>VYZX01023031.1:0-17477 GCA_013401335.1 Brachypteracias leptosomus | reverse complement strand
TTTTGTTACTCCCTGTTAAAAGTTGTAATCTTAATTTTCCAACTTTGTGTGAGGCCTTTCTTCCTCCCCTGGGAGGGAAGAGGGGAGGGGGAAGAGGGGTGAAACAAATTCTGCTCCGTGGGGGGTTGCCCTGAGCCTTAAACGGAGACAGCTGCTTATCCAGACATTATTCCTGGCTAATGAAAAAAGTTACAGGTGCTAAAACAGGTGATGTTTTAAATATTGATAACAAATCTCATCTCTAGTGAGAGAAGATTAGATATTTTTTTTTTTCACATCAGAAGAAATTTATGAGAATTCTCTGAAGAAATTTATAAAGTTAATTTAATAGCAACAAAGTGAAAGGAAGTAAAATAAACTGTAATTACAAAATTGTTTTTAGTTCTCACTGACATTTAGAATATCAGCTAACAGCTCTATTACATTTGACAGCAGTTTGGGCTTCATTTGACTGCTATCTCAAGGACTGATATCTTCAGGGGGAAATGGCTGTGTGCATCTTTGTGGTTGTGTGCGTGCAGTGCTATCTCATCACTAACAGGAAGGTTTGGCTTGCTCAAGCTTTCTGGTGGAACTCTGTGGTGGCTGCACAGGGAGACCTTTCCTGTTTTGATAGACAGCCCTACTCACACCTCACCTGAAAGATGCATAGAGATATTCTACACTTACAATAAAAACCTTGGGGACAAAAATCAAGTCTCAAACAAGTAAGAATAAATTTGCCAATTCTGATAGCATGTATAGAAAATTGAAAGAGCATAGAAAGGTTTTGTCTCTCATCTCAATTTTTAGAGGGACTGCATAATCTAAATAAAGTTGAGATTTATATCCTACTCTGCTCAATTCAGTTCCTATTCTATTTTCTATTCCTGGTATTGCCCCCAACAAGACCACACAATTATGAAAAATGAAACAGTGTTGTAGAAATCCTGACTCACTTAGGTGTTAAGGTTTATGATCACATCAGGGACTACTTAAGCAAACTGGTCATCTGTAAGTCCATGGGCCCTGATGGCATGCACCTACAAGCGCTAAGGGAATTGGCAGATGTCATTGCAAGGCCACTCTCAATAGTCTTTGATCAATCATAGTGATTGAAAAAAGTGTCTGAAGACTAGAGGAAAGCAAATGTCACTCCTGTCTTCAAAAAGGGCAGGAAGGAGGACCCAGGGAACTACAGGCCAGTCAGCCTCACCTCAGTCCCTGGGAAGGTGATGGAACAGCTGATCCTGGAAACCATTTCCAGGCACATGCTTAACAAGCAAATCGTGAGTAGTAGTCAGCATGGATTCATCAAGGGGAGGTCAGGTTTGACCATCCTGATAATCTCGTATGACTAAACGACTGGCCTGGTAGATGAGGGGAGAGCAGTAGATATTGTTTACCTGGACTTCAGTCTGGCCTTTGGCAGTGTCTCCCATAAGATCCCCTTAAAGAAGCTGTTGAAGTATGAGATGGATGAGCCAATGGTGAGGTGGATTGAAAACTTGCTGAACGGCTGAGCACAAAGTGTGGTGATCAGTGACACAAAGTCTAGCTGGATGCCAGTAATTAGTGGTGTACACCAAAGGTTGTTACTACATCCAATCCTGTTTAACTACCTCATTAACAACCTTCATGAGAGGCAGAGTGTGCCCTTAGCAGGTCTGTGGATGACACAGATCTAGGAGATGTGGCTGATAAGCTAGAGAGTTATGCTGCCGTCCAAGAGGGATCTAGACAGGCTCAAGAAACAGGTAGACAGGGACCTCATGAAGTTCAGCAAAGGGAAATGCAAAGTTCTGCACCTGGGGAGAAACAACCCCATGCACCAGTATACGCTAGGGGCTGCCTGTCTGGATGGTGGCTTTGCAGAAGAGGACCTGGGGGTCTTGGTGAATACCAAATTGAACATGAGCCAGCAATGTGCCCTTGTAGAAAGGAAGGTTAAGGATGTTCTGGGCTGCCTTAGGACGAGGGTTGCCAGCAGGTTAACTAAGGTGCTTCTTCCTCTCTACTCAGCACTGGTGAAGCCACACATGGAGTACTAGTTCAAGAGACATGGACATACTGGAGAGAGTCCAATAAAGGTCCACATAGATGATTACAGGACTGGAGCATTTCTCCTATACGGAAAGGCTGAGGGAGCTGGAACTGTTTAGCCTGGAGAAGAGAAGGCTTAGATGTGGTTCTAATTTATGTATACAAATACCTGAAGAGAGGGTGCAAAGAAGACAGAGCCAGGTTTTTTTCACTGATGTCCAGTGACAGAACCAGAAGCAATGGGCACCAGCTGAAATACAGAAGATTCTGTCTGAACATAAGGAAACACTTTTTCCCTATGAAGGTGTCCGAGCACTGGCACGGGTTGCTCACAGATGTTTGTGGAGTCTTCATCCTTGGAGATACTAAAAAAATATCTGGACAAGTCCTGGGCAACTGGCTGTAGGTGGCCCTGCTTGAGCAGGGGTGTTGGACTAGATGACTTCCACAAATACTTTCCAACCTCAACCAAGCTGTGGTTCTGTGATTCTGTGGTCATTTTATTTAAATTACTGGATAATGAGAAGGGTTTTTTCCCTCTCCAGGAGTTCACCATCAGTACCTTAACAAGCTGCTACAGCAACTTCAGAAGCTTTCCTTGTTTCAAGGATGTTCATCTCCCAGCTCCTGTGCTGAGGTTGGAATCACTATGGACAACTGTCACAAAACAAAGCAGTTACATCACCATGTGTTGCAAACACACTGCGCCTATTATTTGCTCTTTGTAACTGTGGAAAATATGCTGCTTATAAGCCAGCTTTACACATATGTTCTGTGATTTGAGCCTCACTACTTTCAGATGAAGTAGGAATGAAGGTAGACTTTTGTTCTAAGTCACTGAACACCTCCCAGCTCTCCTGTGAAATGTAGCTGATTAAGCTGGGGGGAAAAAAACTGCAGAAAACATGAGAAAATAATGTTACTGTAATTTATGTTATCCCTATTTCAATTTCTGTGTTGGAAATGTTTGTCTCTCTGCTCTGTGAAAGAAAGCTTCAGGCCATTTCTTCCGAATGAACTGAAACGCCATTCCAGGCACTGGAATGCATTTTAAGGTAATGCCTTTGATTCAATGAAGCTACGTTTTAGAATGGATAGGTAATAAAGCACTCTTTGGCAGTACCTGAAATAAATATCTTTATCTAGTCTCTCTACAGTATTTTTACTCTAGATTTCTCTTCTTTTGCCATCTACTTGTTAAGGATTTATCTATCTGCCTTCTGTCTATTAGATAAATGTTACCAATAGTTGGCACTGTTTAATTCTACAGTCTCACAGCACTTAGGAACAATTTTATTTTTTCTGTCAGGGACTCCATCCTTCATGAGATAGCCATCTGGCCTAGCCAGTACAGACATAAATGTCTCTACTGCCCACCTACTAAAGAGAGTACACTTATTCCATGAATCTCCTGAGTTATGGCCAAAATGGTTTATAACTGATTTCATGGCTAACTGTCTTTAAGGTCTGTACTGCAAGCTTTACTGAAATATAGTAATCAGGAGTTAGAAAGTTATTTACCTCCAGTACTTTCTTGTGCTCTGGAGGTCTCATGGTCACCAGACCTTCTGAATCACAAAGGAACAGAAATCTTTCCTTGTGTTGCTATTCCAAGGTTAAACATTAATCAGATATAAAGCAATATGTCATAGCATTGTTTTCTCTTATCAACCATAGTATAGGAAATTTACAGGCAAATTTACAGACAAATTTTGTGACAAAACTTTAAAAGACCTTGACAATCAGATTCTCCCAGTAAAGAAAAAGCTACAAGATCTTTGAATGTCCTAGCTCATTGAATTTATTCTCTATTCATCTTCAACAGACTTTGGCTCTCATTTATCTGCTATAGTCACAAAAAGTCCCTGGCAGAATCAGGTCTCCAAAGAACCCATCTAGTGCTACAGGTGCAAAACTTCTCCTTAAGGTAATTTAGATCAGAACAATCCTGTATGCAGTGATGTTAAACACTTTAAGGACAACAATAAAGCAATGAAAATTGCTTCCTTTTCTAAAAGATAAAGCTTTATTTTTCATGTGCTTGGATGAAACAGTCAGTTCAAACTGCATTTGCCTACAGGAAATTATTCAAACCACTAACAAATTGCTTTATACAGTATGTTTATGATTTTTCAAGGATTTGTATTTCTTTGCCCCCTGGAGCAGAGGCCAGACAATCATATCACTGAAATGGGCCAGATGGTTTCTGCTTGATTAGTGATTATATCTCCATGGAAGAATACCAAGAGGCAAATACATCCATTTGTCTTCAAGCAAGATCTCACTAATGTTAACAGGAGCTTTGCCAGATGAAGTATTCTGTTTTGCCTACACATGCACACACACACACACACAAACTTCTACACATAATCTGACTGAGAGTCCACTAAGATGAGAAAACTTTTTACTGGTGCTACTGGCCTTTTTTCCCAGCTCTCCAAGAACATTATTTTCTTATATTTTTAATTTAATCACTATGAATCAAAAGACCAAGCAAAAATAGTCAATAAACTTGTTGCTTTTAAACACTATACTCAATATTTTGTAGGAAATTCTGTAGGAAATTTAATGCATATAATGAAACACTTTGTAAGTAATCAATATCACTTATGAGTCCAAAACTCTAGGAACAGAGTTTTCAGTTCTTTTCAATCTCTGCTGCACTTTTCAATTTTGTATCATTAATTTAGTTATTTGGTGAAACAAGATGCTTCAACAGCTTCTGAAAGTCAACCATGACCGAACAGTCCTTAGTCTCTCTGTTCAGACTGGCAATGTGTCAGATAGAAAAAAGTTTGTCTTTAGATAAAGCCACCAACTTCTTTTATGGAGTTAGCCTTAATCTCCACTTAAGCTGTGACTTAAAGAATAGTCTCTTTAGCATCATGTACATTCCTGAACTACTGCTGCTATGTGCATTGAAGGGGCTGAATGCTTAGCCAATGCTACTGCGTATTGACCTTCACTCTTCTGCAGTCAAAATAGCAAAATCTTTTGCAAATCTCAAATTGCTAGAGGATCCCATATCAAACTTGTTTGATGGTTGCTGATAATAACAGTGCTCTAGATATGCTGTAGCGCACAGAGATGGCACTTTTCGGACTCGTCAGTAGTTCCACTTCTAAGATTTCAGTTATTTGTGCATCCTGGTGATTCTTTGCTCTTGTAGTCACAGCACTAAGTGAGCTGTTTACACTGAATACATTTGGACACCATGACCATAACACCCTTTTCACAGACGCTTCTCTCTCCAAGTGTAATATACATTATTTTATTGTAGTCGCATGACTTCAGCTGTAATAAAACACATTTTACAGTGCCCTGTTTACCAAATAATCCGCAGCAGTATTTCACACTCCATCCATTTGTATCATCTGTAAACTTTTCCAGCAACAGTGTCATAGTGTCTTCATAGTCACTGAGAAAATCTGATTAGCATTTGGCCAGGAAGAAGGTCACAGTAGTGTGTTCATAGCAGTAGCTCATCCAAAAGCTGCCTGCAGGCAGGAAAACATTGGTATAGATAGGAAAAGAGAATGGAAAATCAAAAGACTTCCCAAAACATACCTGATGGAGTCTGTTTAGGAATAAGAATATGCAGTGTCTGAAGAAACAAACGCTCATGGTCTGTACATGATACACATAGAGCTCTAAGTGAAGACTGGTGTGACTGACGTAACATGATTGAACAAAATGACAGTACTAGAAAATCACCCTGATCAGAGCTCCCTCAGAAAGCATTTAATCTGCCAAAGTATTTCCTGCCTTCTGTGCCTTTCTGGGAGCAGTGATCAGCACAGTTAACTTCGGAAGATGAAGTGAAATGCAAACTCAGTGACAACATTTGCTCGTGCCTGTGTGTTAATTTCACTGTGTCAATGTGGTTAGATTAAATTAGGTGGTTGCCCTCATAACCAAGTGCTAGAGTACCTGCCTTAGGAAGCAAACATTTCTGCAGTGATATATATCTGCAATGTCAAAAGCACAGACATCCTATTTCTACCACTTCAGCAATCAACTCAGGTCTGTCAGCTCAGATATTTTTACTTCCCACGTTTTATTGCAGACTTACCTTCTGAGTGCTGAGAAACTTGCCCTACACGGATAGAGTAATAGAAAATAGCCTGATCTTAGCACACAAAGACCTACTTTTGGCATTATCCACTTATACTTCATATAGAAATGTTTTTTAACTACCATCACATCCAATTTTATTTTTTTCTTTGGCTGTTGTCTTTGGGTCCCTTTATTTGTCATTCACTATGGAAACAGCACACTTGAAATAGGAGTGAGTGCAAGAGATATTGACATTTCAAGTTCATGGCATTGCAAGCCTTTGCTTACAACACATTACAAATATTCAAGGAAGCAGCAAAATGTGTACAGTGACAAAAAAAAGCAAACTTACAGAAACATTTTTCAGTAAACAATTATATATTGGAGTTTTCATTGAAAAGCAGGAGATTTGAAGTCAAGGATTGTTATTGCACTCTTCGACAGAGTTATTTTATCATGGCAAGATTCTAACATTTATGATCTTGAAAGATTAGCTATCTTTAACAAGACCAAGCCAAAAATTGCTTTTTCAGTTTCGGCTTAGCCCAAATTAAGTTTGAATATTTTGGCTGTTCACCATATTAAAATTTGCCAAGAATGATCTCTATGTTGTTAAGTAAATCTTTCCTTTCAATCCAAACCAATATATTACAGTTTTAAGGGCAGAAATCAAATACGACTAGATTTGAAGTCTAGGATCACAAAATCTGAACACATGGACGAAGTACTGGGGCCTGGGCTGTGGGTCCCGAGTTGGAGTTGACCCGTGGATGAGTCCCAACCCAGCAGAATGTTTTGTTCCCCAAGTGGTTTCAGGCCCCAGAGGCAGAACCTGGCCCACCTGTGTGAGGCCCTGCCTGCCCCCAGGTGGGAGTGGTTAGGGTGGTGGATGAAGCCAGCAGTATATCAACCAGGAACTGATCAGTTTAAAGGGAGTTCCTGTTGGAGGCAGCTTGCTGAGAAATCTGTTGGTGGTGTGTTTCCCCTTGGCTCTTGTGGTGGCTGATTTGAGATGGAGAAGACCAAAAAGATGTAGAATATGTAAAAGATGAAGGTATACTGAGGGGATGTTGCTGAGTTTGGTATTGGCCTGCAGAAGGACAGAGCAAGCAAAACAAAATTGTACCCAGCAGGACTGTTTGAAGAAGAGAGCTAGCAGCACAAAAATGGAATGGTAAGATGCAGTTATTTCTCACTCTTTGTAGAGCAATTCTGCAGGGAAGATGTTCACTCATAGTGTAAAATGTGAGAAGGATTTTGCAAAATACACAAAATACAGCACTCCTAAGGCACTGTAGCTGTATTTCTAAATTAAATTTTTTCCAAAATGAAGATGTATTTTATAATTTTTTTGTTGAAATGATTGTTAGGGCTGCAGACCACAAGTATTATTCCCAAGACTATACTAATTCCAATGTCCCTTCTTTAGAGTCAACAAAGTCACATCCTGTTTCAAACTTACCTGAAGTTTGAGGACAGGGATAATGTCATGCTCACTACCATACTGCTGTCAGCTCTGATGACAGAGCAACCTTCAACTATGCCTTCATTTTCCTGTGATGTAAGACCATTGTCTACCAGCATATTTTCATAACAGCTGGTTAATTGTTTTTCTACTCAAGGGCTGAGTAGAGAACCCAAAAAGCTGGGGTCAATGGCTCAATATTCAAGTGTGGATCAGTGATGAGTGGCGATCCTCAGGGATCAGTACTGGGACCGGTGCTGTTTAACATCTTTGTTGGCAACATGGACAGTGGGATTGAGTGCACCCTCAGGAAGTTTGCTGATGACACCAAGCTGTGTGGTGTGGTCAAGACACTGGAGGGAAGGGATGCCATTCACAGGGACCTTGACAGGCTTGAGAGGTGGACCCGTGCCAACCTCATCAAGTTCAGCAAGGACACATCCAAGGTCCTGCACCTGGTTGGGGCAATCTCAAGTACAAATACAGGCTGGGCAATGAATGGAATGAGAGCAGCCCTGTGGAAAAGGACTTGGGGGTGTTGGTGGATGAAAAACTGAATATGAGCTGGCAATGTGTGCTTGCAGCTCAGAAGGCCAGCCGTATCCTGGGCTGCATCAAAAGAAGCACAGCCAGCAGGTCAAGGGAAGTGATTCTGCCCCTCTACTCCACTCTCATGTGACCCTACTTGGAGTATTCTGTTCAGCTCTGGGGCCCCAACATAAAAAAGACTTTTAAGACACGGGCCTGCTCAAGTGGGTCTAGAGTAGCACCATGAAGATGATGAAGATACTAGAGCACCTCCCTTGTGAGGACAGGCTTAGACAGTAGGGGTTGTTCAGCCTGGAGAAGAGAAGGCCCTGGGGAGACCTTATAGCAGCCTTCTAGTATGTAAACTGGGCCTACAGAAAAGATGGGGAGGGACTTTTTATCAGGGAGTATAGTGATAAAATGAAGGCTAATGGTTTCAAATTTAAAAAGGGTAGATCTAGATTAGATAATAGGCAGAAATTCTTTACTGTGAGGGTGGTAAGATACTGGAACAGGTTGCCCAGGGATGTGGAATGCCCCCTCCCTAGAAGTGTTCAAGGCCAGGTTGGAGGGGGCTTTGGGCAACCTGATATAATGGAAGGTGTCTCTGTCCATGGCAGGGGGTTTGGAACTAGTTTTAAGATTCCTTTCAACCCAATCCATTCTATGATTCTATGACTACTATGTCTTATATAGACAGATTTTTTTTGGATTTCACATCTCCTAGGCATTTCACATATCTATGGAAATCCTGCTTAAATATAATAAATGTTGAAGTAGACTCTTAGTCTTTTGCAGTTTTTTCATCATTCAACTGAAAATGCTTAGTTTCCCATTTGTGATAACAGTGGAAAAAATTGTGTTGCTCTATTTCTCAGCCTACTGCCTGCAGCTTTGTCCTGGTGTTGCAATATTAGTGCAGGGTGTGAACATGTTCTTGAATACATGCTTATGGAAGCAAGAACATCAGAAGCAACAATGCTTTTAGAGCTTCTGTGTCTTTTTGGTAAATTTTGCTGGCTGTTAATATTTGAAATTAAAATACTTATATATAAAAATTCTTTATTTTTCATTACAATTAATAATGCACCTGCTGAGGAGACATTTATAAACTGTGAGTAACTGGGTTGGCTTTTACCTTCTGTTTCCTCTACACAGATGTCCAAAGCTGTAGCAACCAAGATGGAATAAGTTAGCTTTATAAAAAAAGTTGGATTTTTCCCCCTCACTGATAGTTTTTGACTTCTATTATAATCCAATAGCCTTTAATATTTACCCAAATCATTTCTCATTAGTAGGTGAATGAATGAAGCTAAAGCCCAAGGCAAACTACCAATTAGCATTGTCCATATCCATCATTTTTATTGAAATTAGTCCTCCAAATACATTTTTATGTCTCATTTTCTGTTATATTCCTCTTGTCAAGAGAACAGCACAGAAACCATTTCCCTGTCCAAACAATTTATTCTGGAAATGACCTAATCACTAACAACTTGTCATTAGTCTACCTGCTGTTATTTGCTTTTAATGCAATAATTATAATGGATTTGCTGTATTTAAAGGTCTCTATTTTTACATAGTTCCTTTCACTAGACTGATGAATTGGGTTCTATTAGTATCTATGTATAGTCATGGAGTAAGATCTCTCTATGTAAGCCAAAGACTCACTGGGGAACAATCAAATCTCTCTTCAGAAAAATATATTTACTTTTGATAAAGGAGTCTTTTATTTGCAAAGAACTGACCTGAGATGACCTTTCAGCATATTTTTCTCTTTCCTCCTTTATTTTGATTTTGATTGATAGTTAGTTCTTCCTTTGTGGTTTGTGGACAGGAAGGGTAGTAAAAGAAATAAAGGGAACTCAATTTAGGTAAATCTGTGGGGAATGCTTGACAAAGTGGGCAGGAATACAGTGCTTGGGAAGTGTGTATAAGGCAGAGCAGAAGATGTATGCACACCATGACTTGTGTTTATTTGAGGTTAAGATTTCATTTTGTAACATTCTTACTGTGCGTTCTCTTATTCCTTCCCTTACACGAGCACCATGGCTTTGAAGCATGCTCAGCCTTCATCTCTTCTTTGTGCTCTACCATTACTCCACTCCTCTCTTGTTTCCAGGGTTTTAACAATAGTTTCCAACAGGGTTAAATGATGTGGTGACAGAGTTTGGGATGGGCCATGGCATGCTGTCACATGTGCCTTTGCAGTCCCAGGGGGAGTTGGTGTGGAGATCTGTGCAGCGTGCCTGACATGGTCCTCACTCACCTGGAATTATTTCATTTCCCAAATAGCTTCTTGCCTTATCTGCAGGAATTGTCTTAGCTTGACTTTCTCTGCAGGTCATACAGTCTGGAGGAAATTTCAAGAGCGTCACAGCAAACATTAAACAAGCGAATCAGAAATCCTGCCCAAAACATGTATTTTAAATAAAAATAACAAATTTCAAGGTTAAAAATATGCAAGTACTAGATGATACTTTTAAAATTATGCAATATTTTTGTTTTACCCATTTTTTGTAAAGTTTATCTATAGCTTGTTGGGCTAAGGAGGAAAACTACTTATGGCTTTGACAGCAAAAAAGTTAGAAAAACAGTGAGGAGATAGACAAGGTAATAGTGGAAAGCCTGACAAGAATGAAACGGGTAAAAGATCACCATTCTGAAGTAGTTGCAGTTTATAAATTGAAGTGTTGCCTCTTAAACTGGCACAACAGAGAGAACTGAGAATGAACATCCTGTCACGAACACACCAGAAAAATCTCAGTTCTGTATCTTAAAAGATAATTAGGTCAGGAGCTTCCATTGATTTCCCATTTATACACCATAAAAACTTTTGTGCCTAATTTGCTACAAGTAGAGCTCAGCATGCTGAGGAGTCTATAGGAAATGACTCGTATTAGAGTTTTGAAGAAACGTTAGAGCAATGCTGCTTTTGTGCAGCAAGTACATTCAAAAAAGCCTCCATATTTGCTTCGGCAAGTATTTGTAAACAATTAGAAAATATTACTGCTAGCATCTTCTTTAAATATATCCATTGAATCTAAATGTAAGCACTGCAGTATTGGGCAAATACTGAATATAAGCAATCATATTACAAATATAATGGATACATTTTTTTAATTTCTTTGCAGATTTTTTTACCTACTTTTTATGATGTGGGACTAGTTTGTATGTGATTTCTAGTATAAATTATCTTTCTTATAGAGTTCCATAAAGGTAGATTTGGAAATGCATTTCTTTATTTGGATTATAAAGAAAGCATAATGGACCTGCAACGTTCTTAGGTCCCCTGATGTATGACATACATAGGTCTCAAGTGTACTACATCAAAAAGGATGAAACCTTCATGGTAGAAACTTCTTATATTATGAAGTGTTAGGCATTTTTGTCTAACAAGATACTACCCAAATGTGAGATTTTGAATTTTAAAAATCCTTCCAATGCCTTATTCTTTTGGTTAAAACAAATATTGATGATATTTTTCCATGCATAAGAAAAGGGCTTTTATGAAAATACACTTATCCATACTACTTTTATCAGTTTGTAATGGCACTCTCTATACTTTATACACTTTAGCTTCCATAAACCAATGAATTTTCTGACAGTTATTTTCAGGCTTAATGACAAAATGATGAAAAATAGCCCACAAGATGTCAAATAGCTTTATCAAAATTAATATCTTTTCAATACTTATGCCTTAGAATAGTAAAGACTTGTAAAGCTGTTAAATAGATATGTCCATATCTATGTCTGCATATGGATTTCCTGTTTCAAATGAAAACTGATGAATTTGAATCCTTGGTCTTCCTGACTAAAACTGTTGAACCAGCAGGATATAGCATCTTAAATATTATTTCCATGATATCCTATCTAAAAAGATATTTTCAGCCATCTGTTTGGCCATATGAACAATTCAAACCATCTGGAAGGCACCAATTTGCAGGCCTTGAGATGGCTTCTAGATTAAATTAACTTGACATGCTTCATGAAAGCATCTTTTCAGTTCCTCATACCGTGGCATAAAATTAACTTAATCTCTTGCCCCTGTGAGCAGCAAAGATTAAGGAAGGGGGCTGTAGTGTGACAAAGCTGATGAAGCACATGGGTGCGATGGATACCCAAGTGCCCAGAGTCAGGGCTCAAGGGACATGGATCTTTCCCCTTCTGGCCTGAAATTCTTTCTCTGAGGAGAGTAGCTATGGAGAACAGGTGTTACGTCAACTCTTGAATGTTTTATGAACTCTCAACTTTTCTGTCTAAATACTCTCTCTCAGGTCTTCTGTTCCACATCCAAACCCTCTCCTCCACCAGTACACAGATTTCTGTGATCTCTGTCTTCTGTATCCATATGGTGAGTGCCTCCAAATGCTCCTTTCCTGGGATACTCCTGGGTCAGCCTCCACCAGCTGAACTCTCAGCTGACAGTTTTGAATGTGGCATTCAGCACACCCCAAAGGAAAAGTGTTCCCAGGAGGTTGCTCTCTTGCTTTAATCAAGATGAAGGCTTTGGAGGATGAATTCTCTGAGACAATTCCAAAGTAGAAAGATCATAGTATTTGCCTCATTTCCCAGAAGTCTAGCTACCTGGAGATGCTGAAACAGAATAAATCTAATCTTTAGTTTTAATAATAAAAGATGCCAAGTGGCTGATGTTGTTTGGGGTTTTTTCTCCCAAATAGCTACAGTGGTTTTATTTTGAAATTTCCACAGCTGGGGGTACAATGCCAACTTAAGACTTTCAAACCTTTCGCATAGGTTCAGATTGAGTGTATGGAATATTCGGGATTGATACACCATGGGCTCTGCAGTACCTAAAATACTGCAAATTTTAAAACATTGTTAAGCTTATGTATTTATAAACTTTAAAAATGTACAAACTTTATTAAGTTTTGGGGCTTAAAAATCTTTTATTTAAATGCAGATTTCCCAGATTGATACTTGAACCCTTGACCATGAACAGATCACAGTGAATGCCTTTGAGAAAGTCTTTGGTTTCACTCAGGGATTAGTAAGGAAGAACTGCACAGTAAAACTGTCTGCAAAGCCTATAAGAATCTAGAGTATAAGAGTAAGAAGTGTTCAACAAACCATCTAAAGGGAAGTAACCTTTCTAGAATTTGTCAACCTAACTCTCATCAAAAGAGGAAGAAATAATGATAACAAACGAGATCAGTCTAGTTTTGATTACTCTCTCATTGCATCAAAGAACATGTGATTGGGAAAATCATTGCACTGAACAGAAAACTACTTAACTTTTTAAATTTTAAAGCATGCTATGTAATCATAGATTCATCATAGAATGGTTTGGGTTGGAAGAAACCATTAAAGGTCATCTAGTCCAACCCCCCATGCATTGAGCAGGAGCATCTTCAACCAGATCAGGTTGCTCAGAGCCTCATCCAACCTGACCTGGAATGTTTATAGGGTTGGGTCATCTACCAGCTCTTTAGGCAACCTGGGACACTGTTTCACCAACTTCATCATAAAAACTTTCTTCCTTACATTTAGTCTAAATCTACCCGCTTTTAGTTTAAAACCATTTCATTTTTCCTGTTGCAACAGACTCCTCTGAAAACGCTGTCCTCATCTTTCTTATAGGCCCCCTTTAAGTACTGAAAGGCTGTGATAAGGTCCCTATAGAGCCTTCTCTTCTCAAGACTGAGCAACCACAATGTGATTCTCTAAAAACATCTATAAAATCCCCCTAAGAAATGTGCCTGAAGGAAATGCTCTTTAGTTTTAAATGAACCTAAAAATTATGAAGAAAAATAATTAAATCCATGGAGTGAAGAGCAATATGGAAAGATTGCAACATGGAAAATGTGAGAGGAAAGATCAGAAGTCAGGCTATGTGTGTGATCATCTTATGTTACTTCCAATCCAGGAAGTTGTTTTGTTCTGTATTTTATGTTAGAATGTTGACAATCCTTAGATTTTCACCTGCAGCTCCTGGTTCACAAATGCTGTAAAGCAGAAATTTAGAAAGAGCTTTCTGCCACTATCCATGGCTTAATTGCTTTCTTGAGGGCCAAAAGGAGGGTTGTTACATGCAGCATAAGAGGAATTGCCTACAGGTAGGATTATATTGAAGATGTATGCCTTGGCAGAGACCTGCATGGCAAAAGTAGCTAGTTAGTCCCGTATGGTATCCTTACCCAGAGGAGCTGTTTGGATTGGGATGTATCCCTGCTTCAGCCCTTCAACATCCACAAAGCTTCATCCAGACAGATGCTTCTATGGGAAGAAATTTCAAAAGTTTTCTTTTTGAAATTTGGCTTCAAGGAGGGAGCTTTAGGTAAGATAGCTCTAAGGTTAGATAGTAATTAACTCTTGAGATAAGCTGCTTCATTTTCTTCCAATTTAGAATGCAGCTAACATTGATAAAGTTGAAATTTATAATTAAAAAGGTGATAATATTTTTAGACTATAACAGCTGATTGTTTTAATGACTACTGAATGACTCAAATACTGTTGATAGTTAAATTGAAGGACCAAGATTAATTAGTTGATCTGATGGTCTCAAATGGATATTACATCAATCATCTAAAATCTTCAGTAACTCCTAGTATTGTTACCTGACTCTGCAGACCTTTTCACATGTTACTTATAAGAAGTAAGATACATTCTCTGTGAAGTAACCGAGCATTCTTAACTGACAAAGTGGACAATGGTATACAGATACAGTTGTTATTTACAGGATGCTGAGGAAAAAATTCTGGGAATAAGGATTTTCTGTTATTTTTACTGCCAATTCTGCCATTGATTCCTCTCATGTCTATCTCATGAATGCTGTTTATCACTCTTCTGTTAGAAAGCTTAGAGATGCTCATTTAAACCAGGAATGACAGCTACAATTAGCCTGCTGTTTATATTGAGCAGAGACCTGACCAAACCAGGAGTAGCTCCACCCTAAGCTCTTCCCTTTGCCAATCTCCTCTCTGCTCTCCTGCAGCCAAAAACTTCAATCAGTATTTCCATGGTTGTCCTGCCAGTGAGTTCTTTCTGCCTTTATTAATACCTATTGAAACAAAGTTTTTGACCTTTTAAGTTTTGTTTTAAATAACTGCACCATATGGCCTGCTTGGCTTTGCTTGAAATCTTATTTATTTTGGTATATTCTGCATTTGCTGCTCGACAGGATTAGGTTTCTGTACCTCATTTTTCCTCTAGTCTTTACCCAATATACACACAACAGCTTTTGTTCATGACCACAGTAACATTCTTACCAAATGCACTAGCATCTTCACTGATGTAACCACAAATCTTTATAATGGAAAAACCTCCCTATATTACTGCAATTTTAAAATTATTTTCTATAGAAATTTTAATCTCTTCCAAAGTGTTTTGCCTGGATTGCTTTGTTATCTTACATTATTTGCTAGCTACCTAGTTACCCATTACAATTTTTCACTGCAATGGTTTATAGAAACTTTTGATAGAACAGCACTATCAAGTCATAATGTCTGAAGGCAAATCTAACATTGCATAAACATTTCAAAATAAAGTAATTTTTGCTAAATGACATACCTGTGTCATTTAGATAAGTGTTTTCCCAATTTTAAAGACAAAATCGAAAAACATTATCCAAGACTACACATTGTGCCTGTGGTAGAGACTCAAAATCTTCTTTGCTCATGTTAATATACCCACAGGGTATCACCAATTCCTACTGCTGATTAATTAGATTTTTAAAAGCAGTGGTTTATACTTAAGCAGCCAGAAGAAACAAGAATAAAAATATTTAACTGAGCTAAGTACCAAAGTATTTCTGAGAAAAAGTGGTTACTTTACATGTATGGCAACGAGTGCGTGTCTACACTTAACTTTTTACTTGGAAAAGGAGCAGAATTTTCCAAATGCTGCAACACAAGTACATCTCTGTTTCTTTTTGCTTACTGATGCAGTTTACTCAAGGGACTACAGTCTTTACAATAATTAACCACTGTAGTGTTCCCTGGATATTATCAGTGACGTGCCTTCCAAAGGCAAAATGACCCTTGTGAACTACCAGTTGTACAAGCTTGTAAAACTTACAAAACAACTAATTTCAGCTTTAAAAATGTTTGGACAAAATTCAAAACTATCCTGAAAGCACAGATAAAAATCTTGATCTCTCTGTTCTTGGTTTTGTGCTCTAACTAGAGTTAAGATCCTTACTGTTTCTTTTTTCTTTCTGAACAACCCCAACTCTCTTAGGCTGTCCTCATAGGAGAGGTGTTCCAGCCCTCTGATCATCTTTGTGGCCCTCCTCTGGATCCACTTCAACAGATCCACGTCCTTGTGCTGAGGACTCCAGAGCTGGACACAGTACTCCAGGTGGGGTCCCACGAGAGCAGAGTAGAGAGGTGGAATCACCTCCCTTGACCTGCTGGCCACACTTCTTTTGATGCAGCCCAGGATACAGTTGGCCTCCTGGGCTGTGACCACACATTGCCAGCTCATGTCCACCTTTTCACCTACCATTCCCCCAAGTCCTTCTCCGCAGGGCTGCTCTCAATCCCTTCATTCCCTGGCCTGTATTGATACTCGGGATTGTTCCAATCCAGGTGCAGGACCTTGCACTTTGTCTTGTTGAACCTCCAGAGGTTCACGTGAGCCCACCTCTCAGGCCTGTCAAGGCCCCTCTGGATGGCATCCTGTCCCTCAGGTATGTCAACCACACCACTTGGCTTGGTGTCATCTGCAGATTTGCTGAGGGTGCACTCCATCCCACTATGTCATTGACTAAGATAATAAACAGCCCTGATCCTAGTACAGACCCCTGAGGGACATCACTTGTCACTGATCTCCATCTGGACATTGAGCCATTGACCACTACCCTCAGGATGTGACCATTCAACCAATTCCTTATCCACTGAACAGTCCATTCATCAAATCCATCCCTCTCCAATTTAGAACAATGTTGTGGGGGACTGAGTCAAAGGCTTTACAGCAGTTCACATAGAAAACATTCATAGCTCTTCCCTTGTCCACTGATGTAGTCACTCCATCATCGAAGGCCACTAGGTTGGTCAAGCACATTTGTCCTTGGAGAAGACACGCAGACTTGGGGGCAGGGTGTGGGGAGAGAGGTTGACAGTGAGGCAAAATAGTTGTTGAGTACCTCAGGTTTCTCCTTGTCTGTTGTTATCAGCTTGCCAGTCTTGCTCATCAGGGTGGGGTACGCTTTCTTTGACCTTCCTTTTCTGGTTGACGTATCTGTAGAAGTCCTTCTTANAAGTCCTGCTTATTACTTTGTGCCTCCCTTGCCAAGTTCAGTCACACCTGGTCCTTCCTGACCCCATCCCTACACAACCAGACAGTGTATCTATAGTCTTCCCAGGGTACCTGTCCCTGCTTCAACTGTATTTCTTTCTCTCACCCTTTATTTTGATCAGCAGGTTTTGACTCAGCCATGTTGGTCTCT
>VYZX01023030.1:4975-20036 GCA_013401335.1 Brachypteracias leptosomus | reverse complement strand
AAGAAATATCCCACTAACTAGCAAGTTTGTTTAGTGTTTAATTGGTCTATGTAGGACAAAATAAGTGAAATCTTGTTCTCTAAAGAAATGCTATTTTTAGAATATCATAAAAAGACATCTTTCATGTTCTCTATGCCACTTTTGCCCCATAGCCTTACAGCAGCTTATTACTACCAAAGGTGGTTTCTTTCCCCACAACAAATAGAATTTTAGGGTCTTACTGACAAGAGAGATACAGTGACCACTAGGATGTGGTTTTGCAGTGAGCACTAACTTTCTATATCTCTCATCTATAAACTTTTAACCCATGTCATAAAATTCCTTTGAAATGTTTAACTTTTAAATGATTTAGAGTTGTCAGCTCCAGACCTTTCAGCATCTAAATAGTGTCCTTTAGATGATGCTAGTAAATAAGAAGGAAGTGGGTTTTGGATTTGGTTCCAATTATGCAATTGTGCCTTTTCTTCTGTTGTGGCTTAAAAAAAAAAAATCTCTTGGAAGTTTTAATATCCTTCCTGTACTTAATTACAACCAGGCTCCAACGAATACTGTAATAAGTTGGTTTCTCTGGGATTGAAAATCTGCAAGAAGTATTTTACATTTAACATTTCTGCAATTTTGGAATGTATTTTTTTCCCAGATTCCACAGACAGGATAATGTGGTTAAAATTGTTTGTATTATATGATTGTTCATCAGACACTTCTCTGCTTCTGGTTACTATGGTTTAGTTTGTAGTTGACAGAGCAAACTCTTAATCTCAAAATTTTCAAGTGACACTAGAAAAACCTAGAAAATTGGTATAAATGATTTTCTATATTCCATCTCTGTGCTGAAGTTTGGCAGTTAGTTACTGAGATAATGGTGAGGTTTAGAAAGGATTAGTTTTGCATTGCTTTTTCCCAGGGTGATTGTATTTAAGACTTATCTAGTTAAGGTGCTTTAGTGCTCTCTGTTCAGGGCTTTCATGACATGTCTTTTATTGAGTATAGGTGAAGCTGGGAACAATCATATCCTGCCTGTAGGGTATATGTGGCATCACAGGACCCCTGAGCAGTAAGTTATGTGAGAAATAGTGATCTTGGAACTCAAGGTATCAGTACACCTGATCCTTCTGCTCACTGAGAGTTGAGAGTTGGCTGAATACAGAAAGAAAATCTGCTTTTTCAGAGGTCGTTGCTGCTGGTGATTTTGAGTCTGGCTAGGAGGACTGTTACACAGTTGTCTTCTTTTGGATATGGTTTGAATAAGCCATTCGTTTTTTACAAGCTTATAAAGCATCAT
The DNA here is from genome assembly GCA_013401335.1 of Brachypteracias leptosomus. Lineage (NCBI taxonomy): Eukaryota > Metazoa > Chordata > Aves > Coraciiformes > Brachypteraciidae > Brachypteracias > Brachypteracias leptosomus. The sequence goes on along the minus strand of VYZX01023030.1, from coordinate 18,754 downwards.
CTTTGCAAAACATTGTATTCTTAATCTCCGTCATGACAAAAAAATGTGTATGTGCTGTATGGAGATGTTGTCTTTTTCACTGCATAGCTCTGAGAGGGAAAGATAATAAAATCTGATTTAATGTGAACATTTCTTTAAATATCTACTGTGCATTAAACACTTTTCTTGGCTACTACTCCTGAAAATTTCCATTGAGGACATCAGTATAACTAAGAACAGAGCTTATCCCTCGGGGTTTTAAGTAGCCAGAATTTTATTGAATAGACCAGAAGACCACACTAACATGACAGTAACTCAATTTAATATTGGCCTCTGTGGAATGTGTGTTGTGATTTCTAATGATTAGTTATGCAAAAAGTCATTGGTAGATCATACTCCGACTGGATCTTGGATTTATTTAGTGGCTTTCTTTACTCTGTAAACAGAGCACATACCCAGATTGCAAGGGAATTTCTTCTTTAGCCACTATCTGACAGTAAATTTTGTGCCTTTTTGTCTTTGCTCCTATTGTTCTTCTGCTAATGAAACTAAGTCTGAGTGTGGTGCAGCTTCATTTTCCTGTGTTGAGCTACCTCTGCCATCTATTAGAGAAAGACTAGAAGGGAGACAGAAAAAATATACCTCTTTAATACACAGAAGAAATAAAATGGCTATGTAGGGTGAGTAGGGGAGAGAGTTTGAGGAGAACATTTCTTTTAATGAGTTTATAATTTAGATGACCTTTGAATAAGGATGCAATTCTGGAAATGGAATCAAGATGTTTGCTGTAGTGTATTACCAGCAGATCATATTTTGGAATCATGCTAAGTATTAAGAGAAGAAGGATAACCTGGGTAGTTCAAAAGAAATGGGAATGATTTAAGCAACTAGTAGCAGAATAAGCACTTTTAGTGTGCCCCAAGAGATCACCCCTCCCTCTAAACTTATGGAAGCCTTCAGAAGTCATCCTGTCAATTGGTCAGATTTGGATAGGGCCTTTCAACACCTTATGCACTATTTATTTATGCAGATAGCAAGGAAAAAGGCTGTAACTTGATGGAAGAGGTTTGAATCCTATGTCATAACAAAGTTAGCAAACCAGCTGCTTTCTATGTGCTGTTGAACCTCTGGACATCTACTAAACCTTAAAAAGGATGTCGTTTTGGGCTATGCTAATGGGATGCTAACTAAGGGTTTAACACTGCTTGGTTTGGGCACCTCAGATAACTCTGAAATCTCTCTGTAGATTGTAATTTATAAAAAAAAGGTGATGTAAAGGATGGTGTTGAAATAAATTGGGACTAAAGACTTCTATTTGGTCTGACAGAGTTCTGCTGCCGTGACTGTGTTCCACCATGTTTGTATTACCCATCTCTGTGTTGTTTCTGGCTTATCAATTAAATTGGAAACTCTTTAGAGTAGCGATGTGATTAGGCCAGAGGTCATAATTCTTTAGTTACGTATTATATTTTAGTGAAGCCTATAAAAACGTGTTCTGACTCAAGTTTAGGACTTCCAAAACAGGTATTTGTTAAACTCTATCTAAAAGTCAGTGTTGAGTTGTCTGTAAAAATGCTTTGCCCTCCTTGGAATGAATATTTGTAGTACAAGATTCCTCTGATAAAAAATTGTGAGGTTATTTTCATTCAAGCTTACTCGATAATGTAACATTTTGGGGTTTTGTGGTGCTATTTAAATTTTTTTGTAGATCAGTTAAGGAAAAACTTCCTTCTTCAGAGAATCATTTACAAATTTACTGTCGCTATTCAAAATGTGTTATCAGGCAGAAATGCCATATTTTGTTTCCAGACTCAGTGGTACTACTAACCCATTTACTTCTCAGATCAAACAGAACTTTGGACCACATTTCTCTGACTTGTATTCCATTTAACAGCTCAGTAGATGAACCACAAGTACATTGTGGACAGCATTAAAGTGCTCTAAAAAGCATCGTGGGTGGCTGAATGGTGGATTCATTAATGCTGCAGAGGCACAGAAATGCAACCTTGTATATTGTAAAACACCCTATTTCTAAGATTTCATTCAATTGCAAGGATTTGTTTCTTATTTCATGCGTCTAGTGCATAAGCACAGAAGTACTCAATGGGCAGTGTCCAGAGATCTTTCAGTGTTACAGCTAATGCCAGTGTTGTTCCACTGAGATAATAACGTTACCATTAGAGGAGATTTGACTGTGATAATAGTGGTGGAATATTTGCACATTTCTCACCCAACCAAATAAACATGGCTTGCTTCTGTATGTGCCTCCTTATGTATCAAATGAAAGATCTAAAAAATCTACCTGCTTGCACTGCTGCAGCACAAGCTGCTGAAATTACTGATACTTTTACGGAGGGAAAATTTCATCACAATGCAAGATAAAAATGACATTATCAGGAGCAAACACACTTAAGATTCTTTTTTCTGTTCAAGTATTAATGCTGATAAATGTGGAGACAAAAAGACGTGTGCTCTAAATAGGTGTATGCACTGTAAATGGTTCTGTTTCAAATCATAGGATCAAAAGTGAAAAGTACCTCAGTACAGCTTCTTTTGGGTGTTGGCAGCTTTCCATGGAAAATCATCCTTATTACTGATTAAATAAAAACAACAGAATCTCTCCCAAAGTGTATGTATCATCCAAATTGGAGCCTCTTGATACTACCCTGTTACAAATAAGAAGAAAAATTGCTATGGTTACTTCGTTTCCTGTCATCACAGGTAATTAATTTTCATATGAGTAAAATGTGTTTGTCTGGATTTTATTTGTATGTTTTGCTCTTTTCATTCTCAGCTGTCAAATACAACTCCCGTTTTTAGAATAGAATAGTTTAGGTTGAAAAAGACCTTTAATATCATCAGGTCCAACTATTAACCCAGCACAGCCAAGTCCACCACTAACCCATGTCCCTCAACACCACATCTACATGTCTTTTAAATACCTTCAGGGATGGTGACCCCCCTGCTTCCCTGGGCAGTCTGGTCTGGTCCAGGGCTTGACAACCCTTTCTGCGAAGAAATGCTTCATAATATCCAACCTAAACCTCCTCTGCCACAACTTGAGGCTGTTTCCTCTTGTCCTATGTCTTGTTGCTCCTCATAAGGCTTGTTCTCTAGACCGTTCACCAGCTTTGTTACCCTCCTTTGGACACACTTCAGCACCTCAATGTCTTTCCTGTACTGAGAGGCCCAAAACTGAACCCAGTAATCAAAGGTGCAGCCTCACCAGTGCTGAGCGCAGAGGGACAATCACTTCCCTAGTCCTTCCAGTCACACCATTTCTGATACAGGCCAGGATGCTGTTGGCATTCTTGGCCGCCTGGGCACACTGACAGCTCATACTCAGCCAGCTGTCAACCAACAGCCCCAGATCCTTTTCCACCAGGCACTTTCCAGCCACTTTTCCCCAAGCCTCCAATGTTGCGTGGGATTGTTGTAGCCTAAGTGCAGGACTTGGCGCTTGGCCTTGTTGTGGCTCATACAGTTGACCTTGGTCCATCAGTCCAGCCTGTTCAGGTCCCTCTGTAGAGCCTCCCTACCCTCAGGCTTCTTCCTGACATGGTGTCATTTGCAAACTTACTGAGGATGTGCTGAATCCCCTCATCCAGATCATTGATAGAGGTATTAAAAAGGACAGGCCCCCAAACTGAGCCCTGGGAAGCACCACTTGTGAGTGCTCACCAACTGGATTTAACTTGTCACCACCACTCTTTGGTCCTGGCCATCCATCCAGTTTTTTTATCCAGCAGAGTGGACACCCATCCAAGCCATGAGCAGACAGTTTCTCCAGGAGAACGCTGTGGTGCTGTCAAAGGCTTTACTAAAGTCTAGGTAGACAACATCGACAGCCTTTCCTCATCCACTAAGCAGGTCGCCTTGTCATAGAAGGAGATCAGGTTAGTCAAGCAGGACCTACCTTTCATAAACCCATCCTGACTAGGTCTAATCAGCTGGCTGTCCTGTATGTACCTATTTGGTACCCAAGATGATATCTACCATAACCTTCCCTGGCACCACAGTCAGTGACTTTCCTAAGAAGTGTCTGATCTGCATATTGGGCCTTCTGTTCCCTTCAGAAGGGAGTCTCTTATGACAANCTGACAGCTCATACTCAGCCAGCTGTCAACCAACAGCCCCAGATCCTTTTCCACCAGGCACTTTCCAGCCACTTTTCCCCAAGCCTCCAATGTTGCGTGGGATTGTTGTAGCCTAAGTGCAGGACTTGGCGCTTGGCCTTGTTGTGGCTCATACAGTTGACCTTGGTCCATCAGTCCAGCCTGTTCAGGTCCCTCTGTAGAGCCTCCCTACCCTCAGGCTTCTTCCTGACATGGTGTCATTTGCAAACTTACTGAGGATGTGCTGAATCCCCTCATCCAGATCATTGATAGAGGTATTAAAAAGGACAGGCCCCCAAACTGAGCCCTGGGAAGCACCACTTGTGAGTGCTCACCAACTGGATTTAACTTGTCACCACCACTCTTTGGTCCTGGCCATCCATCCAGTTTTTTTATCCAGCAGAGTGGACACCCATCCAAGCCATGAGCAGACAGTTTCTCCAGGAGAACGCTGTGGTGCTGTCAAAGGCTTTACTAAAGTCTAGGTAGACAACATCGACAGCCTTTCCTCATCCACTAAGCAGGTCGCCTTGTCATAGAAGGAGATCAGGTTAGTCAAGCAGGACCTACCTTTCATAAACCCATCCTGACTAGGTCTAATCAGCTGGCTGTCCTGTATGTACCTATTTGGTACCCAAGATGATATCTACCATAACCTTCCCTGGCACCACAGTCAGTGACTTTCCTAAGAAGTGTCTGATCTGCATATTGGGCCTTCTGTTCCCTTCAGAAGGGAGTCTCTTATGACAATGACCTGTCTTTTTTTTCTTTATGGAAGCCATTTTGACAGAGGGTGTAGGCCAGTTTAACCTTGGTGACACCTTCATGGTAGATGAACCATCATCCTCGTTATCCTTCGGTTCCTCTTGTAGAGCCTTGTACCTACTACATGAGGGAACCTGGAGAGGTGGGGTAGTCACAGAGGAGATGGGCCTGCTGCTCCAGGCAGGAACTTGTCACCATTGCCTCCTGAATCTTGAGTCACTGTTTGGCCAGGTGGAGAAAGGATGGAGAATGCCCAATGTCAGGTGTCCTGCCTGCCTGTTGGGCCTGTCCCAGGGAAGGTAAGGAGCAATTCTAGTCATGGATCTCTCTCTCACCATTCCCTGATTCTCCTCAACCTGCTCATCTCATCCGGAGCTCTGTCCCTAAGCAGAGGAGTTCCTCTACCTGAGTGCACCTCTGACAACTCAAGGTGTTCTGTGATTTACAAATATACTTGCAGTTCTCTGCCTGAACAGAAGCCACTCAGAGAACTTGATCTGTGTCATCTTTTAAATAATCAATGAAATACGACCAGACATTATTACAGAGAACTAAAAAACAGTTAAGTTTTAATTCATATTAATTGCATAGGTTCTTGGTGGGAAAAGCTATAAATAAGGAATAACATAAGCAAATGTGTTGTAGTATTGAAACTGTATAAAATGTAGCAGAAGAAGCTTTTTGTAAGTTGAATTTTGCCTGGACTTTGTAAAAAGCTGCATGAAAATACAGACCGTAATGCATTTCATATTTCAGTGGATTTATATTCTTTTCTCAGAGAAGGTGGAAACTTGAGGATATGATTGTAGAAGTGTCATTTATAGTTAAGGTTGTCTGGTATGTCTGTTATCAGAGTCTGATTTTTGTTTGTATAACTTTGCCAAAGTTTTAACTGTTTTGGCTGAATTTTCCATGTCATGGAATTGCCAGAAAGAGATTTGTTTTCAAAGTTCCTATTAAAGTGATTCATCTGCTTCCAGGAGCAAGTTATGGGAAAATACGTTGATGGGCGCTTGGGGTTTTTTTTCCCTTCCTGAGAAACTCTGTGCCTTTATTCTTTGGGAACTTGAAATCTGGCAGATGAATCACCCTTGTTTTGGGAAAATATCTTTTGTAAGGAACTCAGGGTGGCAGAAGGTGCAATGTATATACATCAGATGTACGTAAAGGCTGGTAGGGACTCTCTAGGAGATTCTGTGGTGTGTTTGGGCTGTGTATTCCTAAATAAATCAGAAGTAAATGTTCAAAAAGTACCTACAAATTAAGTGAGTCAGAAGCTTGATAGAAAAATAGTGTAGGACCATACAATTAAGGTTTGTATATTAGTGCACTGAGATCTCTCACAAAATTACAGAGTAACTTTGGCAATCTTTTTTTTTCAGCCTGAATATTCTCTTTAATAGATTTTTTGGGTTTTTTTTTAAAGTGAGGGATTCCTTAGAGCAGTTCCTGTGTTATTGTAGACCTGAAACAGGAATTTTCCAGTGGTTGAAGTAGTATGTTTTTTATGCTTTCAGAAAAAGCTTATTAGTATTTTATTTCAATCAGGAAAATGTAATTTATTCTTCATTTTAAAATGTTGTTTTCTTCAACTGGAGCTGTTTTGGGTTTTTTTCCCCCTTTTATACCAGTGCTGTCTAATAGATTCTATGGTTAGGATTTTTATTTCTGATCCTGCAGCTAAAATTCATCTCTGTGTGTTGGTTTGTTATTTTGTTTTATTTAGTTTTAAAGTGGAGACTAAAGAGAGATAGGAGTCCATTTAACATTTACTTTCCCTTCAAAACTGTGTGCTGAATAGTATATATATTTGAAATTTCAAGTCCTACATCTGATAGTTGCATCCATCTTTGCTATTGTTAATACTCATTGAATCTCAATCAGGAGATGATCTCCATGCTGTGGGAAGCACAGAAATGCTCATTCTGCTCTAAGTAAGCTCTAAATAACTCATTAAAAATCATTTGTAGATCAAATTCTTTTTGCTCTTGTTGCATTTCACCAAATTCAGCCATTCTCTGCTACACAAATGCCTTCTGGTTTTGAAGATGCCTCAGTTTCTCTGTATTTATGTAGTCTAAACTTAGTTTATTTTTTTTTTATAAAGCTAAAGTTGTTTTCAGCCATAATTTTCACACTTAAAGTATCTACGTAATTGTGTGCTTTAAATTTTAGTGTTCCTCCTCTCTGAGAATCCAAGTTCAAGATAGGGTTTTCAAATGCATTACCTTTGTTGTTCTCACTGCCTGTATTTTTGGTTGTTTCTAGTTTATTAAGCATCTCTTAGCACATCATTTCCGTGACTCTGTGATTTGCTGTGTGCTGTTTGATTAAGTGGCTAACTTTAATCAGCAAGTCCCACAGGCTGCGTGTGATGACTGGCACTGAGCTGGATACTTGCTCAAGGGACTGGTTGGAAGGCCCTAAACCAGGACCTAACATGAGACCTGTTCTAAGATCTTAGTTATTTGTCATTAAAGATTTGATTTTTATCTTCACAAGGTTGTGTTTATGGTTGGGGTAATACCATTCGCTGATGCTTCAATGCCAGGAGTTTTCTTTTGTGAAGGGTGAATTCATGATCACTTCTTTGAGGTTCACATTAAAAGAAAACAGCATCACTGGGAAGAAAAGACTTTCCCCAGACCACAGTGTCTGTAATGTGACCACAGACAATTTCTAAAGGGGCTGTAGACTCTTTCATAGTAAGCCTTGGCCTACATGATAGTAGTCTTGCTTTTTCATTTAGCTTCTGCAGACCTCTTCAAAGTCATTCATGGAATTTGCTGCTCTGCCAAGCACTGGTTGGAAGCAGCTACAGTACTACTGGCTCTTGAAAGGAAGGAAAAAAAATGATGTGAAGGACTATGGGACACTTGTGACCTTAGGAGGAGGTCAGACCTCCTCCAGAGGTCAGGAGGACCAGTCAGGCCTTGCACAAATGTAAGGACACCACTGATGAATTTGTAAAATCTTGTACCTATTGGACAGTGGCTTTGCTGTGTGTTTGCAGGTGGGGATGTCTGCCTGGCCTGTGTGTGCATGGCACTCTTGAGCTGATCTTTAGCTCCTGCAGAGCTCGCTCCAGGCTAGGTGGGAGGCCCTTACATGCCCAGACATAAGGTGATGTTCATGGATAGCTCCTGGGAAGGCTGTGGCTTCCTGCTGGGCCCCTGTGGAATGGGCTGCCTTGAATTGTGGCTGTGGTTTCTGCTGCCCAGTTCATTCTTGCAGGAGTTTGAAACACAGTTGCCTAAGAACTCGTAGAACGCCAACCGTTCGTTGTGGTGTGGTGCCATGTCCTGAACCAGTTGGGTCAATGGGATGTAACATAAAACAGGGGTGCACTGTCTATGGCAGCAGTGAGGTGGTTGCAGACTAGTAAGCACTTACTTCTACACTCATTGAGCCTTGTGGCTAAACTTTATTAGGCTTCAGCTGGAAGAGTGGGGTTTTCTTCTAAATGGAGTTGGGTTTTCTTGGTAGAAATAGAGGAGTTTGGTTTTGATGTATTTTTTTTAATGAAAAAACCACTCAAGGAGCAAGAGCTGAGGGTCAGCCCATGTGTATGGCTGTGGAAACACCTTCAGTGCAAACATACAAATGAGAAGGGTGACGGGGAGTAACTGCAAAAGCAAAATTAATCCAACTAAAATGCTGATTTATTCGTGTCAAACTACTTATTGAAATCTGGAAAGCATAAAACATCTAAAACAGTAAAATAAGTCATTAGGTAAATATCAGCATAGGATCAGTGATTTTAAGAGAGCTGTGTTAGTGTACACCAAATGTGGATTGTGGTCTTCAGTTCAAATTTTTTTCATCTAAAGAGCTTTTTCCCAGTTCACCAGAAGTGTGGGAAAGGTGTAAGTGAAATATTATTGGCTTTTACACAACAGAAGGCATTGACATTTTCCAGGATTATTTTTTCTACAAAGTTATAAATTAATATTTGGGTTACTAAATCAATAGTATAGCATAAAATCATTTACCTATGCTGCTGTAAAATGCCTGGGTCTCACAGTTCCTAAAAGACAGTCTACGTGCCTACTTTAAAAAAAACCATAAATGAGAAGAAAAAAAGTAAATGAGAAAAGAAATACATTAACTTGGCTAAGAGTCAAAGCTTTGTTAAGATATGTGACAAGAAAGTGGACACAAAATTGGAGAGAGAAGAAAGTAAAGAATATAATTAAAATATTATTTTCTCCTCTTCCCAGTTACCTGTCTTCTTTTGTTACTCATATACACTTGTTGAAGTTGCATGTAAATGTTGATTGACTCAGTGAACTCATTGTAATAAATTATGTTTGATGTGCTATCTTGAAAAAAATCTTTTGAAATTCTGTCTCTTTTCTTTGTCTGCTCACCTTGTGGCTTTTAATATCTTGTTTCCCATCTGTCTGATTCCATCATAAGTGAGTGTAACTTTTCAGACCTTAATGCATCTCTCTTTTTGTTCTGCTTTAAGTGAGTATGTAACACAAATATATGATCTGGCCATCAGTAGTAATATCAGAAGGGAATGTTGAAGTGTGTGTTCCCTTTATTGATGTGAAATAAAGAAATGCTTATCTGCAGATATTTGATAATACATATTTACAGTGCATAGATCTGTCTCTGCAAGCAAATGAATACAGAGATGTCTGTATCATTGTGTTACATCTCCTTTAATGTTGCGAGTCCAAAGGTTACTTTTAAGGATTAGTTCGTAATTAAAGGAGAAAAGAAATGGGTCTATAAGGTTTCAGGAAAGCATTTTAAAATCAAGATTTAAAAATGCTTAACTGAATATGTAATACAGATGTACCGAAACTTCAGTTTGAGAGATTGATTGTACTATAGTTACTCATACTGCAAAAAGTGTCTCTAGCAGTGAGGTCCTAATTGAGTCTTGAATTACAGGGGAATTTGGAGACATAGTCTTATTTTGTTAAAACCATTTTTTCTAGGGGTTATAATGTCTGTAGAAATGTTCAGTTGGGATATCTTTTTTATGCTTACAGTTCAGCAGTTTACTTAACAACAGTAAGGTATAGGTAGATAATTCTTTGTGTTCTTTATTATGGATATAAAATGTATATGCTGAAAGGGGGTTTTTTTTGGATAGTGCCTTTTTAGTGAGACTAAATCATCATAGAAACCAGAGAGGATGAACTGAAGAGAGGAAAGGGAGAAGCACAGTAGTCCTGGGACTGTCCTTGACTCTTTCATGGGACAGTGGAAATAGAATTGTCTTTTAAGTCTGCTGAATTCATCAGAGGGTTATTATGAAAGGGGCAAAAGGCCACAGCTTTCACCCAGCTAAGTGTGTTTATACATAAAACACAAAGCACTGAAATATTTTCTTTGATGTGGTCAATGTAAGTTTATTTGTAGGATGATGATTATGATTCTACTACTACTACTTTTTGTCTGGCTGATTTGACTATGAACAAAGTACCCAACTCAGAGACGGATGGCAAAGGGAACCAAAAGCATTTTTCCTTCATGATTTATTGAAAAAAACAGAAAGTAAACCAGTTTCATCAGGGATATGCATTTAGGGAAGTGATCAGTACACTGACTGAAATGGAATTATTCTTCAAAGTATCATGTTGAGCTGACATCTTGATATAGTCTAAACGACTTTTAGTTCCTAAATTGCCATTTTTACTAAACTTCTGACTTCCCTGGCACTTGCTGTCTCTTGCTACTGAAACAAGTCTTTGAGCAGAAGCTTTAGGGGAAAAATTCCAATGTCTAGTGAATATTATGTTGTTATTTTTTTTTCCTGTTGTACTGTAAACAAGTGCTTTGGAGAAAGATCTTTCCACCATTGAAAGAATTATATTCATCTCATGGAGAAAGCTGAAGCAATTTTCAACACTATGTTAAAAAGATTTTTAAGGATAGATGTTTTCTTGTGAAAATTTTATGAAAGTCAGCTCTATTTCTGCAGCACAGAATAGAGACAAATAGATGGAATAAAATCTTGGCTCCATTATATTAAATATCAGTATTTTGGGATTTCACTTTCCACTAGGTTTTAACTCACTGTGTCCTTCCCAGGGTTAGGTTTGGGATAGGGTTTTCTTCTGGAAGTGTGAAAAGTTAAATGCATATGTCACCAAGGGCATTCTTGTCCCTTTAAAAGTAAAAGCCCATTGTAGTGGATGCATCTCACCTGTCAGTGAAATTTGTGTGGAATACAGCAGCTGTGTAGTGTTACACACAAATACAGAAGAAGATCTAGCAATTAATATTTAATCATCATTGCGTAGCCGTTTGCTGTGGTAAAAAGAAATAAAAAATGGCTATGGAGTGTGACCCCAAATTGAAAATTGACAGGAACGATGGGTCTAGGGTATGTGTTATTAATAACACACTTTTGTAACTCATTAAACTCTCTGTAATAATGGCATATTTCATTCTGTGTTGCTGAGTAAAGTTGCAAATGAGAAGAAAAAGTCCTTTCTGTGTCCTCCCAGATCCTTTTCCTTAATTGCTGAGATTTTCTTGGAGTGTGAAGGACAGACTAGACATTGTTCAGCATTTTAGCTGAATGAAGTGACACTGGGCTATAATAAGCTGCAGCTGAAATCTAACTACAAAGTGTTTTCCAACAGTACTCAGGAATAAGGCATTATATTTGTAGTTAGTATATATGGATATCATTTTTGGCAGCAGTTAAATTCTTATTTGCTGTATATTTTAGGTTTTCTGCTGGACTAAATCATGATATCCCTGATTTACAGTTAAATATTTGTTTTAAATGTGATAGTGGCACATTCATGTTGCCTTTTCAGCATATAGGGAGAACAGAGAAGAAAAAGAAATGGCATTCCTTTTCTAGAAATTCTGATCTAATTCTCATATTGGAATGTGAATGGTGGACTTTGAATTAATTACTGTATGTTTTGATGTAGATTAGACTGATTATTAGGCACAGAGTAGTGTAAACACTTGGATCCTCATAGCAAATTTTTTCCATCTAGGGGAGAACTATGAAGAAAATAATATTTTTGGGAAAAAAAAGGTCACGTGGCCTCTTGTTTAGGCAAACAGTTGCACTTACCAGCACGACTAGTTAACAGCATAAACCAAACATACTGTGTCTCATGAATTAGTGATAACCTTGCATGCTAACTGTGCTGCTTTGTTACATTACTTGGCTTCAGATACAGTCACATACTGCATTCTCTTGAAGAAAAAAGAATACAGAATCTGCCAGTGATTATAACAGAACCACTGATTTTCATGCATTAGGGCATCATAAATGTTCACTTTTCTCCTAAGATATATTTGTGCTTACAGAATATGAATTTATCCCCTCGAATTATGGTCTCTAAATTAGCATGCCATATTTTTCACAAAATTAATCTTTTTCCAGTTTTGTCTGTCTGACTAATGACTTGATAAATCTCTCCTTATCTTCTAATGGCAGATGATTTATCAAGGCCTACCACTTAATTAATATTACAGAGCATGTGGGGAGCTGAAGAATTCAGAAGTATTTTCCATAGCTTGGACATGTAAAATGAGAAGCATAGGAGAAAACAGAAAGATAATCTTGTAACTGAGAAAAAGCCTGTGTGATTTAAGCATGGGATTGAGGTTCAGGAAATGGTGAGTTCTATCCCACAAATCCATCATGCTTCCCACTAGACTTTGGACAAGACAACTGATTTTTTTTCTCTGCTGCAGTTGATTATTCTGCAGAATATTTAGAATAATACAGTCTTACCTCTTAGGGCAGTTCAGTGCTAGGTTTGTCTTGCATTACTAGTGTTACAGGGCACATTATATTTTGAGTTTATTGAGTTGTACTTACACGAACACTTCCATGATACAGATGTAGCCTGAAATTCTTCATGTTAAAAAAGTGTACATAATATGTAGGATAAAAAAGATACTTTTGTGATGGAAGTATTTTAACTTACGTATCTGAAGCACGTATAGCTGACAGAAATCTCAGAGAAGTAGTCAGTGAAGTTTCAGCTCTCCTGAATCCTTTACTTTTTCTCATTTCCAGGTTGCATGTCTCACTCATGTAGCAGCTAATTACCTTAACTGCAAAATCGAAGCAAAACGCTGGGGCACTGCCCATGGGAGTATTGTTCCATATCAGGTAAGCAAAAGCATTAGGTTTTTTTGCTCTTGGAATTCATGATTCTGTGTATTAGGAGATGGAGAACTGACATGCTTTTCCCATGACCTGTTGTAGTCGGTGATGTGTCTCTGTCTACTTAGGACAAGGTTCTGCTGTTCCTTGTCATTTCTGCATTTTGCATATTTCTTCATCAGCAGTAGATTAGTAACAGAACACTGAAACAGATCAAAGGTGTTTGGTGAAATTGGGTGACTTTAAAGCTAGCATGATGACTTGATTGGTTTTAACTGAGAGAGAATCCTGTTTTTTTTTAAGAGTTATCTGACTGCCATACCAGTTATAAACTGAAATCTGTTACTTCTGAATTTTGGTATTGTTATCTTGTGAGTCTACCAAGAACAATCTAAAATATCACAAAGATCTGGGATTCCTACATATTTGTAATTTTCTATTGATTTTCCTACAACTCACTGCGGCTCAGTGAGACAACAGGTTGGAAAAAGGAATTAACCAGACCTCAGGTCTTCCCAGTGGAATACATAGTCTGCTACATCTAATGAAGGGTTGAAACTCCTTCAAATAACATGACCTTCATCATATAAACAAGTACAGGAAAAGAAAAATATACTGCAAGTTTGATCTTAACTTCTGTCTAGTATGGAAAACTCTTCCAGTAAACAAAGACAATTTTGTTCTTTTCTAGCTGATTTGTTTTGTGTTCTTGGTGGAAGTAACGCTAACTTTTTCAGACTTGGCTATGTATTCAATTTAAGGAATTTATTCTTTATTTCATAGTTTTTGGCACTTCTCATCAAACAGTCATGTTTG
>VYZX01023029.1:35331-100022 GCA_013401335.1 Brachypteracias leptosomus | reverse complement strand
TCCATAGATCTACCCTTGTTGACCTTGTGACTGGTCATCTTCTAAATGATAATTTGTGCTGTCCTGAGAGAAGTGAGATTGGAAATGCCTGAGGGAGAAAGACCTGTCTTTCCCCAGTGAAGCTTGGGAGACCATCTGGCCAGTCCCATCCTACAGAACCGGCTTAGGGATTGCCTTGGGCCTCTGCCTGGCTCCTGCCTTGACTTGCCTGGTGTCTGGTTTACATGACTTCTGTTTTGATTTAATGGTACTTAGTTTGTGTTCGCATCTCTTGAGTTGGAGGCTTATGTGACACAGCTCAAGCTCCTCTTGTCCTCTTTGGCACAGGGTGCATACTGGTTATCGTGTGTAAGATATCTAGTTTGTGGGAGGATTTTTATTGTCAAATTAGCAGACTCTAAAACATTGCAAAGTACATCTTGTTTCCTAGTACTAGTTAGAAGATTTATAGGAGAAAAGCGAGTTAACAACATTTTAGTTCAGCAAGGAGGACATGCTAGTTTTCATATCTTAACACTGCCCTACCTCCCCAACTACAACTGAGAGATTTACTAATCCTGTAAATAAATCTATGACTAATGTTTAAGCTGTAAAGCAAGCTTTTCATCTGCCCAAAAGTCAAAACCAGGCCTTGGCTGCAGGGAATACTTAGCAGGAAACTGGCATGCTCTGGAAAATAACTCACTGAGGGGAGGTAAAAACTGAACGTGGCTTGTGGAGAATCTACGTTCAGAGAACAAGGGAAGAAATTGAGTTTATTGATCCAGATCATAATGACAGAGCACAGGCTGATAAGTATGCTGCTTTGGAAAGAAAGGCCTAAAATTGCAAACTGGAGTCTGTGCTCTATACTATAGAAGAGTTGTATATATAGTAGCAGGAGTTTAGTGGATTAGGTGGCTGTTGGAGGTACTATTTGTTTTTTTCTCCCCACATCCATCTCTAGGCTGTCTGTATAAATCTTGCCTGCAACCAAAGGTAAGCTCATTTGTCATTCTTCTAAGAACTGGAGGATATTTTTTTTTACTGAATACTTTGATATTATTAGCTCTTAACTGGACAACCAAGTTCAAAACACTTCTGCTTAAAACCAGCGTGCAGAAGTTTGACCAAAACCCAATACCTCAGGGGAGCTGTATACGCTCAGTAGTCTCATTCTTTAAAGACTGGATTGTGGTGTAATTGCACTTCCTGTAATGTACAATTTGGGAGTTACATGGGGCTCTGGTAACCCCAAAGCTACAAGGTGGCAGAGACGGTGGATTTTCTGAGGAGACTGTGCAAGGAGGAGAACGAAAGAATCTGACCTCAACCATAGTCCTTAGGGCACTGTGGTCAGTCATCTGTATGGAAAAAAACACTGTTGGATTGGACTAGAAATGGTTTTGACTTGCTCTTTTCTGAATTCTGTTTCCTGTTGGTGGTCTATGCCTGTTTTCCTAGAAAGTTTTTCATTTTTATTTTAGTTTCCTCCCTGTCAAATTCCAGAATTCTTGATATTACAGAGCTCTTGAGGAAATACAGTCAGACAGCTTTAATAATACAAGAATAACTTCTGAAACACATCAATCTTGATTTGTGATAGCTTTATGAACCCCAGCTACTGCACTTCTTAAGAAAATAGAAAGTTTTGCTCTTTGAAGGAGGAACAGGATTTCCACATTTTAGTCTGTCTACATAACGAAAAATCTTATCCATGAGTTCATCTTCTGTTTTTAGCATTCATCAGTTTTAGTAACTGTTGTCCTTGTATAAGTTGCCATAGACAGATACTGTATTGTCACTTCTGTGATCTTTTTTGAGTTGCTTGGTGTAGCAATGTATTGCTAGGTCTATGTATAATCTTATGCTTTAACTGTAATTTATAGAAGGACACAACTACAAATACAGCTTTCTGACTTTTTTTTTCCCAACCTATGTAACTGGTAACAAGGCTATTATATAAAGATTTTGCCTGAAATGAACCTCTGTAGTCATCAGAGGTACTGCAAGCTGCTTGGAAGGCATGCTTTTAAACTGTGAATTTGAAAAGATGGTAAGGTTTAATATAGCTGAACTTGAAAATAATGACATATCAATGATGTTGGGATAAGATATTGTAAAAGTCTGAATTCATCATAGTATGGCCTATGGATGTATTTAATTTTTCATTAATATAGAAGACTAAATATCAGTCTTTCCATTATCACTGTTCTGTAGTGTTTTGTCAGGCAATTAATTTAAAGCCAGTCTTCTTTCGATCCCTATTTGATGGATGTATAAGGAACTAGAGAGTTGCAAGTGGTTTGATTTGTGCTTTTGCAGCACTTCCAGTAACTTGAAATGTTACTATGTCCTGAATTTCCTAAAGATGTACATTTCTGAAATGTAGATAAATTTTGGCTTATTATGTAGAGCAGGGCTACTACAAAATTATTTAATCCTAGCAGCAATCTCTGCATCTTCATTTTACTGGGATAGTATTGGGGACTGAGATGTTGAAGAGAGAAGAGAACGTAGGAGAAAGGGACCTGGGGGGTCTGGTGGACAGCAGGATGACCATGAGCCAGCACTGTGCCATTGTGGCCAAGAAGGCCAATGGCATCCTGGGGTGGATTAGAAGGGATGTGGTTAGTAGGTCTAGAGAGGTTCTCCTCCCCCTCTACTCTGCCCTGGTGAGACCACATCTGGAATACTGTGTCCAGTTCTGGGCCCCTCAGTTCAAGAAGGACAGGGAACTTCTTGAGAGAGTCCAGTGCAGAGCCACTAAGATGATTAAGGGAGTGGAACATCTCCCTTATGAGGAAAGGCTGAGGGAGCTGGGCCTCTTTAGCTTGGAGAAGAGGAGACTGAGGGGTGACCTTATTAATGTTTATAAAAATATGCAAAGAGAGAGGGTCAGGAGGATGGAGCCAGGCTCTTTTCGGTGGTGTCTAATGATAAGACAAGGGGCAATGGATGTAAGCTGGAACATAGGAGGTTCCACCTAAATATGAGAAGAAACTTCTTCACGGTGAGGGTGACAGAGCACTGGAACAGGCTGCCCAGGGAGGTTGTGGAGTCTCCTTCTCTGGAGATGTTTAAAGACCGCCTGGACGTGTTCCTGTGCAACTTGGAGTAGGGAATCCTGCTCTGGCAGGGGGATTGGACTAGATGAACTTTCAAGGTCCCTTCCAATCCCTAACATTCTGTGATTCTGTGATTGAGTCGGGGTTTTGGGTATTTTTATTGTCTTTGTAACAAAAAATTCTTTTGCTCAGGAGCAAGATTTTCTTCTCCTGAAGGAAAGGGTAAGACAGCTTTCTCTGTCCTTGCCCTTCTTCACCACCTCAAACAATAATCAAAATTTAAAAAAAAAAGAAAAGAAATTTGGCTGCAATAACTAAAAAACTGTATTAAGAAGAGAGAAAAAACATAGAAAACATGAGTTCCTGACTACCACCTTGTTGGGAGGAAAACAGCCCAGCTAAGAGAGGGACTTTTTTGACTTATTAGCATAAATAAATTAAATGTAGGTGAGGAAATGACAGAAAACTACCTTCTATAAACTTGTGACTGTCTTATTCAAATGATGAATAAACATTTGTATTTTCTGGAAGGTATTTTTACTCTTAGGATGATTTGAGTAGAGTATTAGTTAAGTTAGCAGGAAAATAGCAAGGCATTCCTCAGCCAAAATCATGACATTTTCTAACCTGTGAGCCTAAGATGCACAGTAAGTGCCTGAGCTCAGGAGCACTCTGCATTGCAGTCCAAGGGTGGTAGTGTGGGCCTCCATCTTAACTGCATGTTGCAAGTGGTGCAAAACTTTTAGAGGATCAAGAAAATGCCTTCCAGCAACTGTTGGCTATGCTGAAAGTCTTGGCCATGAGAAATTCAGTACATACTTCAACATCAGGTGTCATGGGAGCAATGTATCACACCTGCTTCATTGCTCTTCCTGGCATAGATCCTTTTCTATCTATTAGTTTGAATGTCTGGACCAGTACCTGGAGAGACCTTAAGTACTGTATTGGGCCTGGCTGAGCTGGAGCTGATTTTTCCCATAGCAGCCATCATGGTGTGGTGCTTTGTGTTGGGAGCTAGAAGGGTGTTGATAACGCACCCGTGTTGCAGCTACTGCTGAGCAGTGTTCACATAGCACCAAGGCTCTTTCCAACATTCCCTCCTTCCCCCCAGTTGGTTGGGGTGGGCAAGATCCTGGGAGGGGATACAAGCAGGACAGCTGGCCTGAACTGACCAAAGGGATATTCCACACCATATGACATCTGCTCAACAATAAAAGCTAGAGAAAAGGAGGAGGAAGGAAGGGCATCTGTTGTCCTCTGGAGCAACTTCTACATGTATTGGAGCCCTGCTTCCTGGGAAGTGGCCAGACATTGCCTGCTGATGGGAAGTAGAGAATAAATCTTAGTTTTCTTTGCTTCTGCATGCAATCTTTGCTCTAGCTTTGCTTTGCTTTCATTAAGCTGCCTTTGTCCTGACCCACAAGTTTTTTGATGTTTATTTCCCATCTTATTTTCTTCCCTGCTGCTTTGGCTTGGTGGACACCTAGTGACCAGCCAAGGTTACAAGGCTAACTCACTGAAAGTGCTCATCTTTGTTACACTGAAACTGATGGTGTACAATATCTGTTGCACTCCCCCCTTCCCTACCCCCCTCCCTTAGCTTATGAAGCTAAGCAAGAAAGGAAAGACCTAAATTGTCCTGTGTGAAGGGGACTCTGCAAGAAGAAAGATATATTTCATTTTATTTTTCCCCCTTTTTTCTTGCATCATAAAGCTCTGATCAGAGTGATGTTGGTCGGAGAAATAATTTTTCAAGATAAAAATGAATGGATTAAACCCTGCTTGAAACATTAGGACTGAGTCATGCAATAAGTAAGTATTTTCAGTGACTGAAGCTTTTAGATGTAGATGACTGCTTAAGCTTACTCTGCTTTTAAACTGAAAATAGCAAAATAGTGATATGGCAGTGTAATGATAAGACAAGTATAACAAAAAAAAGATGGACATGAAAGGGAGGGCAAGCATGAAGCAATGAAAGTCCTATCTGTTCCTTAAGGTGAAAAGCTGTTACTGCTGAAATGATGGTTCTTCAGCTACCATAGCACACACGCTGTAATTTTTACTCTACAACAATGGATACTGTTACCATGCAGCAAGATATTTGAATCATCTTGCCATTGAGAAGGCTAATGATTTGGGCTAAAACAGGACTTGTTTCCAGAAACTAGACCTGGAATCCTTCAATGGTGCTTTCAGTATTTCCAACCAGGTGAATAAATACATCCAGAACACATTGTACTTGACACACTACTTATGAGTTAGAGCTGCGTGGGCTAGGTCTCCAGAGGTCCTTTCTGACCCCTGCCATTCTGTGATTGTTACACTCCTTCACAGCTTCTGACCTTTGTTATCTTGGAAAACCCCTCATTTCTCTTGGCATAGTGAAGAGTTTAGCCTTTTTCTTCACGTTCTGCTCAAATCTCTTTAATGTCTTCCTCGGTAAAGGTCCTTTCTGCTAATCAGCTTTATTTAAGGTGGGTTTCTGTTGGATAGGTGAACTCTTGAACTAACCTACTTAATTAGAATGTCTGTTCTTACTCTTAGATTGGTGTGTATGTTGGCAGACCCCAGCAGTAACAGCCCTGTGTTAATTTGGTTTTATTATTTTCAGAATTTCTTTGACCTTTCTTTCCAATGGAATCCTACCTCTAACAAGAAGACAAGCAAGTAACATCTGCTGATTTTGTTCACATTTAAGTGACGTAACTGTGCATTCCTCCCAAATGGCTTTTTTGTATATATGGGATAGTCTTCTGCTTTAAATCTTGTTTTTCTTTATCCTAATCATAGTTTTAAATGCCAGCCATCCACAATAGAAAAGTCTCAGCCAGACCACACAAGATATATTTGGAATAGTTTCCCATCAAGGAGAATAATGATAGCAATTGATAGGGTCATTAGTGTTTTAGCTTGCAAATATTTAACTCAGACTGGGTGCTTTGGGCATGGAGAGTGGCAGTAGCTTCATTTAAGACATCTGGAATCTGATGTAAACTCGGTTGCTAAAGAAGCTGGAAAGGCAAGAAGACCTCAGTCTGCTTATGCACTGGAAAATGTAAATTCAGACGATTATTATGTGAAAATGGCTGAAGAACAGCAGTCACCAAACATACCTATTTTTGTATAATCAAGTGGGCTGACACCCTGTGTGTGATTTTTCTACCAACTCCAAAGAAAAAACAGTGCTGGCATCTAAATATCAAAGGCGTTTATCCAGGTATTTCCCAAGCTGTTCTGGCAGACTCACAAGTAGACATAAGGAATTAGCTACAAGGCTGGGATTTCTCAAGATCTTGCAGTGTCATCATTGTAAAGATAAGCAAATAGTAATGACTACATTTTCTCTATTACTTTTTCAGGAAGCTTTATTCCTTGCAGCTGTAGAGTCTAATACAGTGTCAGGTAAAACATCAGACCAGTAGCTCTAACATTCTGTAGGCAGATACTAACATCTCTGATGTAGAAATCCATTTGAGAAGCAAGTTCCCAGTTTTTTACCAGCCAATGCATGCTAGATGCTCCCAAGCAGATTTAATTTGTTTGCTTCCTAGAAGCTTGGTTCTCCTTCCCTCTCTTTCTGCTGGATTTTGTATTTTTAATGTGTGGCCAGGCTGCTCAGACAGAAGTTCACTCGAGAACCTAGACCTATGTGTGCTCGTAAGGATGTTTCTTTCATTCCAGCAATTTTGAGTGTTGCTTATCTCTCTTTTTATGGTGTTTGTTATGGCGTCACTTCTGATGTTTCCTTGCAGATCTGTAATATTTCAGCTAATTAAGTGACTTTATGGTTTGTTTTCCTTTGTATTCTATGAATTGCCTTCCAAACTGAAGCTTTTTAGAGAGTGGCTAGTGTTCTACATGTCCCTGATACATTTCCAGTAATGTTTTTGGAAGCCTTCTGTCGTACAAAAAGAAGAATGAATGGTTTTACAGTGAAACAGCTTTCTTGTAAAAGTGCAGACCTCAGTTTTTTGCTCCCCATGGACAAGTTACTAAGCTACTTGTTGTTGCCTTTGGAAAAAAAAAAGGAAATAATAACACAGGCAAACACTGAAAATTAATAGCTGGTATGTCTTGGTGTGCCATGCTACCAGATATTGTACAGCGGGCATCTCTGTCTCTTTTCTTTCTGTGCTACTTCATATAATTAAATATTCCCCAGGCCAATTCCCTTACAGATTTATGTGCAGTGCTCATGGATCTCTCTGCTGGTTTGAACTCTAATTTTTTAAGAGCAAGTGCATAGGCTGGTTAATGTGTCCAAGGTTCCAATTTTATCGTCTGGGATTTACGCACACACACACATTTTTTCTCTCTCTCTGTTTTTCAACTTCTTCTCTAGAATAAGTGTAAGTAAAAACAACTGTATCTATCCTGTCTCCTTGCTTTTACCAAGCAACTGAAATTCAGTGAAGTCCCAGGGAGAGATTCCACAGCTGTAGAAAAGATGCTCTGTGGGTTCATAATGTGGGATTTTTTATTCCGTAAACATTTGATGTGGCTGCTTATCCTGAGATGCCTGCTCACTGATTCTGCTTTAGGGGAAAAGAGGATGTGATCCTTCCTTGATCTGAGAGAAAACATCCTTCAGTACTGGTCACAAACAGTAATTTGAGATACTGTGGATGCAGAAAACCAGGAAGAAGTGTGAGTACAGATGCTTAACTGGATTAAATGATGACTGAAAATATGTGAAATTCTGCTTTTCATCTGAGTTGTTGCCATGGGGAAACATTACTTTATAAAAACGCTTCCCATGATGTAGTCCAAAAAAATGAAGTAACAACAAACTGTATTCATAGAGTTTATCTCTACTTTTTCTTCCTATATCTTCATCATAAAGGGAAGGGGATGGGGGTGGGGAAGAGAAACCTCTTTTCTAGCAGAAGATAACTATCTACGACACAGATGATCCCTGGATTGTATTCTCTCTCTGAAATACACTAGTGCTGCTTTTCTAAAAAGGCTAGAAAACTATTGGAAAAGAGAATCAATTAAGTATTTGACTGCATTTACCAGAAGTCTTCATGCTAATCATAGCTTGGTGGTGTTTGCAATGGTGTGGGGTGAAATATTGAATGTGGTGCAGTTCATATAGTCTTTCTCATGGGGTTGTCTAAGGATTTGTTGAATATGATTACAATAGGCAGACTGATGGCAATCTTCTTGCAAGGTAGCTCTAGCCTTGCACCTTCGGTGCTTTTAATACTCAGCTGCAGAAGACAACTATCTCTGCTGCACGTGTGGTGTTCAAGTAATCTTCTGGTTTGGTGGTGTCTTACAATTACAATAACACTTTCCTGTTCTTCCTGTAACTTCTAGTTCTAAATCATTTGTACATCTCTGAATCCTAGAATTCCCCATCTCACGATAGTGATGTTCAAAGGATATATTGTCGTCTTCTTTGATGTTCAGGTGTTGAAAATGCTTTTCAAATGTTTTATGGACCTTTCTGGTTTTGAGGCACTTTAAACTTCACTTTTTTTAAGCAATTGTCCTGGATTTTTTTCATTGACCTTGGAGGCTTTTTTTCCTTTCAGAAGCTTATTCCCTGCCCCCCACCCTGTGTTTTCAAATGACCTTCAGTAGAGCTGGAAATATATTTGGCTTCTGCAATCTGCTAGTTGTGCAACTGAGGCATACATAAAACTCCTCTAAAATAAAACTCATTTCTATCTCCACCTGTTTCCTACTGGCTGTTACTTCTGGTTGTTTCTCTTTTGGTAACTACAATATTTTACAGCTCTCCCACCTTTTGCCTTTTTGTGTTACTTTTCAAGCATTTTCATGCAAATGTTTACGTTCCTGAGTCATCTTGTGGAAGTGTTGCCTTAGTTCTCATTTTCTTTCTTACAACACCCTCACTGTGCTGCTCTTTTACATAAATTCATGCAGTATGTGCTCTCACACTGTTGTTGCTAGATAGGTGGAATATGCTAGCCTGAGAAATTAATTTTATTGGAGAGATCTATCTTGGATTTGGCCAGGCAGAATTCTTACTGTTGTTTCTGATTATACTCCCAAGTGGCAAAACATTGAAATTACTACAAAGAGCAGCCAGTGTCCAATTGTGAGCCACTTTGACTCACATTAAATAGTAACCTATTTTACAGAGAGTTTCACTGATTTCAGTGATATAGTAATCTACTGGCTACCTATTTCTGCAGTTGGATGCCATTTGGAGATTAGCTAATGGATACATTGAAAGTTATTGATCAAGGACTGCCCCTCAAAGGGAACTATAATCCAGACACTGGGTTTGCAGTAGTAAGAATCAGGAGAACGACTTTCAGCTTTATGAAAGAGATGCAGATATCCTTGAATCTGCATAAGTCGTACCTTCTGCCTTCAAGCTCTGCTGAGGAACTTTGAAATGCTTTAGGCTAAAGGGTGCCTCAATGTGTTCCTAGAGGGGCTGCACACACAAATGTGGTATTATGAACAGATTTAAGTCCTGCTGTTCAATTTTACTTTATCTGCCTTCTGGTCACTATCCTCTGAAAGGAAAGATGCTAGTGAAACTGATAGAGGACAGCTCCTGAAGGAGTGTAGTAAGCTACAACTGTTTCAGGCACATCAAACAAAACACCTGGTCCAATTTCAGATAGTGCGTGTTTAAGTTAGATTTCTTGAACCATGAGGCATCCTGTTTGCTTCTTAATAAAACAGATATGTGCTATACTAAGAAGCTTTGCAGGGACCTGACAAAATAAGGCAACAGTGTAATGCATGGTAGGTCAAATTGATTGTTGATGTATGTGGCTTAATATAAAACAGAAGGAATAATATGTGCTGTTTACATTCTGCTTTGTTAGCTTCAGAATTACCTGCAGTCCACAAATGAAAAATGGTTTGATATCATTAAGAAACACAATTGCAAGCAGGTTGTGGAAAGAACAGGGCAAATAATGCTTGATGTCACTCACCCTCACTAGAAAACAGTGTATGCTCTTAGACTGATTCTGACAAGAGAGTAGAGATGGAGGTGGAAGAAGCAAAAATAATTAGTGGTATGGAAAAATCCTGTTAAGAGGAGACGTGCGAAGACTGGGAGCATTCTCCTGGAGACAAAATGAATAGAATGAACCACTGAAGAAAGCTTCAAAACGGTTTAAGATGTGTATGAGCTGAATTGCTGGGCAAGAGAAGTATTAACTCTCTACTTTCTCACGACTGTAGAATAACCCTTTCTGTTATGTGGTCAGTCATATACTTATGCAAGAAGTGCTACAGGCAGACATGAGAATCATGGGCAACAGATGAGGACAGTGAAAGGGGAGCATACTTGTGGAGTTCAAAGTGAAATTTGAACCAGAAGTGTAATATCTCTAGTTATGTTAACGCAGGCAAGAGCTGCACCACAGAAAGAGCAGCATTGTCTTTTTGGGGGGCTGTGGGTTGGCACAATTTTAGTGTTTTTGAAAGAGCTGAGAAGCATACCTGGTGTCTGTAGTTTCATTGTTTAAACACTACAACCTTAAACTCTGCAACTTCTCTGCAAGTTCCTCTAGGTGCCAACTGGCTGAATGCTGCCTCCTGCTACTTGGGTCTCCTGACCTGGAGGGGTCTCGAGGAGCTGGTTAAATCAGGTTGAAGGCTGCAGACATTTTATAATTTTCTTTTTTCTTGTCTAACATGTAAATCAAATGAAGTTCCTTATTTGGCTAATAATGCTATACACAGCTGAGACTTTTTCCATAGGAAATTATGATGCTCTAAATTTCTTTTTAATAAAGCAATTTTCAATTTAGAGATAAGTGTGTAAGTGGTGTCAAAACTGGCATCTGTAGGATATCTGTTCAGCATGGTCAATGTCATTACAAGATGATGAAAGATAATCTTATAGATGTGAGAAATTAAGGGAAAATTTATTCCCATGGTACTTAAAGAATTGCTGACTTTTAGCTTGGTTTAAAGCCAGAGAAGACTTATGTATCATACTTTTTGGAATTATTTTGTCTTTTTTTTTGTAATATGAGTGGTTTTT
The DNA here is from genome assembly GCA_013401335.1 of Brachypteracias leptosomus. Lineage (NCBI taxonomy): Eukaryota > Metazoa > Chordata > Aves > Coraciiformes > Brachypteraciidae > Brachypteracias > Brachypteracias leptosomus. Next base: position 88,988 of record VYZX01023029.1, on the reverse strand, counting down.
AGGCAGATGTAATTTTATTAAATTTAAACAAAGTGTCAATATTTTATACCAGAGAATATAAGGCCTCTTGAAAACCTCTGAATATTGCAACTGTTATTACAGAGTTTTTTGGTTTACTTTGGTTTTCTGTGTATGTAAAAACGATTTTAATTTATTCAATTCTGTTGCATAACAAAAGTAGTTTTCCTTGTTTCAGATACTGACTAACAAGATCCTGGCGGCATTTGTCTTTTGGTTTCTATCAGCTTTGTTTTCAGGGTACTGAGGGGTTAACCAAATTACTTAACGCAAGAACATTTCTGTGGTATAACAGTTAAATTAAATACCTAATTCCATTAGAGCTTTTATTCATGTCCACACAAAAGAAATAACTTTCAATTTTTTTTAAATTTTGATTCATAACTGCTTAGGAATTGGTATCTGACACAATGGTGTGTCTTTAATCACTTTAATCACAACTGTCTGCTGTTCTGATGTGTATGTAATGTGTTCATGATACTGTGGAAGTTGCTCCAGAGTACTGAGAAAATGAGATAAGAGTATATTGTTTGGTGACAAAGTTAACTACCTCTATACTAATAACAATAATATTGTCACAGCTGCTATATTAATCCATTTGACCTACTTATACCTATAACAATATTTTTACCGATAACAAACTGTAATACTACTACATAAAACACACTGGTTTCTCACGATGTTAGCAAAAGTCACTGAAGACGTTTCTTTAGCATAAGCTGTCTTTATATACTGCAGCCAAAAGCTACACAAGACCAAACATCCACTTAACTTAAGATTTATTATTGCTTAGTTGAGAGCATTGTGAAAGATATCTCACCATGTGTCTGCCTTGGACATTTTTCATAAGGTCTATTTTTTGAGGCTGAGTATATCTTAACCTTCTAACAGCAAAAGTTGGATAACAGATTTTGCTCCAGGGCTAAATTTGCTTATCAGTTCTCTTGCTTACTCCAAGAGAAGTTAGGTGACCACCAAATGGTAGTTTTTGAGTGGCAGCAGTGTCTTCCTTAAGTATCCTGGTACTGGCTTCCATGCAGCATGTGTGCTGGGGAGCTGGGGTGGTCACTGGTCCTGTGGAAATGGGCAGAGACTCTGGCCTGTGTTACCATTTTTGAAAGGGGCAGGAATTGAGAGCCAATCCTTATGCTAGGAGATCTCCAGCCACAGTTAGAGAGCAATGGTGGGCAGGGAAGGATGGGGTGAGTGCCCTGGACGTTGGTATTTGCCTTTCTCAGGAAGTCTGATTGCCCAATGTTGCACAAGTCAGTGCTGGGGTCTGAGCTAGGGGGTCAGGGGCAAGCATTCTTCTCCAGTTTTGTGGAGCTTCTGCTAGCAAGAGTGTTGCTTCTAACTTGTATCCTCCTCCAGTAGAAGCTGGATCACTATAAAATGTGGGAGACTATGTGCTTTTTCATCTTAAAATTTAAACTATGAAGCAATTTGACATAGAAACTTTAACCTGTTGGAAAGCAAGCTTTCACTAGATTAGTATTGCTAGATTTTCTAAGCCACTGTAGAGCTGCCTCAGAGCAACACGGAAGGTATTAACTTGTGTAATTTATTCCATGAAAAGGGTAAGGTGTAACATAAATCTCAGAGCTGATGAACACATTGCATATTGCTGCCTTACTGAGTGGAAATAGTTCACTTATGTTGCCTGTAGTAGGTGGTTCACAGGTTTTTTTTAATACATGGACATGTTATGCTTTTCCTGCAAACTGCCCAGGTGCTTGTCTAAGATGCCAAGACTCCTCATAGGAATGCAAGCACCACCAAACACTTATTTGCTTGTTTTAGCACCCCTACCTCTCCCTCAATAACCGCAAAAAAACTTTTCATTTTTTAAGCCTAAAGCAAAAGAGTTGTCACTAGTGAATACTTAATGTCTCAGGAAGAAAACAGCTACACTGCAAAACCAATGAAATTAAATTATATCTGACACGAGGCTTCCTCTGGATCCAGTGAAAAAGAGCACTAGAGAGAACTTTCACCCTAGCATTATTTAGTGGTAAGTATTGCTGTGGTGTATGATGTGTCTCTTGCATGGCATTGTTTGCTGTGCTGCGTAGATCTTGACTTGCCTGAGGTGATGAAATTTGGGATGAGGTTGTTGGGGGAGATTAAGTACAGAAGATCAAGGTTAGAAGTCAGAAGGGAGATGCATGGAAGTTTGTGCTTTGAACATTTTTGCAAGGCCCCGGGTTGCTGTAGCAGCAGAGTGCATGTGTCTTTAAGAGCTGTGGAACAGATAGCATTGGTAATGTTTATATTCAGAGTGGCAATATCTGCAAAACAGAACTTTAGAAAGAGTCTTTCATCTGAAAGGATAATCTGACTTCTGAGAAGCATTGAAAACCCTCAAGTCTTCCTCAAATAAATGCAGATGGAGGAGGTACTTCAGTGGCACTGTGGATGGCTGCCCACTAAGTTGTGTGATATTTTGCCATGGGAAACTATAGAAACTAAAAGCTGAAAGACCTAATGGTGGTGAGGGAGACGGACTGTCAAGGATTATATTATTCAAAAAAATAATCACTTCTTCAGAAGGTCTTTGCACCAAACATCAGCAATGCCTGTTCTACAGAAGCATGGGCATAGGCATGGTTCTCTTCTCTATGCAATTGCTACTGGCTAGTAATGGTGGCAGGCTGTGAGGCCAGGAACCTCTTACACTTGATCTGATTTTGTGTGTATATCTCCTCCATGTAGGTAAAAATAAGCTAAAAGGCCATATCTAACAATATGTTGTTGAGATAAGCTGATGGCAGTTAGTTCAACAGATCTTTGAGTAACTGTTTCATGATTTAAAAAAATTATATTGAGATCCCATCATTGCACTGGTCTATTGAAAGGTAAGGCCTGTTAACTATTTAACCTTTATCAAATGACTAGATTGATGAGTTTTCTGACTCTTTACATTACAAGAATTCAGTCTTATGAACTGAGAATACTAAGTTTGTAAATAGTTCCTGTTGGTTCTTCAACTACTTGACATGCATTGACAGAACTGCACATTCACAAGGCCCTGCTTCAGTTCTGCCTAACTCCAGTGGCTGTGGTGCTGGGTTTTTTCATGGCAGCAATAAAAGCATCTCTTAATTTAACAAAACCAAAATGTTTAACAGATCACAGTACAAAAATAACAATGGAATATGGGCTTTGTGGTCCATTAAGAGGCACTCAGAACACTTTCCTCCAGGCTGTCTAAGAATTTGAAAAGTTATAGGCCTGACTGACAAGTGAGTTTGCATTAGGACAGCTGTTTGGAGATTATGAATGCTGTGTAATGTATCAATGCGTGTGATCTGGGTTGTGTCTAGTAACTGTGCTGCATATTGAAATGATTCAGCACTAGATCTACAAGAGTTTGGGAAATGTCTTGGTACAATAGGAACAATGCGGGGTGTTATTTTCCTTTTTCTTTTCTCATATCTTGCTTTTCAGGACAGACTGTGCTATACAGCTGTATTTCCACATCACTGAGCTTGAATCTCTCCTCTTCAAGCAGTAGGCATGTTTTTCATCTCTGTTGTGACAACTAAAACTGAGCAAGGCTCAGTTAGGGGAGGCCACACTGGACAAATATGAATTTAGTGAGCTCAAGGAAAAGAGAGCAGCAGTAGGAAAAGAACGGAAGGGAGGGAAGTGTAAAAAATGGGAGAGCGGGAACGGAGCAGATGCTGCATATTGATGAAGCCTCAGCAGTTTGAGTAGCAGAAGATTTCAATTGCTTGTAAATAATCATTTGAACAACATTTTCCTGTCCTGTGGATAAGCAGATGACTTACGGTCTGCACTAATCCTGGGTACTATGGCCAGTATCTGCAGTGCAGCAGAACATACATGGGTGTCTTAACATAAGGCAAAGCATTATGCTCATGACGTCCCTGCAACGCCTCCTGCAAGTGCTGTGCTTGTCCCAGGGTCATGCAGGCAGCAGCAGCTCCCAGCTCCCTGGCAGTGCCTGTGTGCTGCTGTTTCCTCCAGGGGCCTCTCTGTGTGCCCTTCCTCCTCCTCCCCTATACTTCAGGGTCCTTCCTAGGGGAGAGGACTATGTCCCACTGCTACCTCTCATGCATGGGACCCTGATCATCCTGCCCAACTCTCACCCTATGGTAGTGTCTTCTTCCTCCTGTTTTCACTTCCAACTCCAGCATATCCCATTTTTGTTACATGCTGTCCCTGTTTTCTGCCAAACCAGGATCCTTCAGTCTTTGCCTGCCAGATGAGCTTTGATTCTGTTTCCTTGTTGTCCCATTCCTGGCATTCATTGTGCCACTGCACTGCTTTGTCCTGCAGAGATCTCCCATATCCTTCTCCCTCCATCTTATTTCAGCTGGTTTTTTTCCATCTCTTCTTCAAATGGCTTTGTCCCATCTTCTTCCTCACTGCCACTGTTTCTGTTGGAGATAGGACTCTCTTTTTACCTGCTCACAAACAAAGAGAAGATGTTTGTACATTGAGATGCTTTGGGAGCTTGAGAATGCTGGGAGAATGGTCTTGTAGGTACTTTAGAAACATTACTTTCAGTATCTGACCTATAAATGACATCAGTCTGTCAGAGCAAGATGGAACAGCAAGTTGAATTTTATCCACTTGGTGAAAGCTGCGTAAGCTCTTTCTCTTTTCCAATGCTTAATAAACTTTGGTTTGTTTTTCTTTTATGTAGTATTTGAAGAGAAGAGTCTATTCACTGTAACTCCCTCCAGCATCCTGTCATCTTAATTCACCTGAAACATTGTGCAGTGCTTTGTTGACTTTGTGCACCTACACTGAATCTAATTGCTTCAACCTGTGGTCTCCTGCTGCAATACTGTAGGTTTTTAGAACTGTGACTTTTCCTAGATCACACATAAAATAGGGCAATTTAAGACAAGGGAAAAACTGTCAAAACTCATATGATTCTATGATCCTATTACTATTAACTTTTGAGGTAAGCAACCATTGATGGTCTCATCCTAGCTCCTTCAGGACCTTCTGGCTCAAATTCAACAGCAGGTGTATCCCTATGTCTTTCAGAAGATACTGTTTCACCTTGGAATATAAAGAGGGATCAAAGGAGGAAACTTGCCTCCTGAGAACTGTGGTCACGATCTCACTTCTGCTAACTTCACAGGTTCTTGCTCCAAGTAGAGACAAACCAAAATGGATTGGTGGGTTTTTTTTCTGTTGTTTGGGTTTTTTTTTAGGAAGACAGATTCACAGGAGCTAGCAACAAAGTTTTGGAGCAATGTGCTCCTGCTAGCTTTCTACAGGATGCTATGCTACCTTGTTTGCCTCTTGCTGGCAAGCTGCCATACCACAAAGGGAATTCTCCCCATTTCTAAAAGAGAAAAGCATTATTTGCTACTGTGCAGATAAATATAGCACATGAGATTAGCTTACCCATATAGTCCCTTGGCAGAAGGCCCAGATAACAGTTGGTTTTATGGCCCTGTTCTTTTTAGAAGGCCTTTACAGATCATCAGTTTTAATAAAGGATGTTGGGAGCAGAGGTGGCGGAATGTCAAGCATTCACTTCTTTTTCTTTTTATCTTTCTTTTTCTTTTTCTTTTTTTTTTTTTTAAGTTCCAGGGAAAATTAATTTACTTTTGCACAAAATGTCTTATATCAAGATTCCATGCTGTTAGGGTTTTTTCCTCCTTTCCCTTAAAAAATCTGCAGCCTTATTTCATGGAGGGCTGATTTTTGCACTACTATAGATCCCTTAAGTGAAGTTAAAACTCTGTCATGCATTAGTGGAAACAGTTGTACCTGCAAAGTATTGAATGTTCTACAAAATTGTTTTAATATTATTCTGTGACATAGAGGAAATTTATAATAAGATTTTATACAGTGCACAAAATATACAAATAGGAGGTTTTCTGTATAGTGGAAGTGCATTGTTCTGGTGAAGGTTTTGCTAGCCCTTGCTACAATATCTTTATGACAGAAAAAGGCAGGGGGAACCAACAGTAAGTGCTTTTTAAAATTAACTTTCCAACTGCATGGAAACATGTCAGACATGGTGGCAAACAAGTCTGGTTATAGACTTGAGTTACACTAGGAGAAAAAAGGCTGACCTGAGGGAAGGTGACCCAACAGCAAAAAGTCCTGGAACACAGGAAAATGGAAAAAGAAAAGCTCCACGTGCCTCGGTCACCCATAACTTATGGGGCACTGACTGAAGGTGCATCAATCCCTGCAGCACCAAACTTAGCAAGTCCTCAGCCCAAAATGTTTCTACAGATCACCCTGACTACACACAAGTAGGTGATTTATGTTCAGTCCCTCTTCCTAGCCTTCTGGTGTGTATACCCTACCTAAAAGGGACCATAGCCCTTGCAGTGGTATAGTACAGTGTGACTATTCATGGCATTGGTGAGCAAATATTTACTCTATGGGGGCTTCTGTGTTTGTCATTCAGTCCAAGTAATTAAGAGGTTCGGAAATTCAATGGTTGAAGTCTGACTTTAACCAGGATACTTAGGGTAACTTTGAGTTTCTAAAATATGATCAAGGGATCTGCAACCATTATTTATTCATAGTAGGAAAAAAAGTGAGGGAGAAAGAGACTAAATCTTTTTTAGATGAAAGCAATATTCCATATTTGAATGTTATCTGTTAAAATTCAAGGGAATATCTTCAATAGGTAATTCCCCAGAGACATGGATCTAGCTTTTTGTAAGAATATGGAGTACATCTAGTTGCAATTTTAAAGCTGAGGGAAACATATGGAAACTGAAGAGAAACAGATTATGTTTAACTATAACATGAATTTCAATGTCACTTTATCTCTAATAACCTTCAAGGACATTGGTTGGAGCTGATGTGAAGATTAAATTGGTATTATGAATAGTCTTACTGCAATTCTAATGCAAGTGCCCTGGATCATTTCACCCAGTACATGATCAGTCCTTCATTTTACTCATCTAAATAACTTCAGAACAGCTGAAATATTACTCAAAACACTCTTCTAAATTACCTTTAATACTTGTCTAGTTCTTAAATTGAAAGCTGATTTTAAGTAGTAAATCAGAATTCGAACTCCCTTTCACACTTGATCCTTAGTACAGTACCCAAATCTTATTCATAAACATTAAGATAATGTATCCTTCACATTAAATACACCTTCTGGAAAGGACATACTTAAGAGTTCTTTTGCTTGAATATGAAGTTAAAAATCTGATAATAAAGTAACTTTCAATTTTTCTCATTAATGAAGTCTACTTGCTGTGATCACTAAGCAAATTTATTAATGTAGCATCACTAATATTTTTATGTGTCAAAAATAAATGGAAATTTAAAGAATCTTTTTTTCCAGAAACATGAAAATAAAGGTTTAACTTAACTATATTTTCAACTGTATTAAGAATAATTTTTTAGTTTTGCTTTGTCATCCCCTTAAAAGCATACACAATTTTTCTGATTCAAGGAACTTCCTAGATTGTTCCCATGTGTTTAAAGTTCTTATTTAAAGAAAACAAAACTCAAACCTAAAAAAATTACTTTAGCCATTAGTCTGGACTGTGTATAGAGAGCAGGTTTTTATGTTAAGGATTATTCTGCTTATATGCAAATTGTTGTTTGTTTGTTTTTTTCTTTAAAGAATAGTGAGTGCCTTCTAAGTGTTTTTTATATATTATGAATTATCCAGTGCATCCACATAGAACCAATATTGTGCCATATGAAATAGGAAAATCATCTGAATTTGGTACAGAATTATTTCTTCTATGAACCAGCCTGTAGGGCTTGGATTTATCTTTGATGATTTCCTAATAAAAGTTCTATAGTTTTTCATTTTTAGGATGGAGCTATCATAATCAGAGTCAAAATATCTACGGATTTTTTTATCCATAACTAGAGTTTTGTTTTTACCTGACATTCTGAACTTACGACTGCTAAAACCGGACCTAGAGTGCTGGGGTGAAAGGAATGACCTGGATGTTTGTCTTATGTTCTATCAGCCATCTGAACTCTGTCATATTCCAGCTTTAGAGAATTTGTAGGCATGAAATGATTTACCAGGGCAAGTTTTGCCTTTGAACACAAAATTACCTTTCACTCTTGTAAATTTCCCTCTTACATTATATCACATTCCCCTGCATCTGTATTGAGCCTTAATTCAACAGATGTACATTTTTACCAATGAACGAGAAAAAAATGTATATTTCCTGTCTTCAGTCAATGGTTGAGATTTGACTCTGGAAAAATACCCTTAATGTAACATTGCTCAGAAAATGCATCTCTACAGGCTGCTGTATTAGCTGTGGTTTAAGAGGCTGAAGGAAGGACCTCCAAAGTGTAGTGAGAGCATTGTATTTTGACTTTAAATTATATATTACATATATTTTGACTTTAAATTGCCCTGTCATATTTTCTAGGAATAGGGTTCACTAAAGGAAGATGGGAAGGTCTGCATTAAACTAATCACTAGATTTCTAAAAAATATAGTTGCACACAGATTAATTTCCTATGCAAATATTGCATGCTGAGTCTAACCTACTATCCTTACTTGGGTAAATTTTATTTCACTGGCTTAAGTTAAGCCCCAAGACATCTAGCTATTATGAAAGTATATGGTTGATGTTTCAGAAAAACATCAGTTCAGGTTAGGTTGATACAGTGGGGAGAGAGGGAAATGTCACTGATTTGGCGAAAGCAACATTTTCTTTTTGGATGTCATTTCACACATCTAATGCCAGAGAAATGCTCTTTTGTTTCATGGAAAATAGAAATACCAGAAGTCAAGTTCCATGGTATGTCAATGAATGGTACAAAGTAATCTTTTTCATCACCATTTCTGCTACTTTAAAGGGAGGTCTTTGGATTTTATTTTTTTTTTCCAAATTAGATTAAAGATATATTGAGTTCTCTATCAAAATTCTTCCAGCTCTACCAAAAAGATATGCTCAGGGAAGTCAATGGCTTTCTGAGCTTTAATGGCAATCTACTGGCTGATGTGGGAGGACTGGAGGGAGACATTTTAGTTCTTTGAAGCCACTGATTCCCTTCCCACTGCACCTTCAATTCTGCAAAGGTTTTCATAGAGCAATTTCTCCATCTTCATTCTTCCCAGCCTATGTCAGTGGCTGTGTGCATGGTATTACTGCATGACACAGAAGTAGCATATACCTGCTGGAGATGTCATTCTTCAGCTTCTTTTGTGACTATTTGGGACAGAGGATATTCAGAAGAGCAATTATTCTTTTTTTCTCTAGATTAAAATTGCCAACTGACTACTGCTGTGAAGGTTGCTCTGAAATATTTTAGCTCAAGATTCATATAGGACTGATCTAAGGATGAGGTTGTCCCAGTTGATGCCATCTAAGAGTCTCATTGCAAATAAAATTGCCCGCAAGAGCTATATGGAATGTCTTTAAACATACCACTTCAGGAATTTTTTCTCTTAAAATTCCTAAATGTTGTGAAGGGATGTCATGGTTTAACTCTAGTCGGCAACTAAACACCATGCAGCTGCTAGCTCACTCCTCCTCCCTTCCAGTGGGATGGGAAGGAGAATTGCAAAAAATAAGACTCAGGTTTAAGTACAGTTTAATAACTATAATAACATAAATAGTAATAAAAATTATAATACTTGTAATGAAAAGGAATATAACAAGAAGTTACATAAAACCCAAGAAATACAAGCGATGCACAACGCAGTTGTTCACCAGCTGCTGACTGATGCCTGGACAGTGATCTGCCCCTCCAGCCAACTCCCCTCAGTTTATGTCCTGAGCATGACATTTTCTGGTCGGGAATATCCCTTTGGCTATTTCACGTCAGCAGTCCTGGCTGTGCTCCCTACCCAGCTTCTTGTATTCCTGCACACTAGTAAAACATGGGAAGTTGGGAGGTCCTTAATTCCTTAGCAACAACTAAAAACATCAGTATATTATCAGCATTCATCTCATACTGAGTCCAAAACACAACACTATTCTAGGTATTAAAAAGAAAAGAAAATTATCTCTATTGTAGCTCTATCCCAGAACAGCAAGGGAAAATTATTGCACAGGGATCATCCCCTTTTATCTTCAAGAAAATGTTTGAAGACAGTACTCTTTGCTCAGAGAACAAGCTTATGGACTGTTTTCTTCAGCGAAGTAAAAATTGTCAAAGATGGAATATCTGTGTTTAAGTGTTTAACGTTGTGTTCATGATTCTTAATTCAGTATCACATAAAGGGCACACTGGTTGTCTCTGATTTGAAATTTCCGTATGTCGATATGTCACTAAAGGTGAGCACTAAAGCAAGAAATCTGAATTGAAGTCAGTAGGAGGCTTTAACCATAGGTATGTTTAAACACCTTTTGAAAACTCCTCCTCCCACTTCCTCTACTCTTCATTGTAATTCTCATTTATTTAAATTATCTCAGAGTGCAAAATCACATGTGTGTTTCATTGTCAGGGTGTCCTGGGACTGTGAATCAGGAACAAAGATTTCACACAACAGACTGGCTATAAAATACAGAGATGGCAGAGTGTCTCACTGTGTCACTTATTAAAAGTCTGAACCAAATTCACTCATCTTCTGAACCATGCTCAGCAGTTTGCTGTGATAATAGTGCTTGGTAGTGTCCCTTTAGTGAAGGGGTGTTGTGTTGGAAATCCCAATTTATGCTGCTGGGTTCCCCAACAGAGTTTGGGTGGAAAGGGCATTGACCATCTTCCTTAATTTGACCAAAAGATTTCAGTTGTCCTGATTTATTTTTTTTTTTAGTTAATAATTCTTCTCCTCCTTTTCTCTCCTGTAGTACAGTGTGGTGATTCTCAGTCATTCCTGAGAACGAATGTGACTGCATTTTCCTCAGGGTACATGCTGAAAAAAACCTAAATTTGCAGCTTGTGAGAAATTCATGTCATTCTTGACATCTGGGTAGAATGCTAGTTTTCTTAGGAGAAATAATCTTATAGCTCTGTACTTTTCTGCAATATCTCCAGTGGGTGTTTTGTCACCCACCGGAGATAAAAATGCATGCTTGGGCCTAGCTGACTTGGGAGAAGCTGGGCAAAAAGTTGTGGGGATGGATGAGACAGAATTNCCCAGGTCCCTTTCTGCTAAGCAGTTTTCCAGCCTCTCATCCCCAAGGCTACAGTTTTGCATGTGGTTGTTGTGGCTCAAGTGTAGGACTTGTCATTTGGCCTTGTTGAAGCCCATACAGTTGGCCTCAGCCTATTGAAACAGGCTGTCCAGGTCCCTCCAAAAACCCTTCCTACCCTCAAGCAGCTCAACACAGCCACCTAACTCGGTGTCATCTGCAAATTTACTGAGGGTACTCTCAATCTCCTTGTCAAAATTATTGATAAAGATATTCAATGTGAGTGGCCCCAGCACTGAGCCTTGGGGAATACCACTTGTGACTGGCCACCAGTTGTATTTAACTCCATTCAGTACCACTCCCTGGGACAGCTGTGACAGCTGATTTGTGCTTCTAACACTGCAACCCCTTTAAGAACGACTTGCTACTGAGATTTTATAACGCTAAGAAAACACCACTTCAGGGCCCCCCCCCCCAATAATTAAAAATTGTAACATAGCTTCAGCAATTAGATCATATTTGCATTTTGTGTCCAAATGGTGATGGCACTTCATAATGTTTCAGGATTTGCTACTTTCTTGTTCTTCCCAGGCACTGTATGAGGTAGAGCTTTTTTCCAGTAAGCATCTGTCTTGGAATTAGAAATTCAGGAAGAATTGGTAACTTCTCATAACTGCTTAATGGTTCCCAATTAAGATCTTGCTTGATGGTACAAGAACAGGTCCCAGGGTAAGTGAGGGCAGACTGGTGGGGTCACCTGGATCAAGCAGAGCATTGCAGAGTTGGTGGGGAGCAGTGAAATGATAAAACATCTGAGTAACTAAGACCTTTTACAGGAGAAGGAGAGACTAGGATAGGCAGAGTTCAAACTATCTGGGACAAAAACTGAGACTGGAAGCATTGGTCAGCTTGCGAGGGCACATTGGCCAGGTGGACAGCTGTGCAGAATCTCTTTCTTTTCTATCTGACATCGTCACTGTATTTTCTCTGCTAAAAAGAAATCCAGTTTTTCTTATTTTCTCACCAAAAAAATCGAACTCTGTTTTAAAGTCTTTTTCTTGCTATTTAGAAATCTCTGTATAAGAAGGTGGAGACACATCCATTTGAAAGGGGTCATCATAAACACCCTGGTGTGTGTTCTGACATTTTACATAAGAGTAGATATATTAGTGAAAGGCCTGGAGAATGAAGAGTAAAATCAGTGTGCAAATATAATAAAGTCATGAGATGAGCAATTTAAAAAAAAAAAAAAATTAAATGGGAAGGAGATTCTGTGAATGAAATTAAATTCAGAGGCTGCTTCCAGGAAGATAAGTGGTTTAAATAAAAATAATGCAATTACGCATGGAAACATTGATTGCTTTCATGGAAAGTTAAACTTACAGGTTAATAAGTAAATACAATCTAGTAAGACTTGTGTTGTCCTAAGTACAGGCCAACCATCAGCACTCAAACAGCTGTCAGTAATAAACTGTTTCTCATTACTTCCTGCTTTCTGAGGTGAGAAAAATAAGAGAGTGACCCCCTTCATTCTGTCATGCCTGACCACAGGGGATGAAAGCGACAAACACTATTTCTATTTTGGAGCATCTAATCTCAGAACCTGCCTGGATCTTTAGTGACCTAAATCCTGGGGATAGGACACCATGTGGAGTGGTAGTAGAAAATCACTTTATCAAATCAACAATTCAAAAATTAGAGTAGTACACGGTAGAATTGAATGCAGTTAGAATGACTTAGGTAATGTATTTCTTAATGGTTGGAACCTGATTTTACTGTTGAGGGGCTTTGTGCTGAGGTTAATAAGATTCTGAATCTTTATTTATCTGAAGATAGTAAAGTACTCGATATACTTTGGAGTAAGTCTTATCCTCCTTTGAGGAAGAAGGAGTTTGGATCTTTTTTGAGGGAAGCTCAATTTCTTTGATTTAGCCTTTTTTGGACAAGAGTACTTCTTTATGTTGACAGCTCTGTTTCTTTCTACTGACCTAAGTTTGTCTTTATGTGAAAAAAGTATCAGCAGTCTTTGAATGTCAGCTCACTCTTAAAATAAATTTTCTTCAAGAGAAAATGTAATTACCTCTTTTTAAAGCAGAAGCCCTTTTTTAATCTATAAACTTTTGAGTAACTAGATATTTTGGTTTTATTTGCTCAAATCATAATCTACTTTCCCAGGTCCCTCAAAATCTATTCATCAACCTAAGGATTGCATCTAAAACCTAGCAAGTTTAAGATCATTTTACTGCAGAATAGAGCCTGCTAAACCTTTGACATTTGCCTTCAGCTTTAAAAATTTAGGTTTAATATGACAACAGCTTTACTAAGTGTATAGAGGCAGCTTTGTAATCTATTAGAAGTTAATTTTCCTGTTTTAGCTTAGTAAAGCAAAGATCACTCATTCTATATAAGCAGCACAACATGAATAAAGATTGGGTTACTGCAGATTTTTGTAAGCTTCCTCCCAGTTAACTGAAATGTAGATTTTATAAGAAAAGTTGGTGGTGAGATATACTTTCACAACAGATAGGAAGAAAGAGGTATGGATAGGTGTTTCTCTGGTAAAATTGCTTCAAATTATGATGTGCAGATTTACACACACAACAGAAGCATCTTCTGAACTTGGGACTTAAAGTGGAAGTTTTTATGATTATGGCGATAACGGGATGTATGCTTAACTCAGTACAGCTCATTTAACAAAACTCAGCGATCTCAGTTAATCCTACTGACGCAGCTCTGCAACTTGTGGTACCTGCTTTGTTTTGGATAGTGCTGCAGTCAAGTGTATAATTTGTGGAATGACAGTTGAATAAAATGTGTGCTTTATTCTCTTTAAAGGTTTTACAGTTGCTGATCGTGTGTAGCTTTGTCTTGTTTTAGCTTTGCAGCTTAGAGAATTGCTGATCTTGTTTATCCCTAAAATTACCTCTTGCTTTGAAATCTGAGGATTGTTTACAGTTCCCAGTACTTGAATGCCCAATCTCCTGCTTGTTCTGTCAAGAAGATCAGGGTGGGGGTGGCTTGTGTTGTTTTGGGTTTTTTTTCTTTATTTGGTGTTTGTTTGTTTTCCCTTGATGTGTTAACATAAATTGTTGAATTTAATTCCTGTACCTTTCAAGGAAAATGCAATATGTTTGCTTCATGTACTCAGGTCATTTTAGAAAGAATTTGTGGAGAATAGGGATTACTCAAAATGCTGAGTGGCTCTATCTAGCCCTGCAAGCCTTGGACAATGTTCATGCTTGAGGCAGGTGCTAAATCAAGCCACTTTTGCTCAACGTCATGTACTGAAGGACTTTAAATCTGCACGTGTCTGTCCTCCAAAACCAGCATGCTTTGGTGGGCTAGGTGGGGAGCTAGCAGCTCTGAAGCTATATTCCCACTCGTACCTGGTTTGATAATGCTTTGTCCTTAGGTAACACTTCATTTTGTTGTCGTCTTTCGCTTCTCTCTCTCTCTCTCCTTTCTTCCCCTGCTGTTGCTTGATCTTGCCAGCAGTACATAATAGGAGCATATTAGTGCTCTGTTGACATCTTACAATTGGTTCAGATTCACAGCTTTGTCAGTGTTACCATGCTGCTAAAGACAACTGCAGCCTTCTAATTCTTGTCTTCTTTTTTCTTCTCAGAATTGGGCACTACATGCCTTGTGATCTGTTGCTAACACTAGCACTTCATATAGAAATTGCTGGGCAAAGACAAGTGGTTTCTTCTCAGAAAGTTTTTGTTTTTGTTTTTTTTTTTATAAAATACAAGTTGGATTTTATTAGACAGTTTGTAGTGAAATAGCAAAAAGGCAGATATTAAGGGAGTTATCTGGTACTTTTGAAAAGAGCTTACTGCAGGGAAAAAAAAACAGTTAATTGAGAAAATGTGGCAGCTCACAGAAACAAATGCCAATTCTTTTGACAGTCTGATTATAGAAGTCCATTAGACATGGACACAGATGCTCTGATTGGCATTGACTGATTGGATAGTAGTTTTCATTGGAACCCAAAAAAACTTGGTGCTGAGCCACCTAGGTTTGCTAGGTAATTGCCTAGAGGCAATTACAGAATGTTCCTGTGGGGTGAATTGTGCATGTTCCTTGAGAGGCATGTGAGGTAATTTGGGAGAGCCCTGTCCTTGTTGAAAGAGAGCTATGTTTCCAGTGCGACCTTAGAGGTGGGGATCCAAACACCACCTGAGATGTTGCTGTGCTCTAAACTAAAATACTAGCTTTCTTCGGTGATAATCTGATGGTAGTCAAAAAAAAAGTAGCTGTAGCTTCTAACAGAAATGTTTTGGGAGAAGCTTCAGCGACGTCCTGTTTGGCTGACATATCTTGTGGATTTCGTCATTGGAGGACAGAAATAATACTACTGCCTATGGATGCTTTGATGAGCAGTCCCATGAATAGGTGATAACATGATATGGAGAAGAAGGCTGCTTATTTGGTTGGTTGTGGGTTTTTTTTTAATTTTTATTTTTAATTAAAGTGAATATTGAGGATAAAAACCCTTGGCTTTTTTGTTTCATACTAAAATCTTCATAACTTTTTTCTTAAGTGTAGATTATTTAAAACAATATGATTGTCTTCCTGCCTTGAATAAACTGCAGAGACTTGTCATGTGATTCCCCTGCAATAGGCTCACCTTCTGCAGGATGTCTTATATTGACGTAAAATTTTTATAGAGTGAAAGCTATGTCCATAAACCAGATGTCTTGCTAACTAATTATGTTTGCTTTTTAATGTAAATAACTTCACTGTAACATGAACGTGTTACCTTTGGTTTCTAGCCTTTGGAAAGTAGGTTAAAAAGCCCTTTGTTGCCAGAATTCTTTCCCTCAGGTAGACAGGCAATGCAATCAAATCTACTGCCCACATCTTTTGATTAAACTACATAGACTGAACTTTTGTCTGTACCTATTGTCATCTTGCTAATTCAGTGTAGAGTAGAATGACACATCTCCTTTCTATTTTTCTCCTTTCTATTGTTTTTTCCGAGACATAGGCATGAGAGTTCATTTTTCTGTTTAATTATAGAGAATTGCTGTTCATTTTCCTTTGCATTTTCTGGTGCATAATACAATGAGGGTAAAACACCATAATGAAAGGCTACAACTGCTGTGAGAANATAGAATACAAATTAAAATATTAATATAATAAAATAATTTTAAATATTCAAAAGTATAATATAATCCAAATTCTTGTATTTCTTTCTCTATATTCAGTGAGATCTGATTGTACCTTGAAGCCTGGAAATAGTAAATGTTAGTGTCATGGAAGTTGATGGTATAACCAAGGCCTTGGGTAGACGTCTCTGTTCTTATTAGTTATGTCAACAAAGTCAGGTAACTCTGGCATTCAGAGAGAACAGCTTATGGAAAAACTTTCCCGTGCATAAAGATATAAGTCAAATAGTCTTAGACCTTCAACAGCCACCTTTCCACAGGCTTGGAAAAAGCAAAGATGTACTGCTTGAATATGGGAAGAGGTGTGTGGCAAAAGCATTTAACTAGAAGACAGGAGATACAGATTTTCTGAGCTTAACAGCATGATGTCCTCATGCTCATGGAATGGCAGGCAGTCTTGCAGTAACCAAATGAATGTCTTGTTGACCTCAATTAACATTCATTCTGTTTGTGCCAGGACTGAATTTTGTTCTTCAGGTCTGTTAGGTGTATACTAAGTGAATAGCAGACAAATACAAATGACCCCATTTTATCACTTGGATGGCATGAATACCTCAGAGTCCACCTTCAACTAAATTAGAAGCCTGAAATGAAGAGCTATAGCTCTCTGCATGGTCCATGGAGAGAGCTATACTCCTGGGGTGTCCTGATTTGCCCTCTGTGCGCTTCACTGACCACATAGGAACATAGAGTCACAGCTCAGCTCAACATTAATGTGAATTTGCTCTTTATATCTGCATGCATCTAATCTTAGAATACCTAATCCTGAATTTGCCTCTCTTTAAAAAATTTTTAATTTTTAAAAAAATTTATTTCTGGTGTTCTCTTAGAGAAAAAACATTTGTTTTACTGGGAGACAGCATAAGAAATTACAGAAATCAAACTGTATGTCACTTTGTCTCTAATTCATGAGATGCTCCACCTAGAAATCACAAAAAATCAAACAGCTGCAACTACAACGAGATAAAACACAAGGGCAGCTGAGAAGCAGTGGAAGACAGATGAGACTATGACTCTTTGTCAACTAGTTTCACCCTCCTGGAGAATATGTGGTGTCAAGCTGTCAGTCTACTTGACTTCAGAATGAAAAGAGCAAGCTGATAACAGTGTAAGTCTTATCATCTCTCCTTTCTTGGGAAACTTTAGAGTGACATGACTCATGAGATGTTTTGCCTTTTTGCTCCTCTTCTGCTTTTTTCCTTGCACTGCATTGTCTCAGCTTGTAACCTAAAAATATAATCTGTGGCAGTACAAAATTCTAATTAAATACTATATCTATACACAATTATATGAATAGACTGGCCCTGACAATAAAAAATAATGCAAATGCAGAGAGACTCTTTAATCAACTCTCAATCTGCTTCTGTTTTAGTAACACCTCTAACTGAAATATCAAGTGTATCAAAGTATTGCTGGAGAGTAGGTCACCTCTGAAAATTATCAGGTTGTAACATAGCTTTCTCTGATCTAGCTTCCATAGATGTGGAAGAGATACTTTTTTCCTTTTCATATAAACATTTACTTCTACTTACAAAATATTCAAATTACAAGGAAACAACACACAGATAAATCTATTGTTCCACTATGGGAAGCCTGTGCCTTCACAGATAACTTTGATTTACTAGCACACTTTATTTCAGAATTATTTTCAAGCCTCAGTCATAGTTACGTATGCTTTATTCTGTTATTTAAGATTCCGTTGAATAGGTGAAGTCATTACAAAAGGTTTCCTTCAACATCAACCTCATCAAGTATCAAAAAGGCTTAGCTAAAGGAACCCATGCTGGTATATGAAATCACTGATAGCTATGGATTTAGAAGTCCATGAATTTCCATTATTTTATTACTATACAGATAATGAAGAGGCAGACTGGAGTCAGTAATGAGGATCTTGTTCACAGATCTTGATCTGTCTTCCAAAACATTTCCTTGCTTTCTGTGCTACTTAAGCTCATGGTCTTAGAAGTACTTTGGTCCCCAGCTTCTATTAAACCACTGTCACACACCCTTTTGTTTTACCCAGAGGTGACGTTTGTTATTATTTGCATTATAGCAAGCTTAATTTCACATAAACTTTATTCAATCCATCCAAATAGATTTAATTTCATTATGGAATATGGGAAAGGACAACAGGAGATCCTTTCTGGGTTCCTAATTGCAGAGGTACCAATTTTGTATCCACACTTTTATGGGAGATGCAGAATATGTATGCATATGTAGAAGCTCTGTAGGAGGGATGAGGAAACTGGAAAGAGAAGGAGAAATCTTTACATCAGTCTCTGAAGTAGCTATACCAGGCTAGTACTGTTACCTGCTTCCAAACTGCTTAATAGAAAGAGGCTTATTGTAGAGGAAGTCCTGGTTCCTCTTTCATTTCAGGGATTTCTCCATCAGATGAACTGAAGTTGTGAAAGTGTGCTAGCTCTTTGAGCATGTTTCAATAGCTTTATTAGGAAGCTTCAACATTAGGCTTTGAAGAGAGTTTACTGTGAACTATGATACACAAAGTCTGAGGCTTTCTTTATTTGTGATGTTTTACTAAAAATTTAACCCTGGGGAAAAAAGTGACTATTGGGTTTTGTTTAGTGATTTCCTTGGTGGTGGTTTTTGTTGTGGTTGGGATTTTTTTGTGTTTTGTTTTGGTTTTGTTTCTTTAGGGTTTTTTTTAATTTAAATTAAATAAAACCCTCAGGCTGAAATAGATACCTAATATAGTGAAATGTTTTGACTTTACTGGGCTTTCAAAGGAAATGTATGCGAAGTAAAAGCAAGGCACAGACTCCTTAGCCCAAGGTCTAGCATGAGTACTTCAGATGTAGAAGGCCTCAGCTTCAGATTGACTCTGTCCCTTGGTCACCCACCTTCTGGAAGGGATGCCTTGGGTGCCAGTTGTATTAGGGTGTGGGTGCCTTGATCTTTGCACGGCACTGGTGTCTGTTATTTCTGCAGTGCTTTGCAAAGATTGAATTTATTACCATGGAAACTTGTTCAGTTTTGATCTTTGGGGAAGGTGGAAAAAAATGTCACCATAATCCAAAACCCATTGTATTGATAGTATGTAAAGAATTTTAAAAATTAATGCAAGAGACCATCTGTTTGAGGAACGTTGTTTCCTACAAAAGCTAATAGAGAATGCAAGTTGTTTTTTGATGGGTTTTTTTTAAGTATATATACAAAATGGATAGACATTAAACTAGATACATGATTGTTTACTTCCCTCCATGGAAGATTGCATTCAGAATACCTATGAACCTGACATTCCCCTTAATGAATAAATGGAGTATTGAGCCATATCTGATAATGAAAATGAAGCATGCTTAATTGACTTAGCACCCAACTAATCATCAGTTAATGCAGTCCTGAAAATTTCTAAGTTATTTCATCTTGGAGGGTCAGAGCACATATGTAGAGAAGGGACAATCTAGGCTTTATGCCTCATGCATAAAGCAGGTATAAATGGCAAACAGTAATTGGCCTAGCCAAGAGGTTTTGGTTGGTAGCGTGGCCTTGATCCATACTTCCCTCATACACCTGTAAAATGTTTATAATTCCAGAACTAAAAGTTTGTTAACATCCTGCCAACAATTGCACTGGAGGATCTGTTAGATTGTGAGCAAAATGGATCTGCTGTTGGCAGACCAGCAAGTTAGATTGGATTTTGGTTTTTTAAGTGTGGTTTTCAGTTCCCACAGTGTGAATGTCCCTGAATAGCTGTCTCCATTTAAGGCTCAGGGCAACATCCACGGAGCAGAATTACTTTCACCCCTCTTCCCCATCCCCTCTTCCCTCCCAGGGGAGGAAGAAAGGCCTCACACAAAGTTGGAAAATTAAGATCACAACTTTTAACAGGGAGTAACAAAAGGGATATCAAAAGAAGGGAAATATATAGAGGGAACAAGGGTAGGTATATATACAAATATATACAACACTGATCCTCGGATGCCAGTGGATGTCTCCGGAGCCACGTGGAGTTGTAGCAGCCACAAAGCCGTCCGGAGCCAGCAGCAATCCCAGCGAGGAGGGGGCGAGTGGAACTTCCTGTGTCCTTTTATAGAGTGTGGCAGGTAGGGGAGTGGAATAGCCGCTCCACCTGTCCCTCCCCTTCCCCAAACCTTAAACCACAACGATAGCCTGCTGGGATTTTATTCAAAGTACGTGTTGAGTTACAGTGCTTGACTTGACACCTGTAAATATCTCTACCCTGATTCAGAACTAAATGAGATAATTTCTTCCAAAATCTCCCTCTCAGCAGGGATTTTTTTTTTATTGCTCACAGGAATGACTTGGTATTCAGAGCCAAAATAGAGACATTTGAGGAAGAAGCCATCAATTTAGTTCCCTGCACAAGGATAATCAATGGAAACCTTGCTTTCAACATTCATGTTCAGAAATCCCAGGTTGACAAAGATGTTAGTATAGCAGGAATCCTATTGTTCCTTTTCTCCCCCCATTTTCTGTTGAACTGTTTTCTTAGATTTTTTTTCTTAATTGTAAAAATATTAAAGGCTCTTCACACAACATCTTGATCAACAAGTAGCAACTATGAGGATTTCTTTTAGGCTTTTGCATCTCTGGAAGAGTAGAAGGTTAAATGTGCTAAATGAAAAAGTAGCTATGTGTCTTGAACCAACAGGAATGGCAGCAGTGTTTGGATGTTTATTCCACAGCCCTGGAGTTGCTTTTGTCCCTGGTTTCAGCAGTAGGTGTCTTTAGAGGGCACAGGATTTACCATACTTCTCCCTATCAGAAAACAACCCTAGGGCATTGCAGATCTTGCAGTGAAATGGATGGGAGTGGGGAAGATGAGGCCTCAGCCTCCATGTTGGCCCCATGATCCTTTGCAGGTGTATATGTCACATAAACCCCTGCAGAGGCAACTGCTGCTTTCCCATTGCCTGGACATCTTACACATGACCTAAAAAATGAGGAAGTAAGTGTTAAAATGTGGAGGAAGTCTACCTTTTCTCCTTTGTCTCTGTTCAGCCGTTTGCTGATGTTGTCTGTCTTTGAAAATCATTATAGACATAAAACAATGGAAAAGTGATTTTATTTTTTATTATGCATGTCCTAGAATACTCCTTTCAGCTTTTGACTTATTTCAGTGTCAGGCTTCAGACACTTAATGTTTTGAAATTGGAAGCTTTGTAGACCTACCCTGAATATATTCTGAATATATTACTCAAAATCCAAATCCTTGATCTGGCATCAGCAAAATTCATTCAAATTGGTTTTAAACTTGATCTTTGTACCTCAACTGATGCATTAGCTGTGAGAGTTCAGTGTATCAATTGTAAGTCTTCACAAACTTTAGGAGCTTTTGGATTTGCTTGTGGAGAAAAAGGGATTCCCTGCCAAGCCCCTGCTGCGAAGCATCATGTAGCCTTTCAAATGACAGATTTTACTTGGCAGTGTTGGATTTCAGTGCAGTCAGGAATGTACCATGAAGGTACTGACAAAATATCCTGTCTTCTACGATGGATTTTTATTATAATGGTGCCTGAGGAGATTTCATCTCTTTTTGGTCAGATCAATACTGCAAAGTGTACATAGACACTAACTGAACTGTTAGACTGAATTCTAATAGGGTTACTATAGCAGTGGTGATCTAAGAATAAAAGTGAGGTAAAGAACACATGGAGAAACAGTATTCTTTGACTTACTGATAATGAGTTATGTCCTGTAAAGTTTCTAGGGTAAGGCATTTCTGTTTAAAAATATTTGGAGCGTAGACTAGAGATTTTCTGTAAACATTTGTAACGTGAAAGGAGTTTTTGGAAACCCTTCAAAAGGAATCCAGATGTGGCCTTT
Organism: Brachypteracias leptosomus; assembly: GCA_013401335.1. NCBI lineage: Eukaryota > Metazoa > Chordata > Aves > Coraciiformes > Brachypteraciidae > Brachypteracias > Brachypteracias leptosomus. The sequence continues at coordinate 66,967 of VYZX01023029.1, read as the reverse complement.
GTGTTTAAGTCCCTATTCTCCATCCACTGTACTTTGCCAGCCATGGTTTTAATCGAGTCTGTTTACCTGTAGGAAGTAAGTGCTGGGCACTTAATTCTCCATGTAATATTGCACTGGGTCAAAGTGTGTTGTGGAGAGAGGTACAGAGGAAAACACTGAATGGCATGTTTTTCTTAGATATTTTTAAGTGTTCTGTTTCTCTTAGCATTCTGCAGTGAATGCTGAGTTTTTCCACAGCATGCTTGAGATGATGATGACCTCTTATACAGCTGCAACGCTGGTGCTTGCTGTCCTCATTGCTGATACTAAATGTTTTTCACCAGTCTCTCTTATGATCCACCCTCAGTGGATATTAATGTCGGTCCTTATGATTGAAATGGTTTATAAAAGAAGCATACTTCACCTGTGTGTTGCCTTTTGGTTATTTTTCATTGTGAATAGTCTGGAAATACTGTTAATTGGTATGATACTTGAAGGTCAGAATGTAAGGTTGATGAAAACAGAAGCACTACCAAGATTGTTACTGGAAAGGAGAAGAAAGGGAAACAGTGTCTCTCTTTCCACTGCTCCTAACATCCAGCTTTGACACAACTGAGCTGCATCCTTCTGGAACAGTCACAGAGTAGGAGTGCGCTGGAATGGGATGGGCTTTGGCACCAAGCTGCCCTTGGACACCCTTGGGAAGGTATCCAAACTTAACCTGTATCATGCTTCTGTTTCCTTGCCTGCCTATGTGACTTGAATTGAAACTCCATGCTGGAGGAGAGCAAAGGAGCAGATTAATAGAGCTGTGCCTCCATCAGGGGACAAGAATACAGAAATCAAAATCTTTTGGATGCCTTCAGCATGCTGTGGTCTTCTGCAGCAGTGGTTGATTTGAGATCAGAAGTCCTCTCTTCCAGAGATGGACTGATAGTAATGTGAGAATGGTTGTTCTAAATATACAGCAACTGCAAAATAGGAAGGAGGGAGGGTGGTTCTCTTTGCATTAGCATGCCAGCTAATGGTAGATAAGCGCCTACTCCTGAAGCGAGTTAGCTCAGTGGTTATAGAGGTCTGTTAAGGATTGAGTTATAACTCTGGTTGTCCTACACTGGATTTGAGAGGGCACACATTCTATCCCAATAATCCTATGTGTTTTGCTTCTGGTATGCTGTCTGCTTCCCATGTTTACTTCACATAGCTAAATGAGCAAAAGTCTTAGTCATCCAATGAAAAAATGAACCACCTGAACACTTTAGAGGCAGCACAATTACAGAGAGAGAACAGTTATTCTCTGTAGATCAGAAATGAAATCTCATTTAGAAAATGCTCATACTCAGTACCATTGATTTAGAAACATATATACATATGTATAAACATATGTACATACATATATAAGTGTGTGTGTATTTATGTGTATACGGTAACTCTTTGCATAATATGGCTTCTGAACTCTCATGGCCATTTCCTTAATAAAGGGGTGTTTCCTATGTATCTGCACCTTTCTGGATTAATTCAAGTGGAACATCAGTGACTAAAGGGTGTGATGTTAAAGAGGAGATCTTATGAGTGCTTAATACCATAGTAAGCAGTCCTTCTGATTGCCTCACCTATTTCTGAGACATGCCTTTCCTAGGTCTGGTGACAGCCATCCTATGATTACACTCCTGTTCTGACACCAGTCAGTCACTTTCACCTAATGACCTCCCAAACTGCAACCTGAATACTTGCTGTTAGTTTGTAAATGTTGCAGTTATTGCTCTGTGTGGAGTGTAAGTGGCATTTTGTTGACTGGAGGGTTGAGATGGGGTGGGAGCTCTTCTATTTAATATTTCTCATTAGCTTGTTGCCTCAAAGATAAGTCTTTTAGCATAACATGTAGGATTTTGCCTACACAATATGTCCTATTAATGTACAGGAAGTAAATATGGCAAAGACTCCCACTTCTGTTGTCTCTTTCATTCTGTTCCTTGAATACCTCAGTTGGACTCCTAATGAACTATTTCCTCCAGCTGTTAAAGCTTACACTGTGATCCTAACTTTCTGTTTCCTAGCAACTCTGCATCCTTCTCATAAAGGAGGGTAGCTTATACTTTTAATGAATGTAATTCTAAGCCATGGACAATGAAAAGCAAATACTGTGGAAGAATAAATGTTGCTCATACTTTAAACAGAAAGTAAAAAGTTCACATCATAATTTCTTATCTGCTTTAGCATTGCATATAATTTTGATAAGATTAATATTTCTTTGTGGTTTTGCATTTCAAATTTAATTTTTAAGTTGTGATTGGCAATGTGGGGATGACCACCCTCAACCATTTGGACCTGGGATCACTACTTGCAGGAGTTTTGTTTGGCAACTTCTTGTGCTTGAACATCACCAACATGTTACTTGGAAGGTATTGGATTTCCCATTTATTTGGTTTCATTATTTATTTGTTTTTTGTCTGCCTACTTTGAACCTGAGTTTCCTCACCTGGATGATGGGTCAGCAGTCTGCTAGACTGGATTATGGTGAGATTGATTACAGGTTCTGCATGAAAAGATTTCAAAGGGACTGCATCCCTGCTCTGTCATAGATGTGTAAAGCAAGTCACTGAAACACCTTCAGCAGTTCCTTTATTGTGATATTTTCGTAGTATTTCTCTGCAGAAAATACTGTGAGTTGAAGTATTTTTCATTCTCCTCTTTCACTTCATTATGTCATTAGTAAGTTGTGAAAGTGGGTATGTTGTCTCCTAGGTATGAAATCAAAGTTCCTTCCAGTGATATTACAGGAAGAACGTGGATGTCAGATATGCGGCAATTCTGCTTCCTCTAGAAATTTAGGAAGAGTTGGGAAATCTCAGATACCAATCTGAGTGACTAAATGAGATGACACAGAAAAAAAGTAAAAGCTAACTAGGGATTTACTGTTCAGTGATAGCTTTTCCACGGGATGAAGAGCCTCATTCTGTGCTGTCTCCATTTAAGGCTCAGGGAGATCCCNGGAGCAAGCAGAACTTCCTGTGTCCTTTTATAGAGTGTGGCAGGAAGGGGAGTGGAATAGCCGCTCTAGCTGTCCCTCCCCTTCCCCAAACCTTAAACCACAACATGTGCATTGGCCCATCCATCAAAAAAAATGCAAAGTACTAATAGAACCTCTGCTGAACCCAGTGTCAAGCCATCTTCTGTGTTAATTAATAAAGCAAACCATTAGCAACCAAAGGCTTTAATTGGGTGAGCAGATCCTTCATTAATTAGGGAAGACATGCACCTTGCCAGTGGGGGTCACCACTATTTGCTGGTAAGAGAGGAATGGTACAATGTGGAAACTGTGGGCTGTAGTTAATGCTCTGGGGAGAAGAATAGGCTTGCTACTGCACAGCTGCCTTCTTTGGTGGTACACTCTGAACCACTCATGATTAACACATCCACACAACACCCGGATAAAACCAAAAAATGGCTTTATTTCAGCTGTAGAGGTAGGGATGAGAGAGAGAAGTGAAGTAGCTGTTTACAGTGGTGTAAGAAATCTGTGATATGATAAGTGGTGTGAGGTCCAGAATAANGCTGTGTGAGCACTGACAGTCATAACATGGGTGTGTGTTATCAACAGCCTCTGGGTCCTAGTACTGCAGCATGAGGGCTGTATGGGGAAAATCAGCTCAGACAGACCCACTACACCTTATTTGCAATTATTACCATGTCCCTTTCTTTCTGGTAGCCATGGCTTTTTCTTTCCTTCAAGACTCATCACTGCTCTTGTTCTTGTCCTGCTATCTCAGTCTCTCCAGCCTGTGTGCTGGCTCCCAGTGCACTCTGTCCCTCTGCCTTCCTGCTTCAAATTGCCCTGCACTCAACCTTACCCAGGTGCTGCAATCCCCTGTCTTTACACACATCCAATGTTTAGTTTTCAGTGTGTTTCTGATGTAAAGTAGCGCGCTCACTCACCCTTAAAATGTTTTTACCTTCATACTTTGTTTCCTAAGAGGCACCACTATTGCAATGGGGAGCTTGGTCTTGTGCCATAAATGTTACACTATAACTTTTGAAGTCAAAAGGATTAAAATTTGTCTCCTAGGTATGAAAGTCTTAATGCCCCTGACTACTTTCCCCCCTCCCACCTTTGGCTGAGTGAAGTTTTAAAACATGACTGCTCATTGGAGTGTGCAATAAGCTAATATTGTAGGGAAATGAAGAGGGATAATACCTCTGCAACTGCTGTGCTTAACATGATGAAAGACAAGTTTTTATAAACTCTTTAAATAGGTATTCTGTAGGTACTTCTCCTGTCACTTTCATTCTGCTGTGTGTAAAGAGTTAGATACAAATCCCTACCCTCCCTTTTTTTTTTTCTTTTTTTCTTTTTCTTAAACTTCATGTAGTTACTGTAATATGTGGATAAAGACACTGAAACATCCCACAGTTTCTGTAGCTTTTTACAGTGGGAAATTAATAGGATAATATCAGCTTTATTAATATCTCAGTGTCTGAGATTTCCCATTCATGTAGTCTCTCATAGACATGAAAAGTAAATCTGTCCCAGACAAAATTTCTGCATGTTTGTAATTGCTTTCTGTCTCAAATGGCTTGCAAAACTTCTGCACTAATCAGACATAAGGTAGCATGTTCCAAAAAGGGCTTTGTGAGTTACTTCAAAAGTTTTGTCAGAAGCTGGAAAGCCAGACAACATTTAAATCAAAGGGAATTCTGCCCCAATGCTCCATTCCCATCATCATCTCATCTCCATTTGAATTGCTGACCTAGAAGTAGGCAGACAGATGGATACATGCACTTCTATTTTTTAACATTGACAGAACATCCCAAGTACTTTTATTTCATCTGTGTTGTATTTGCTCAGCTTTGTAACCAGAGTTTTCAAATTACTACCCATTTTCTGGTGCTTCTGTTCTTGTGACTACTAAATCAAACTTATATTTTTGGGGCTGCTGGTTTTTGCCAAAACCACTTATCCCATGTACTCTCCCATGCCCAAAATCAAGCTGCAGTTTTGGATGCTTAGAAGCTGTGCAATTTCATGGGTGATTTCTGGTGTAAGAACAAGCTACTGCAAAAGCTTACAGTTGAATATCAAACAGAAGTAATTAGCTTTCACCTGCCTAATGCCTGAGATTATAAGTTTTGTGATTTCTTGATTTAAGCTAAAGCTGGGGAAACACTCTTTGAATCTAGCCAGGAGGAGTTGATGGAGAGGAAAGGAATCTTGCATAGCTTTGATTTCATCATGACTTACTATGCAGAGCAGGATCTATCCCAGTATATTTGCAGTGAAGTACATAAATGATTAGCACTCAATTTTTTTCAGAGTTTTTAAAAAAATATGGTCTTGTACAAATGGGTTCCATTGTCCTTTTGGATCTCAGTGACTTTGAAAATGAGACTGGAGCACCTGCTGTTGACATTCAAGCTTTAGAAACATCTTTACAAGAGCTTTGTGGTTTTCCTGTCCTTGGGATTTTTATTTTCTTTTTTTTAAGATGCATTTGGCTATTGTGGAAGAGCATAAGTAAGTTGTCTTTAAACAAGAAAGCTCTAGTACTGAGCACTTGAAGTCCTAACTGCTGTGGGTGATTTTTGAGTCAGTCAGGTAGTAAAGTTGAATGTTTGAAGAGAAATAGCTACCTTTCTGCAGCTCCAGATGGAGGTGGTCTGTCTGTGATATGTGCTTACATATACAATATACAGGGAAGAAAGCATGGGTTTAAAATGCTCAATTTCAACAGGCAACATTCTTTAGAGAGTCTGTAGCTACTACTGAATTTCATAATTAGGAGTGGAAAGTTCATTTATTCACAGTCTAAGTCATTAATATAAAAAAATTTAAAAATCACTGAACCTTTTCCTCCTCAGACTCTCTTCCCCAAAGGGTTTAAACAATAGGTAAACCATTTTAGTAACCAGGTGAAGTAACATAGCCATAATATTTATTCTTCTCCCCCAGTCCCCTTAATGTTTTGAATATGTTCTCTTTCCTCCTCTCCTCCTTTTTTCTTTTATTCCACTCATTTGTACACACATGCTTCTGAAGAGTAGTCTAGGATCTGTGATTTGCCCACTTTGCCAATACATGAAGTCTTTTCCCAGTAGGTGTCTAACGTTTGTTGTAACAAACAAAATAATTTTTTTCTTTTTCAGTTTCTCAGTCTCGCAGCTAAACAGACATGGTGTTTACCATCTGGACTGAGATATCTGGACCAAAAGATGAACAGTGCAGGAAGAGCTTTGTGTGATCAACACTAGGATAATAGTCACAGTCACACCTTGCACTGTGCTCCAGTCAAAGGGCAGGATTCATGTCATCAACCTTTATATTTCCATAACATTGATGTCTTTATTTGAGTCCTAGGCAGTTGAGACACTTAGTAGTCAGGGAAGAGGCAATAGGCGCTTTCAGGTCATGATTTGTCTGACCTGTTTTAGATGTAGTAAATGCTAGGATAAGATGACTCATACCCTGTGAATGCCCATTTGTTCTCCACTGACTGGAAAGGGAATCAAAGGTGACTCTTACAGATGGAGACATCAGTATTTTTTCTGATCCTTCTTTTTTCTGATCAATCTGTTTAGACTAGTCGTGAATTTAGCAGCATTTTTCTTCAAAAAATGAAACATCATATATCAAGGAATGTCATGAGATATTTTTTCATCTTCATAAGAGTATGGACAAAAAGCTTGTTAATATTTGTGGTGTTCTTAGTAAAAATGTGAAAAAGGGAAACAAATCTCTGTAATGATGCTTCTGATGTAAAGTAGCACACTCACTCACCCTTAAAATGTTTTTATCTTCATATTTTGTTTCTTGAAAAGGCAGCAATATTGCAACGGGGAACTTGGTCTTGTGCCTACTGTCATTCTGCCCTTCGTATTATTGCAATTTTATGGGCAGGGTAGGGCCATAGCAGTAAGCTCTTTCTGAAGTGACTTATGTACAATACTCATCTGCACAGCCAAGACATGCACTTTTTGAAACTATAAGCATTACACTATAACTTTTGAAGTCAAAAGGATTAAAATTTGTCTCCTAGGTATGAAAGTCTTAATGCCCCTGACTACTTTCCCCCCTCCCACCTTTGGCTGAGTGAAGTTTTAAAACATGACTGCTCATTGGAGTGTGCAATAAGCTAATATTGTAGGGAAATGAAGAGGGATAATACCTCTGCAACTGCTGTGCTTAACATGATGAAAGACAAGTTTTTATAAACTCTTTAAATAGGTATTCTGTAGGCACTTCTCCTGTCACTTTCGTTCTGCTGTGTGGAAATTGTTAAATACCAATCCCTTCCTCCTCCCCCCCTCCCCCTTTTTTTTTTCCTTTTTTTTTGTGAAACGGGGAAATAAACCTTTGTAATGAAATAAGAAAACACAGAACAGTTTCCAGCTCTTCATTTCCTGTCTCACTGAGACATCCTTGCAGCATCATACCTGCTGATAGCAGAAATGGGACTGTTCTGTACTTTTTTTACTGCATGCAATGGAATGTGTTTGCTTTAGCCAAAAGTAATTTGAAAAATTCAGTAAGTTCTTTCACATCTCTCTTTTAGCAATTGAATTCAGTGGATCAAGTAAAACAGGTAGTCATGGGAGGAAGTGAGGGATATTACAGGCTATTGCAGAAATTTTATCTTTTATCCTGTTTTATTTTCTTGTCTGTTTACTGGGTACTGAAAATACTTTCAGCCTAGTAAGAAATCTTTCTGTAGGTAGTATGTGATGAATGTGTGGTTGAAGGGATTTTTTTTCCTTCTCCTAAGGATTGTAGGATAGCATCAGAGGAGGGAGTTTCTAACAGTTTCCAAGTCAAATGCATGTGTGAAGGGGATTAATGAAGGTAAAGGGGTTTATTCTTAATGGATTTAAGGCAAGATAAGTGCTTTGCAGTAACAAAGCATTGATGAACCTGAAGCAAAAAAATTCTCCGTGGAAGGGAATAATTTGTTGTGAAAATGTTTGATGCCAATGAAGTAACAAATGTTTCATGCAAAAAAACCCCACAACCTGACCTGTGCTTAGCCACTCTAATAACATTAGTTATTAGTCACCTATCAGTAAGGTAGTTGTTTCCTTTTCTTTTACTTTAGGTATCAAGTTGAGCATGGGTTTTAAAGTTAATTGCTTAATGTAGCTTTAGCTGTGGTTTCTAGGTGTTCCACTGAGGTTTCTCTCTGAAGAACTAAGACTTTGAGGAACAGAAATTTCATATTTCTTTGTGCTGAAAACCACGATTCATCTTTCTATATCTGAAACTTGAGATCTATTGCCAAGGTTGCTCATCAGTTCTGTCAGAATTTCTCTAATGTAGGGTAGAAATCCAAAGGGTGATGTTTGGTTGAGTCCCACTGACAGTATGGAGTACTTAAAGTGGTTATTCAAGTTTATTATAGCACTCTGAAAAATCTGAGTAGTGTTTCCTCTTGACATCTGTGCTGCTAGCTCTCTTCTTCCTCAGGCCAACACCAAACTCAGCAACATCCCCTCAGCATAACTTCATCTTTTATTATTCTTCATCTGTTTGCTCTTCTCTGTCGCAAATCACCTAAGGGGGAACACACCACTGAGAGAGAGCTCAGCAAGCTGCCCTCAACAGGAACTCTCTTCAAACTGATCAGCTTCTTGTTTCTTCTCACAAACTGTTTGGTTCCTGGTTAATGTAGCTCAAGCCTTGCCCACCACCCCAACCATGATCACCTGTGGGAATGTGGGGCCTCACACAGGTGGGTCAGGTTCTGTCTTTGGGGCCTGAAACCACTTGGGGAACAGAACATACTGCTGGGTTGTGACTCATCCATAGGTCAACTCCAACTCGGGGCCCACAACCCAGGCCTCAGCACTTCAACATCTTCTTTTATTTGTGTATAAATATAAGTATATAGGATATAGAAATGCAAGTGTTGCTAATAGCGCCAGTATACTTTAGCGTAATACAAAGAGAAGAATGAGTGCCAGAACTATGCTAATAAAATCTCAGAACAACGAAAGAGGAAAAATAAAGTGCTGATTTCCTCAGCTCTTCTCTCACATTTTAGTATTGGCTCTTGTTTGTTAGTTCAGTGCAGGCACTAGAAAATGTGGCATACTAGATAGGTGGGAATGGGTATGTTCTTAAATGTATCATACAACATGAAGAGAGAAATTACAGAGTCTGTGCATACATATACTGAAAATGATTCATTGATTACAGATCATGAATAAGATGTCAATTTCAATGTTTGTCTTGATTCTTTTCCTGCAAGATGTGATGGGCATCTGATAGAACTGGTGCTGTCATTCCTGGTAAGATTACAAATACTCTTTCCTGTTTGGTAGACATTTGTTATAGATGAAGTCAGCCTAGGTGAACATCCTGGCTGTTTTTTTGTTAAAACATCTGGACATCAAATTAATCAGGGTTTTTCACAATTACTATGACAGTAACGTAGAGTGGTAGAGGGTACTTGTTGTTTTATACCACAGTTTTCAAGCAGCCAGCTTCTGTGTGTCCTGCAATTCACGTGCCCTTGGTTTTAGCAATGCTGAGGAAACCTTTCATAAGTTCACCACAATGTTGCTCAAACTAGGGACTTGTAAGATTTTGTAATTGTTTTGTTTTGTTTTGTTTTCAAATTCTAAACTGATTATTCAGTTGCATTCATTTTGCATTTATAGGTATCAAATTATTTCCAAGGAATCTGAAGCTGAAGGGATTAATATAAAGAAGTGCTCTATGAAGAGTTTGAATTTTATTAAGAAAGGGCTTTGTATATGTAGCGCCCCTTCCAACTCCATCTGATACTATTATTGATGCTCAACTGTTGAGTTCTCAAATGTTCTGACCAGTCAGCAGCAACCCATGGTACACTAATAATGGAGTAACCAGATGATTTTAAAAAAAAGTAGTTTTAATTGCTGGTTAGCACTGGAGCATGGTTTTCCCTCTGGCAAAGAAAACTCGAGTACTGACTGATGTTCAATCACATGGCTTTGCTCTTACCTGGAGTGGATGGCAGCTGCTGCTGGGTGAAGAAGGGCATGAAAATGAATCCTGTGCCCCTCTTGGAGTAGGATGGAGCTTTACCCTTTACTACCACCTTCACCTTTTCTCCCAGCAACTTCAAAAGCAGTAAGCTCTCCTGCCTGCAAATCTTTCCCGTTCCCCTTCCCTGAGCTGTGCTGCTGGGTCAGGTCTCTCCTCTACTCTTTCTGCTTGTGCTGCTGCCTGTGTAGGACAGGCAGTGAGCACACATCAGACGTGGGAGATGAGAGTTTGGGGTTCACCAGCTGTTTCACCAAGTAGCAGCATGCAGGTATTGTAGTACAATTTTGGAATTGCAGAAATACAGAAAAATCTGGGGAAACATAACAAAACTTGGTAGAGGGTAGTTGGTCTTTTTTTGCTGTTTTGGTCATATGGGTTAGGAGAAGAACAGTATTTAGGAAGGAGCACGTTTTCACAAAAGCTCCTGTTTACAGTCTGAGGACTGTTCTGGATGACTAAACTTTACTCTTATTTACTCTTGCCAACAATTTTGTCAGAGAGACCTGGCTGTGTTCTGGGCTGTGCAAACTTTCCACTGAAGCCACCTGCTGAAAGGACAGTAGGACAGATGCCCCTGCCACTGCAGAATGTCCTGGCCACTGCAGGTGCTAGTCTGTGCTCCCCAAAGGACAGGAGGCCTTTTGCAGACAATTGCTCTCTGCTTTCATTTTGGCCTAACAACCAGCCATGGATGGTGGGCTTGATCTTGCTCTCACTTTTAGTCTTTCTTCTTTAAGGTGGACTGACTCAGGGGTCAGGCAGAAGGCTCTGAGTGAGAGCACGCTTTGTGGCAAGCGTAAGCAGGGACAACCCTCCTCAAATGGGAGGGTGGGCAGGATTGCAGCCAGGGAGGGAAATGAATTGGCCCCTGCAGATCCTGTATGGCTACAGCAAGTATGGATGCTGGGCCCAGTGAGGTGGCTGGAAGCCTCCTGTGAGGATGAGGGTCTGGATCAATGTTAGGGGTGCTCGTATAGATCACAGTGTTCATGGGAATGGGGACTTGTTTGCATGCACACACAAGGAAAAGATGAAGCTTTTCTCAGTTGTGATCCCCCTCATACTGCTGCTGTTGTTGAGAAATGTAACGGTTTTAGTTCAGGGTTTGCACCAGCTTGATTAATTGGAACGGCAGAAGGAGTTTTATTCACATCCAGACTTCCTGCAATCCTTTATCCTATTACAAATGTGTATTTAATTAGTTTTTTACTTCATATGGCTATTAGTTAAACTGTTGTACAGGAAGACTTTTGAGGTAAAAATCTGGCAGTTGCATGGAATTACCTAGAAGATCCTTCTGGACTGGACCCATCTCTTTCCACTAGGTAGAAGATTTTGTGGTCAATGTCTTTTATTCTGATAAGCCATGCAGACAATCAAACCTTGCCCTGTAACTACGAATGGACATGTCATAATGGGAAAAGCTGGCTTGTGGGCCATGGAGCCAGGGGGGCACCAAAGCAGGGGTTTGGTGGGAGAAATTCTGTGCCTTTGTTAAAAGGCTATGTGGCTTGCTTTGCACAAAAGGCTAGATACCATCAGTCCAATTTATTCTAACATTGTCTTTAAAGATTGCAGCTCACATTTAAGACAGACTGTTATATCTAGGTTAGAAATATTTCATGTTTGAGGCTAACCTTAGTTTTTTGATATTGAAAAACTACAACTAGAGCCTTCTGTTGGTTCCTATTCAAAGTTTTTCCAAGTGGAAAAGCAAGCTCTTTCCTAATATACACCTTACAAATGTTGTGACAATGTGAATCTGCATACATCTGAATCCAAATGTTTTTAAACCAATACTTTGTGTTCCATGTGAAGACTATACATGTTCTCTTATAGTCTTAATAATTCTAGACTGTACATATTTGCATTGGTGTTTCTTCTGTTGTGCTTTCTGCTTATTTAAATGAGAATTTATCAGGGAAAAAAGTAGGAATTTAGTGGGCATCACAGTCATAAGATGCCCATCTACTGATACTGGAACTCAAAAAAAGCTATTTTTTGCACTAAATTAGTGACATGGGTTGACCTTAGCTAGCAGCCAAGCTCCCACCCAGTAGCTTGCTCATTCCCCACAGCAGGATAGAGAAGAGTATTAGAAGAGCAAAAGCAATGAAAATTTATGGGTCAAGACAGTTTAATAAGTGAAGCAAAGCTCCACATGCAAGCAAATTAAAGCAAATAATTTGTTCACTGCTTCCCATCAACAGGCAGATGTCCAGGCACTTGCTGGCAAGCAGGGCCTCAGCACATGCAGTGTTTGCCTGGGAAAACAAATGCCTTAACCACAAATGTCCCTCTCCCTTTCCTTCTCCTTTCCCTGAGCTTTTATTGCTAAGCACATCATATAGTGTGGGATATCCCTTTGGTCAATTCAGGTCAGCTCTTCTGGTTGTGTTCCCTTCCAACTTCTCATATCCCCCCAGCCAACCAACTGGGGGGCAGAGAGGAAGTGCATGTGGGGGAAACCTAATCAAAAAAATGTCACCCCATGCTGTGGAAGCACTGCTCAGCAATGCCAACACACTGATGTGTTATCAACACTGTTTTACTCATAAATCCAAAGCACAGCATCATACAGGCTGCTATGAATAAAGTTTCTCCATCCCAGCTAGACTCAGTACAATCAAGTTGTTTAATTGTGCTTGTTTTACTGTTGGTTCATTACAGCTGTACCTGATAATCTGGCTTTTCTTTATGCTTCTGTGGCATTCAAAGCTCTAACACTGGGGTGTTTTAGTCTCCTTGAAAATTGATTGTCTGTTTTCTTGGAATCTGTCGGTTAACCTAGAGTTCTCCATACCAGTTGCTGCTTGTCTGATCAAGCAGCGCTCTCTAAGAAAAGAGAGGATGTGTCTGATTCCAGATGGAGTGGTCTAGCCACAGAGGCTATGGAGAGTGGCAACTAAACAGATTAAACTTGACGAAGTCATTGACAGACTTTCACAATTAACATACTGATGCATATCTTTCTTGCTTCCATCTGTCAGCGTGGCTAATTCACTTCATTACTGTGAAATTCACTTGACTTGACATTCTAGGCTGATATTGTACCATAATTCACCTGCTGTGTTACTCATGTTCTTGAAACAAACTCTTTGAATGGAAGCTACTTGAGTAGTACACTGTGATCATTTCATCCCTAGAAGAGATTTTATAGGTCTTAATATTGCAGCAGCAATTAACTTAGAATTATAGTGGCCAGCGACTTAAAGGTGTTTAAGTCCTGTCAAGTGTTCATCTTTATAAATGTGAATAATATTCTTCTTAATGGTTTTAAGATCTTTTATCTTTTAGTTTTGACATCATGCAAGTAATAGCACTATGAGGGCTGATCCTGTCTGTGGAGTGTTGGCTGGATGGTTAGCTGCTGTGAGGATCCTCTGACCAGAGTATTGTGAACACTGAATTATGAGCTAATACTGTGGCAACTTGTTTTTCGTATACAAGGTAAACCAGGGTCACTGTTGGTCAGAAGACCTCTCATATGAATTCTGAAGTTATTCCTGTGCTTCAAGTGCAGTGAAATCAAAAAGTGCAGTGGTACAAAATAAGTTACTTCATTCAGCACTTGTTTTATCATGTGAAAAAATAATTCCAGTTACTAGTTGTGATGGTTTGGGGAAGGAATGGAAATGTTTAGGGCTTAAGAGTCATCATTCTGGTTCTGATGTTGTTGGCTCATAAAACATGAATACATGTGAAATCAGCTGTGGACTTGTCAGCACTGTGATTTGTTTTGCTTAGAGTGCATGCTAAAATAGATGGCTGAAGCTGTTCTGTTGATGTAGTGTCTTTATATGAGGAGAAACATTTTATCTGCAAGAGGCAATCTGATGTTCTCCACAGGTGAGTCACAGCATCCAAGGTGTTGATGTCAGCCTTCAAATATCTCAGAGGCTGTATATGCTATGAGACTTGATAGCGTGCAGCTAGCTCCTGGATCCAGAAGACTTTGGAACAGCAGATCTGATGCTGCTGTCAACCCTTATGTCAGTATGGATGAGTTAAGTTTCACTTATCCATATTTACCCAAAGATTCTTAATTGTTATTGATTACCCTTTAATTGATACATTGTTGATTAATAAAAGAAATTGATCAAGAAATGCTGACTTGTTTGGGAAACATTTTGCCATATCTGCCTGGTAACTCCTCAGGGAGCAGATCAACCAGTGATGATGTTGCATCACAAGTTCACTCTCACCTGAATTAACTGAAGACCTTTAGAGAAAAATGCCAAGTCTTTGGGGAAATTGTTTCATCTCTGCCATGTCTTTACCTCTTTTGAGCTGAGCTGAGACAGTATCTGTTGTCTTACTTCAGGGTTTTGGGGTTTTTTGTGTGTGTTCCTCAAATTTATCCCCAGTAATACTAATTTCATTCATTTCAATTCACAGGCACAAATAGTGAGAGTGTCTTTGGGGGCAGGCAGCTTATTGCTGTGCTGCTCAAGGCCTATTTTAGGCTCAGGACCTCATAAAATGGGGAAGAAACTATTCCTTGTACTGTTTGCTTGCTGTGTAATTGCATGTTTGTGTTCCATATTGCAGCACTGGGACTCCAACTGCCTTTTGCCCCTTTCTCAATTGCACTGCTGCAGGGCTCTTTCTTGTAAAGGACAGAGTTTTAGGCCTGCTGACTGCCATGTCCAGAGAGGTGCTAGGAGAAGCCTGCAGCCATAGTACACTTATACATTCAGGAAAAGTTTTCAGTTACCCCTATGTGACAAGATGCTTTGGGTGCCTTACAGTTAATGCTTCTGCTGGCTGGCTGCTGACTCACCTGGAGCCATTATTATCACAGATGCAAGTGGCACTAAAATAACTGATCTTCTTTGATGCAAGGAAGAATGAATATATGTATATAATAGATATATAATTTTATAAAACTTAGACTCACAAGAAAAAAAGTCTTGAGGAGAAAAATAATGCCAGAATAAATAAATTTTAGCTGGTTTCACTTTCTAGGGTCCAGACAGAACATCTAAATAGCTGGCTATTTTGTTACTCAACATGCCAGCCCATATGTTAGATGCCTCTCTAATGAGAAGGAAGAGAAGCATTTGGAAGCTATTGAAGCAATTAGCATTTCGCTTTTTTCTCCATTGTGTCAAATGACATCATCTTATTCCCACAGAAACTTCATCTTCTTGCTTTCTACTATGCAAGATAGTCAGATGGCAGGACTCAAAAATTACATTTATAAATAAATTATACCCATATAATTTCAAGATAGGTAAATCCTTCCGTATCTGTATCACAGTTAGCATGCTGCTTTTTACTTTGCTTTGCAGGCCCATAAACCTTTTCACAGATGTGCCAAGGGAGATGCTAGGTTGAACTCTGTTCTTACCACGAGACTCATGCAAAAGTCAAGTGCTGACCTTTCCCTGCCTAAACATAGAGTCAGAGGGTGAGTGCTTGTGAGTGGTTACTAACTGGACTTGATGAAAAAAATTGTATGAGAAGATTAGTAGTTAGAATTACTGCAGTACTTTTTTCAGTTCTGCTTCTTAAATTTGAGGAAAAAGCAAAGCATCATAGATGGATCAAGATAAACATTTAGTTGCCAAGCTTTTGGGATTCTATTAATGTTCTTCCAAATCATGAGATGAAAAGACTCCCTCCTCTATTAGCACTTCTTGCCTTTTGAAGTGTTTTTCTTTAGGATTAGTATAGTTTGGATCAGCTTTCAGACTTTGATAATATTTTGCCAGGAAACCTAGCTTAGATAATCTGAGGTCTTTAAGAACTGACTGCATAATTAAAAGTAAACAAGGAGAAAGAATTAAAAGTAAAATCAAACTTCATTCTCCCATTCTCTATCCTATCCAAAGAATCTGTTTCAATTTTGGATTGCTTTACTATCTTGATTCCAGCTGAGACATTAATGTTGCCCATGTTTATTAGAGGTGACTTACCTCTGAAGAGGAGAGGCAGAGATTGAAGGAGGGATTCAGGCTAACTGAATATATTCTGTAGCTTTGGAGAACACTGAATTAGTAACTGTATTCAAGTCGCTTTGTTTTTGTAACTTTTCAGCAGCTGGTCTCTGTCCACTATGAGAAGCAAAACTTTGGGCCCAAACCACACACTTTCTGCTGTTTAATCACAAACTCCAGGGGAGGGAAGAAGAGGGAGTATAAATGGAATAATAAAATTGGTGACCTGGCAGTTTTATTTTCCATCAGTGTAACAAATGTGTTGCTCTGTTACATATGTCTTCAGCTGGATTTTACAGTACAAATAGATAACACAAATACTATTTGATTTCCTACGGAGAAGGGGAATCTTCCCTTTCATGTCTAGTGACAAAAGACACCAGAGCAGGAAAGGATAGGTTGACTGTGTACGGCTCACATTGACTCATCTCATTCCTTAACTCAGTTGTAGTTTCTTTCTAATAACGAAAACAGGATATTAAAATGTAAAAGTGCTAGGGGTGCTCTCACCTGGGAGCTGATTGGGACATATCAGCAATTGTTCCTGCACCTACCTCTGTAAATGTGGTTGTGAATGCAGTTTTCATTTCAGGAGTTCTCAGTATGTATTCCACTTGGACTTGGGAGATATCTTTTGGCTTGTACTGTTTGCATCACATGCTGGATGTTTGTGTTTTCAAATAAGCAATTTCTTTTCTGCTATTTTGAGATTAAATACTTGCAGCTGGTAAGTATGTATGTTCTATTATTGAAACAGTTCTCTACTACATTGGAGGCTATGTGGTTTGGCTGGAAAATAGAGAGTTCTAAAAATGATTTTGTATCAAATGTACTCCAGCCTGAGTCTGTGTTCATAGGCATGTAGCATAAATCTGTTTCTAAAAGTTCAAAATAGGATTAAAATAGTCAACACACTTGATATCCCTGAGAGAAATTAAGTGTATTAATCATCTCTAGAGACTATATTCTGGCACTTGACTTACATTATGATGAGTGGAAATTTAGATATATATTGCTCAGTATGTTCAAAGATGGCAAAATCTGGACATAAATCAGAATTGATTAAACAGTGTCTGATTTAGCTTTGCATGTGAATGAGCTTTGAATTGGTTTATCAAATGAAAATAAATGACAGTATTCAAGAAAGTGAAAACACATAGGAATTTGCTGTAATAGAAAGAAATATGAAAACATGAGTGAGTGGGATTTTATGTGGGTTTTTTGCTCCTTATCCATTAATGCCAGTGTTACTATCCCCAAAGTAGTGGAAAAAAAGATGAGTTTGGTGTAAGACGTAGCATAACAAAGAATAAGCTATAGTTTAGAGCAAATAAATAGGTGTGCTGTTATGTAAAAGATTACCAAGGGTTCTGTTTCTAATTGACTTATGACCTCTGACCTGTGAACCTTGAAGTGGTACAGAAGTTAGCTCTGATATATTTAGATTATTCTAGTTTACTTACTGTGAACATTTTCATAGTGACATTTGATACAGTTCTGCATGAATAAACATCATCTCTGTGCAGTGATGTCTCAGGCATTTTTTGTAAAGATATTATTGTAAAGTTATATGAAAAATTCAGATTTTCGACAGTTATTTGTCATTGTCTTATACTATTTCAGTTACATATAAAATGCTCAGCAACTTTTTTTAAAAACATTTTTCAGAAGAGAATTGCCATGACTCTTCACTTTTTTCCCTTTGTGCGCCACATTGTCAGGGCATGCTGAAGACTGAATCCTTGTTTTGATTAATTTTTCAAAACTTGTACCTACATTTGATTTAAAAAATAAATGAAAGAGGGGAAAAAAAGAAAAAAAGTAATACCACCTTTTTCTACAAATATATTTGGAATATTTTTAATTAAAAAAATCAATTACTTTTGCCCTGTGAAAACCAGTCAACTGATCTAATGTTTCAGAATTATAGCTATCTTCATTTACCATATGGAAAACTAAATGCTATTCAGAATCAGATCATTTTTGTAATATAAAGGCATTAGATGATTAGAGGTTTGGAATACCTCTTCTATGAAGACAGGCTGAGAGATTGGACTTCTTCAACCTGGAGAAGAGAAGGCTCAGGGAAGACCTTATTGTAGCCTTCCAGTATCTGAAGGCGGCCTACAAGAAGCTGGGGAGGGACATTTTACAAAGGCCTGTAGTGATAGGATGAGGGGTAATGGGTTCAAACTGGAAGAGGATAGATTTAGATTGGAAATTGGAAGGAAATTCATTACCCTGAGGGTAATGAGACACTGGAACATGTTGCACAGGGAGGTTGTAGATGCTCCATCCAAGGCCAGGTTGGATGGGGCCTCGAGCAAACTGGTCTAGTGGGAGGTGTCCCTGCCAGGGCATGGGGGTAGGAACTAGATGATCTTTGAGGTCCCTTCCAACCCAAGCTATATAGCTAGTGTACAAGGTAAAATCTAGAAATCAGCCTGGCCAATTGTCCTGATCCAATGTTGGGGAAGGTAAGTAAAACATTTAGAAGCTATTTCTAAATACACAAATCTGTATTTTGTCTATTAACACTTACTCAAAAAGAAGAAAATACGAATAAGACAGTGATAGCTTAGAAGCTTTGCAGTTTTCAAGTTGAAGGATAAATAGTTATCATGTATTATGTTTTATTAGATTGGTCTCTGGGAAACAGTCATCTTAATAGAATGAAGGCAAAACACAGCTGCTAACCATATTACAAATTTCATTCATCAAAAGCTTTTCTTTTTGTCCTAATTTTAATGTTTCATATGAGGTGAATTACTTCTACTTTATCATCTGTCTCTGTTCTGAACTAGAAGTTAAAAAAAATTCTAATTTAGCAATACTGTTATAGCTGTTTTCCAAAACGAAAAAAACCCAAGTTTTGATAATATTTACAAGAACATAGGTTAATGAGGCATTTATATTTTGAGAAAGACTTAGGCTAGGGTTCCTACATGCAGTCTCTTTTGTGGCTTTCTAATAGTCATTTCACTTTCAATGTTTACCAGTTGTTTAAACAGGATTAGGCATAATAGTTCTATAAATATCATAGATCATGTCTTGAATCCTCCAGAGCAGCTGTTCATGGCAGTATGAATAATTTACTGCTTAATTACATGTAGTTCCTTAAACTACTAATTCATATCAGTTTGTTGTAAAGCTTAGAGTGTAAAAACCGCATGACACTGACTCAAAGATCACAGGACTTTCTAAAACATTTGGTTTTTTCTAGCTAGTGTCTTTATTTAGGAAAAGATGACCCAGGGTTGACTTTTAATCTTTCAAGAAGCCAAAACACCTGACTATATGACTTTTTGTTTCCAACTGTGACCTGCTAAAAATATTGTAGCCTAAGAAAAGTTGAGCGCGCTAACTTCTGGTAGCTATAGTGCAACTTTATTTTTTTTTCCTTTTTTTTGGTAATTTACTCATATGGGATTATTCTATCGGTATAAAGTTAAGAAATAGAATTTTCTGGATAACAATGATAGAAAAAAAATCTCTTAATCCCTGTTGGTCTAAGTTTAAAGTGAACAGTGTAGAGATTTTTTTTCTCATCCCCCTAACATGCACAGAGATTTCAATCCATTGATGGCAGTATTCTAAGACCTTTCTGTAGCTAGGTTATTTTCTCAGATTTCACCCTCTTCCTCCTATGCCTCAAGTGAATAGCTCAAAAAGGGAAAACACTCTTTGCAAGGTTCCATCAAAAGCAAGAGTCAAAAGATGTGTTAGGAGTAGATAGTTGTCATATTACTCTAGCACTTAATATTAAAATCTGGATGAATTTTCTGAGATGGGGAAAGATGGTTTGTATGGAGATTGAATGGAAAAAAAGATTTGCTCATGTCTGCCTCTACATCACTGTTTGTTTCAAGAAAATAACTGTAAAGGAGTGTTACCCATGAGGAATACAAAAGCCCAAGAAATCATCTGTGTATGTAACTATCTTTTTCAATAGTCCATTTGCAATCTCAGTGACATCAGTGTATAGACATAGTATTAGTCTGTACTCTTACAGAATATTTCCCAAAAGAAAAGCAAAATTAGAAAAGATGTCTGCAGTACTTTCAGTGTCACAGAATGGTACTGTTCCCTTCTTACTGTGATGTTCACATCCAAAACATGAGGGAATATTTTGTACTAGAAAGTGTATTATGTTCACATTTGTTGTTGATGTCATGGTTTATAATAGAGTTAGTTCACAGAATTGGTTGTTGCTTTCAGGGTTTTGGCTTTGAAAGCATGATTTTGAAATGAGATATAAAACAGCTTCATTTGCTGTTTGAAGTAGAAATGACAAGGCTATTTCCTTGGTGAAACTTTACCAGGTGCTCAGATTTTCAGCTCAAAGCCCATGGGTTCTTCATTGCTATGCCAACTGGTAATCCCTCTAGTTAATTAATGTATAATATAATAGCTCCTACAGGTGCATAAGGAAATGAGTAATTTGTTAAATTTGCAAATAACAAAATAATACTCTGGGTCACAGCAGTCTTGGGCTATCTTTGAATCTATATGCATATCTCCTTCCATATTTACTCCTGGCCAATAGTTGTGACAGATCTTGCCTGAAGGCCATGGCAACAGTCTTTAGAGAACTGCTTGATGTGCATGTTTAGCTTTCTATAATCAGAGTCACAAGACTGCTTCATGTTCAGATTCTTCTCCTGCATTCTGACCCTGTTACGTGCCTTTTTGTTTCCATACGGCAGATATTTTGGAGCTGTTCTAAATCTCAATCCAGGGAAAGGGAAAAAAACAATGTTTACAAGCACTGAATCAGTTCTGCAGCAGCTTATTTATTTGAGTTTTATGTGCAGTGTGTCTAGTTATTTTAAAATAGTGAATTTAAAATCTTGGTCTTTGTTTTGGCTGGAAGTTTCAGTATTTCAAATCCTTTTATTCTCAAATAGAAATTAAAATTTTGACCTTTACCAGGTGGAAATATAGTTTTCTTCCTACAGAAAAAACAGCAAACTCTGGTTTGCTGAGCTTGAATCAAAATGCCTTAGGTGTGGTTTCACTTGACTTTACTTTGCATACAACTTCCTAGTACTTCCTTTGCACTGCAGTTGCTGCATACTGATTCTCTGTTGTTTTATTCTCTCATTTTCTTTTGTCACATTCCATATCATTAGCTAGATTGAATTTCCAGTGGTGTGCTTTGGTTATATATTTATTCATGTACACTGATATTCAGTTTAAAAGGATACTGTGTAAGAATTACCATTTTGTGGAAAATTTCTGTGTAGTTCCTGACTACTCCTGTTGTCTGCCAGTAGGTATCATTGATTTTTAGGTGACTTAACTACACAAGCTTTGTCCTGGAGATGTGTCTAAGACATGTCATCATATATCAGAGTAGATAGCTGCAGAATAGCTCATCATTATTCAAAGAACACAGAATTGCTATGGTTGGAACAGACCTTTATGATCATCAGGTTCAACTGCTACCTAACTCTGCCAGGCCCACTTCTACACCATATCCTTGAGCACCATATCTAGACAGCTTTCAAATACATCCAGGGATGGTGATTTAACCACTTTCCTGGGCAGCCTGTTCCAAGGCTTGACCACTCTCAGAAAAGAAATTTTTCCTAATATCCAATTTAAACCTTCCCTGGTGCAACTTGAGGCAGTTCCCTCTCATCCTATCACTAGTTACTTAGGATAAGAGACCAACACCCACCTCTCTACAACCTCCCTTCAGGTAGTTGTAGAGAGCAGTAAGGTCTCCCCTCAACCTTTTCTTATCCAGACTAAACAGTCCCAGTTCCCTCGGCTGCTCCTAAGACCTGTCCTCTAGACCTCTCACCAGCTTTGCCCTCCTGTGGACCCGCTCCAGAATCTCAATGTCTCTCTTATACTGTGGTGCCCAAAACTGAACACAGTACTCAAGCTGCCGCCTCACCAGTGCCAAGTACAGGGGCACAATCAGCTCTCTNTACTCAAGCTGCCGCCTCACCAGTGCCAAGTACAGGGGCACAATCAGGTCTCTACTCCTGCTGGTCACACCATTTCTGATACAGGCCAGGATGCTGTTGGCCTTCTTGGCCACCTGGGCACACTGCTAGCTCATTCAGCTGGCTGTCCACCAGCACCCACAGGTCTTTTTCTGCTGAGCAGCTCTCCAGCCACTCCTCCCCAAGCCTGTAGCACTGCATGGGGTTGTTGCGACCGAAATGCAGGACCCAGCACTTGGCCTTGTTAAAGCTCACATAATCAATCCAGCCTGTCCAGATCCCTCTGCAGGGCCTTCCTACCCTTGAGCAGATCAAAACTCCTGCTCAATTTGGTGTCATCTGCAAACTTACTGAGAGTGCATTCGATCCCCTCATCCAGATCACTGATAAAGACATTAAACAAGACTGGCCTCAATAATTGAGCCCTGGGGAACACCACTTGTGACTGGCTGCCAACTGGATTTAACTCCATTCACCATCACTCTCTGGGCTCAGCCACCCAGCCAGTTTTTAGCCCAGTGAACAGTCCACCTGTCTATGCCATGAGCTGCCAGCTTCTCTAGCAGAATGCTGTGGAAGACTGTGCCAGAGGTTTTACTGAAGTCCAGGTAGACAACATCCATAGCTGTTCCTTCATTGATTAAGCAGGTCACCTGGTCATAGCAGGAGATCAGGCATGACCTGCCTTTCATGAACCCATGCTGGCTGGGCCCAATCCCCTGGTTGTCCTGCACATGCCATGTGAGTGCTCTGAAGATGAATCATTCCATAATCTTCCCAGGTACTGAGGTCAGGCTGAGAGGCCTGTAGTTCCCCAAATCCTCCTTCCTGCCCTTCTTGTAGATGGGTGTCACATTGACAAGACTCTGGGACCTTCCCTGTTAACCAGGACTGCGGATAAATGGAGAGTGCCCTGGCAAGCAACTCTGCCAGCTCCTTCAGCACTCTTGGGTGAATCCCATTTGGACCCATAGACTTGTGAGTGTCTAGATGGCATAGCAGGTCAGTAACAGCTTCCTCCTGAATTATGGGGGGTTTATTCTACTCTCTGTCCCTGAATTCCTGCTCATGGGGCTAAATATCCTGAGGATAACTAGTCTGACTATTAAAGACTGAGATGAAGAAGGCATTAAGTACCTCAGCCTTCTCCTCATCCTTGGTGGCAATGTTCCCCTTTGCATCCAACAATGGGTGGAGAATCTCCTTGGCTCTCTTTCTGTTGTTAATGTATTTGTAAAAACCTTTTTTATCTCTTATGACAGTGGCCAGATTGAGTTCTAGCTGTACTTTTGCCTTTCTGAAGTTCTCTCTGCATGACTTAACTAGATCCTCGTACTCTTCTTGAGTCACCTGCCCCTTCTTCCAGAGGTGGTAAACTCTCCTATTTCTTCTGAGTCCCAACAAAAGCTCCCTGTTCAGCCAGGCAGGTCTTTTTCCCCCCTGGTCTGTCTTATGACACATGGGGACAGCCTGCTCCTATGCCTCTAAGACTTCCTTCTTGAAGAATGTCTAGCCTTCCTGGACCCCTTTAGGACTGTCTCCCAAGGGACCCTCTCAATCAGCGTACTGAACAAGCTGAAGTCTGCCCTCCTGAAGTCCATGGTAGTGGTTTTACTGACCCCTTTCTTTACTTCACCAAGAATTGAGAACTCTATCATTTCATAGTCGCTAAGCCCAAGGTGGCCTCCAACCACCACATCACTCACCAGTCCTTCTTTGTGAAAGCAGGCCTAGTGAGGTACTTCCACTGGCAGGCTCACTTACTGGCTATGTTAGGAAGTTGTCTTCCACACGCTCCAGGAACCTCCTAGACTGTTTCCTCTATGCTGTGTTGTATTTCCAGCAGATGTCCGGTAAGTTGAAGTCCTCCGTGAGAACAAGGTCTGGCAATTGTGATATGAATACAGCATTTTTTACTTATCAGGATTTTAGAACAAATCATGGCCAGGGGGACTTCTAAGTCCTAAAATTGCTTCCAGTAAAGACACAGCAGAAATGGGAAAAGGTCTGAAAAAACTCATTTCTTTTATTAAAGCCCAAGTCTTTCTAGGTTACTGATTCACTATAATCTATACCAAATCATGGAATGCTTGTCACTAAATGCCTCATTTGTCGCTGAAAAAGTTTTCATGTGGTTTCAGGTGGATTTTAACCACACCTTTCTCACTGGCTCTTTGAGATAAGACCAAAACAAGAGCTTTTTGCTAATCTGAAACCTAAGAACTAAACTTTCCATCTGCCATATGAGATGGAAAAGTTTATATTGATTATACATTGAGCAACATAAACACAGTACATCTTTGAGAGATATCTTTAAGTAAGTAGCATTTTTAAAAATGAACAGAACTAGATTGTGATATGATATTATAATATGCGCAGTAAACTAGAAAAAAAGAACGTGACATACGATGATGAACTTTGAATTTGAGATATGATGTACTTGAAAAAGCTAGTGTGATAAGATCATTTCAGATTTTTATTTCAGATTTTTATCCTTCAAACTTACTGTATCCTTCTAACATCTTTTAGTATTCACTGATTTTGCTAGCTGTTCTTTTTTAATTTGGTATGATTAGGATTTTTTTTCTGAATATTTGTTGTTGCATGTTTTGCAAACAGACTTTTAAAGTTGCTATGATGGTTCTAATGACTTATATTAGTGGAATTTCTTAATGCATTCTGATTATTTGGGCTCAAAAAAATAAATTGTTTTTGTAAATAAATTTTTATGGAGATTTTTTAAGGATACTGATATATTATTCATGAAACCCAGCTGAAAGGTATTTGGGAACTGAGCATTTTAGCTCAAGGAACTAGTGTTTGAGATACTTAGCTATTTCTAGCTGCACTGAAATGTGTTGGAAGTTCTGTACTTCTAATGTCCTCAGATGGTGTCCAGGTAACCCTTCAATAAGTTAATTCTTTAATAAAAAGCTGAGGAAACAACTGTGTGAGAGTAATGAGGAAAATACATTAACCTGAAGTACAAAAATACAAAGGTACAGAAGTGCAGTACATGAAGTGAGACAACTTTAAGAAGCTTGTGCAACTCTAGACCAGAGGATGTAAGGAGCTGCATGGGATAAATAGAGTGTAGAGGTGAAAGCGTTTACTAAAGTTGCTGACTGTGCTGGCAAACATTTTCAAAAGGGGATAATGAAGACTGGTTTTCTGGATGTGATTTTTGCTTCCT
This sequence comes from Brachypteracias leptosomus, assembly GCA_013401335.1. Taxonomy (NCBI): domain Eukaryota; kingdom Metazoa; phylum Chordata; class Aves; order Coraciiformes; family Brachypteraciidae; genus Brachypteracias; species Brachypteracias leptosomus. The sequence goes on along the minus strand of VYZX01023029.1, from coordinate 41,878 downwards.
AAATAACAAGTAAGGTAAGTAGCCCTTAGAAAGGAAAAGTGCTGAACACTCAATGGCTACCACTGTGCAGCTTTGTTGCTTTGATTGCTGGGAGCAGGAGCCAGCACTTGAAGTAATCTACTGTTTTCAGGGAGACATATTTTCCAGTGTGAAGCTCAAATGTTGATACTGGCATTTTCGTTCTTCTGCTAATGGGTAAGGAGTAAAAAATTCAATTTCTCTGCAAGGAAGCTACTCTCTTCTCAGCCTTGGAATGATTCTATAGCTTTGTATTTTAAAGGACTTTGGTATGGCCTTATCCTGGTATTTAATTCTTAAAATAGGGGATTAAATATTTCCTAATCTCTCACAGATAATTTGAGACATAAGATTGTCCACCATGTGTCTGCTGGGTACAAATACCAGATAAATATTTATGCTTGGTGAGAATTTGTCATTGACCTAAATCTGGAGAAACTTGTCCTGACAGAGTTTGCCATATGTGACATGCTAGGTATGGATTCTCTGAAGTATGATTCTTGAGCTGCCTTGGAGTTCTCAGATTCCTTGTTTTCATTTTAAAGTGACAGAGTTGTCTGCCTAGGAAATTTAAGTAGGTAACCCATTATTATTATTGTTGTTGTTGTTATCATTATTGTTATTACCTTTTTATTGATGAGTGTTTGCACCTTATCCATAACATATACAATTGCAAACAGCAAGCTATACTATGAAGAAAATTGAATTATGCTAAATTACTATAATCATGCATTATTGAGTTAATTTGCCAGATGCATACACAATATATAGCTTTCAATATGTAAATAAGGTAATTTGGAGTTGAGAGGTGTTAAGAGAGGGGTTTTTGAAGGTCTCTAAAATTTCTTGACATTTGGCAGTTTATATTGTTTTAGCCATGGCATGTTGCAAGGAGGGGGAAGGCTTTGTGTTTTAGAACTGGCTTTTTGTATTAGAAGGACAGACAATTAGCTTGAATGTAGTTTAATTTTTGCTGTGAAAACACAGCTCATTATAATAATATACATGTGACTAATCAGAGGCATAGTGTTTTTGAAATTATTTAATAAAAATTTTAATGTGTAATATGTTGGTGTGTGACTTTTTAGAGATATAAAATCAGCATATGGGCAGACAGGTAATGGGTAGCCTGTCCATTGGCATAATTTTTAAAGAGGTCTTACAGTGTCTAGAGACAAAGACTTGAACAAGCACAACCCTAAGTGTGCAATGACATGCTGGCAGACAGAAACTTTGCAATATAATGTTTGGGTCCTTCTCACTTCACTTTAGTCAGTTCCTAAAAGGTCCCGTTTAAGTGAATTTGGAAATGCATCATGATGTGTGAAAGGCTGGTTGTGATGCAGGTGGAATGTGTCTATGCTGGAGATTGAAGGGTGCTGATACACATCCTGTACCGTGTACTTCTTATCCAATGCCTGTCCTGTGTCTATCTTGGGCTGGCTACTTATAAGGTATGGCTGTATTTTCCTGGGATGTTTAAGAGTGTTTCAAGATGCTTCTGATGTAACTGCCAACAACTAATCAGCACCTGGCTTAGGTCTGTACCTCTGTACCATGTGGGGCTGTGCTCTCTTCCTCTCTGTAGGATGTTGCAATTGCAATTCAAGATGGAAAGGTGAGTGAGAAAGAAGGAGGTGAATGAAGGGAAGAAGGAGATGGGGTGGAGGAAGGCAAGGCTGAGAGTTAGCAAGGTTAAGGGATCCAGGCATAACAGTGACCAGCCAATAAATCCCCAATGGAAGAATGCTCAGAGGAGATGGGAAAGGGTGACGTGCTCAGGGAGGAAAGTAGAGTCACTGACCGTAGCTGTTGCAAGAACCACTCCCCTTGCCCACCCTCGCCCACAGTGCTCCCCAAAACCAAAAACCAAATAAAATCTCCCAAACCCCACCTTGAATTTTGAACAAAGGGAACCAGAAGATGGCCTTTATTTTAGATTAACTGGCTGTATCATTTCAATTCTTCAACTGTTTGTGTACATGTTTTTGCCCAAGTTAATTGAAAGAGCATGAATGTCCTCCTGAGCCATCCAAACCAGCACAAGGGCAGTCTATACTTAGCTCAATAATTGTGTATAAAAACTGGGTAACTAACAAAGAAAAGGAAGTCCATTGTCATGAGGACGAGCATAGAGGCTAGTAATGAGAGTCACATTTTTATTGTGATTGAACTGTATGTTGCAATTGCTATATTGTTCTTGTATTGTGATTTCAGTATGTTGCACTATCACTCTGCTAAATCAAAAACCCATATAGCATCAAATATCTTCACATAAGTACATTTGGTGTTGTGTTAAATCCTACTTGTGTATACTATTTGAAAGAACCTAGTCAGACAGGCTTTGACATGGGCATGTGTGAAGGCTGTTTTATACACAAAGGAAGATAACTGCTGCTCAACCTTTCTGTACCTACATATTCCTGCAAATGACTTTTGTATATTTGAGGATTGTCAGCTCATTGATCACATTTCCTCCATTTGCTCTTATATTATCTTAAATTATATTTATTTTTACTTACTGCTAATCCAGATCAAATCCAAAATATTTGATATATTTAGGGAAAGACTTTCTGAAATCTGATGCCAAGCTGGGTTAGGCTACAAGTTAAACCTTTTCTGAAACACACCAATCATTAGTGACATGTCAATGGAAAAAAAAATTAAACTTGCCAAGTCTGGCTAATCTTTAGGAATTCCTGAAATCCTTTATAAGTAAAGGAACTCATGTTTCTTTTAAAATCCTTTAAATAGAACAAATAAGTATTCATTTTATATTGTACTCTTCTTGCTTTTATTCAGCATCTTGCTTTCCCTAGAAGCTTTCTGTATTCTCAGTTTTCATTTTGAATACAAATCATATAGTAAACAAGGATTTTTTTAATTTTTTTTTTCCCCAACTGATGTGCAAGGTGTAAAGTGGTCATGAAAGTTCATTCATCACTGCAGTGATGCAGATCAGTGACATTTACTAACCAACTGAAACTCTCTGCTCTGGCTTCTTGCTATGGAAGGGGCTAGTTCTACAGATAAGACAGATGGCAACCAACCATTTTATTCCTCATTTCACTGAAAAAGGAACAGTGGCATGAAAAGGAAGGATCAGAAATATAGTTTTCACTTGTTTCATTCTTCTAGATAAGACTTCTTTCCAGTACAAGCAGAGAAGCACTATGGAGAAAAAGAGACTAAAAGCTCTCATGGATGGTTATCAGAAGTTCTGAGCTCAGATGTTAAAATATCTGACATCATTTGATGGTGTAGCTTAGCTCTAAGTATGAATGACATACAATTTGAGGTAAATACTGGAATATCTGTTTCTGAATTGTAATGTAAAAATTCATACCTAATGAACTGATCTGGATTTAAATCATAGAAGTGCAAGATGAGTAATCTCTGGCCAGAGTGAAACAAGGTTTTACAATTTTATGAAATTATGATGCTGTCATCTACTCCTCTTTCACAGAATTGCTATGATTGGAAAGGGCCTCTAAGATCATCGAGTCCAACCATTATCTATCTCTACCAGGCAACTTCTACACCTTATCCTCGAGCACCCTATCTTAGATGGCCTTTAAATACACCCAGAGATAGTGATTTAGCCACTTCCCTGGGCAGCCTGTTCCAGTCCTTGATAACCCTTTCGGTGTAGTTTTTTCTTATGTTGAACCTGAACCTTCCCTGGCACAACTAAACACCATTTCATTTTGTCCTGTCAGTTGCAGCTTGTAAGAAGAGACCAACACCTAATTCCCTACAACCTCCTTTCAGGTAGTTGTAGAAAGCGATAAAGTTTCCCCTCAGCTTCCTTTTCTTCAGACTAAACAACCCCAGTTCCCTCAGTCACTCCTCATAAGACTTACCCTCAAGGCCCTTCACCAGCTTTGTTGCCCTTCTCTGCACCCTCTCTAAAACCTCAATGTCTTTCTTGTACTGTTGTGCCCAAAACTGAACACAGTGCTCAAGATGCAGTCTCACCAGCACTGAGTACAGTGGGACGATTACTTCTCTAGTCCTGCTGGTCACACTATTCCTGATACAAGCCAGGATGCCATTGGCCTTCTTGGCCACCTTGGCACACTGCTGGCTCATGTTCAGCCAGCTGTCAATCAACACCCCCAGGTCCCTTTCTGCTGAGCAGCTTTCTAGCCACTCCTCCCAAAGTCTATAGCTTTGCATGGGGTCGTTGCAGTCCAAGTGCAGGACCCAGCACTTGGCCTTGTTAAAGCTCATACAATTTACCATGGCCCACCAGTTCAGCCTGTCCAGGTCCCTCTGCAGGGCCTTCCTACCCACAAGCAGATCAACACTCCCACCTAACTTCGTGTTATCTGCAGACTTACTGAGGGTGCTTTCAATCTCCTCATCAAGATCATTGATAAAAATATTCAACAGGAGCAGCCCCAGCACTGAGCCCTGGGGAACATCACTTGTGACCAGCCACCAACTGGATTTAACTCCAGTCACTATCACCCTCTGGTCCTGGCCATCCAGACAGTGTGTGATCCAATGGAGCGCACGCCTGTCCAGGCCTAGGGCAGTCAGTATTTTGTTGAAAATGCTATGGGTTACAGTACCAAAGGCTTTACCAAATTCCAGGCAGGCAACATTCACCACCTTTCCCTCATCCACCAAGTGGATCACCTTGTCATAAAAGGAGATGAGGTTTGTTAAGCAGGACCCGCCCTTCATGAACTCAACACCTTTAGAGAAGGGTATTTAAAAAATATAGAACTGACGGAGGAGAGGAATGCAACCATACAACCTGTTTTCCTTTTTTTTTTTTCTTGTAACAATATAATAATAGTACTTATTTTAAGACTGTTTATTTAGTTTTTATCAATTTGTGTGTAAGCTTAAAAATAATTCAGAATATATGAAATGGTGGCTCTTTTTAAAGATGTGTCATACTTCAAAGGAACAGTAAGTTTAATAACGAAGTTTGATTTCACTATAATACCATAGTCTCATCTTCACCTCCATACAAATGCCAATGCCTACTTTACCTTTGACATGAAGGGTTTAGGTTCTCATACAGTTAGCTGTCATTTAAAGTCCTAAGAATTAATTTTTGTCTTGCTAACAGACTGTGTCACTGTGTGGGATGGCTTATACACTTGGCTTTATGATGGCCATGGAAAGGATGAGGAATACAGTCTCTTCTTTCCCAGGTGTTACTGATGAGGACTCTGCGTAAAAATGGGGCTTTGCTGACCATCACCATTGCTGTTTCTTGCTAGTTGTCTCATAGCCAGGCTTTAATTCTAAGGTGTAAGTGCTTCAGGCCAGGCTTATGATACTGTAAAGTTTTTTGTTTTGGTGATGTAGGAAGAGAGAATGGATCTTCCCTTTCTTTGTGGACCAGAAAACACTAAATCCATTTTGGCCAATGACAAAATCATGAAACTAATGTTTATATAAGCAAATCTGTTTTCAGAGAGATGGAAGCTGAAGTGTATTCAATAGCTTCAGATGGTGGGCCCACTCCACTGGAAATAATTGCTGTTTCACTGGAAGATGAAAGAGCAACTGCATTGAAATGCTGGGTAGTTGTTTGAAAAACAGCATATGCTCTGTTATTTATATCTTATTTAAGCAACTGGGTTATGCAAGATGGTTTGCTGTTTGGCTTGTCTCATTTTAATGACAGAAGAGTAGTGTATGCTGAGATTTTGATTAGCTGTGCTCTAAATGTGTTCTCAGAGTAAAGCTTTTTGTGCTGTATACATTTACATGAGCTCAGGAGTAGTTACTTTCTAAAGTTATTTTCACTGCAGCTCATAAAGAAAAGCAATGTGTATAAACTGGTGAAAGCTGACCACCTCTATTTCTATTGGGCATGAGTTTAATAACTGTTTAGTCATTGTCTCATGTTCTCATGACAAATTTTAGTATGTTGGTTCCACAGGAGGTTTTGTTGGAGTCTTGACAGAAGCTTTCTGAAAAAAAAGAAGACGTTTTTAGCATGTAAATAACAATTAACACTGGTTATTGGTGGTATTCACTTACCTTAGATAGCCTTGCCCTGTGAAATAGAACCCCTAGATCACGCACAATTTTTTTAAGTTGGAATGAGTTTTTTTCCTCTGTTATCTTGAAACATATTGGGGGTAATCTTGACAACGTGTGTGGAGAGGTATCTCCATAAGAATGGGCATGTGAGCAAACCCAGACTTGGCGGCGCCAGTAAGGATGGCTACAGGGAATACGTAAACAAGGACACACAAGGACGGTTACAGGGAAGACGTAAACAAGGACACACGGGGACAGCCACGTGCGGCACGTGACAGGGGAGCGAAGCAGCAAGAAAATGGAGGCAGAAGGTGGAACCAAGGGAGGCGCCTTGAGAGCAGTACCTGGCCAATCAAGAGATGTTGCTTAGCGCCTGGCAGAGTTGGTTACCAATTAGAGTTGTGCTTCCAGCGCGCAGTTAGCACTGGTGGGTATATAATGAGTGAGCTTCGGGCAATAAACGGCAACGCTTGGATTATATTAGTCCGTGTACGCGTTGTCCATTGATCTCCCGCCG
>VYZX01023029.1:5529-33855 GCA_013401335.1 Brachypteracias leptosomus | reverse complement strand
TATATAATGAGTGAGCTTCGGGCAATAAACGGCAACGCTTGGATTATATTAGTCCGTGTACGCGTTGTCCATTGATCTCCCGCCGTGAACATGCATGTGGTCGTATCTGTTGTTGCAGAAAAATCAATGTCAGCATAGGCTAAACTTTAATAGGTTAAGTAGGAACGAGGTCAGGAAGGCCAGGGCATGGCCATAGCTGAACTTGGCAAGGGATGCAAAGAATAATGAGAAGGGATTCTTCAGATATGTCAATCAGAAAAGGAAGGTTAAAGAAAGCGTATCCCACCCTGACAAGAAAGAATGGCAAACTAGTAACAACAGACAAGAAAAAGGCTGAGAAACTCAACAACATTTTTGCCTCATATTCACTGGCAACCTCTCTTCCCACACCTTCCCAGTTGGTAAAACGCAAGACAGGGACCAAGGAGGCAAAGTCCCTCCCAACGCAAGAAAGGATCAGATTCATGACTACCTGAAGAACTTGAACATACGAAGTCTATGGGACCTGATGAGATGCATCCCAGAGTCCCAAGGGAACTGGCTGATGCAGTTGCCAAAGCTACTCTCCATGATATTTGAAGTCCTGGCAGTCAGGTGAAGTCCCCAGTGACTGGAAAAAGGGAAACATTACACCCATTTTTAAAAAGGACAGAAAGGAGAACCCTGAGAACTACTGACCTGTCAGCTTCACCTCTATGCCTGGGAAGATCATGGAACAGATCCTCCTAGAAGCTCTGATAAGGCACATGGAGGACAGGGAGGTGATTTGGGACAGCCCACATGGCTTCACCAAGGGCAAGTCCTACCTGATCAACCTAGTGGCCTTCTACAATGGAGTGACTACATCAGTGGACAAGGGAAGAACTACAGATGTTGTCTATCTGGACATCGGCAAGGCCTTTAACATGGTCCTCCACAACATCCTTCTCTCTAAATTGGAGAGATATGGATTATTGAATGGGGGGGACTGTTTGATGGATAATGAATTGGCTGGATGGTTGCATCCAGAGTGGTCAATGGATCGATCTNATCACCTGAGAAACCTGAACATACTAAGTCTATGGGAGCTGATAAGACTCATCCAAGAGTCCCGAAAGAATCNTGTTTAATATCTTCATCAATGATATAGACAGTGGGATTGAGTTCACCCTCAGTAAGTTTGTAGGTGGCGCCAAGCTGAGTGGTGCAGTTGACATACCAGAGGGATGTGATGCCATCCAGAGGGATCTGGACAAGCCCGAGAAGTGAGCCCATGTGAACCTCATGAAGTTCAACAAGGCTAAGTGTGAGGTCCTGCACCTGGGTTGGGACAATCTTCACTATCAATACAGACTGGTGGATGATGTGATAGAGAGCCCTGTGGAAAATGACTTGGGGGTACTGGAGGATGAAAAGCTGGGCATGAGCCAACAATGTGCACTTGCAGCTCAGAAGGCAAACTCTCAGTCCAAGGCCTGGACTACGTCAAAAGAATTATGGTAAGCAGATCAAGAGAGGTGATTCTGTCCCTCTACTCTGATGAGACCTCACCTGGAGTATTGCGTCCAGCTCTGGAACACTCAACACAAGAAGGACATGGACCTGATGGAGTGGGTCCAGAGGAGGGTCACAAAAATGATCAGAGAGCTGGAGCACCTCTCCTATGAGGGGTTGTTTAGCCTGGAGAAGAGAAGGCCTTATAGCAGTCTTCCAGTATCTGAAGGGGACCTACAAGAAACCTGGGGAAGGACTGTTTACAAGAGGATGTAAGTGATTGGACAAGGGGCAGTGGTTTTAAATTAGAGAAGGGTAGATTTAGATTAGACATCAGGAAGAAGTTCTTTACTATGAGGGTGATGAAACACTGGAACAGGTTGCCCAGAGAGGTGGTGGCAGCGGCCTCATCCCTGGAGACGTTCAAGGCCAGGCTTGATGGGGCCCTTAGCAACCTGATCTAGTTAGAGACATCCATGCTGACTGGAGGGGGGGTTGGACTAGATGACCTTTGAAGGTCCCTTCCAACCCAATGCATTCTATGATTCTAAGTTTCTCATTTGTTAGACACAACCTAGTTATTTTACATCAGACGTTCTTTTTCTTCTCTTTTTAAGGGACTTCATTTTCTTTTGTGGCATTCCTTGTAGCAGCTAATATGCCAATGAGTTTTGCTTGTTATGTATTTCCTTTACAAGATGAATCATGGTTATTGTTTGTGAACAATTTTGAATAGGGTAGTACTGAACTGTAAAATCTTCTGTTCATGCCTAGTACCTTTGTTATGACAATTGAATTTTCTAACAGACTCCTGTAATACTAAATGCGTGTCATTAAAGGCCTAGGAGGCTGCTTCTAAGTGTAAGGAGATAATTGGAGCTCAGCAAGGTCTCTTCAGTTGCAGAGTGCTACCCTGTCTCTACCAGCATCAGTGTTAATTAACTACATTTCTAATAGTTCACATATATGATATGTGGTTACCAGTCTCATGGGATCAGCAGAATTCAGGGCTCCCTGTTTGCTGAAAAAATCAGGAAATAACATGGAACTTCTCAGTCAGTTTCAAGTGGCAAAAGTGATAAACATTAGGTCTTATCATATATAATTTTTAACCTAGAATGATGGATGAATGAATAATCTTGTTCTTGTGAGATTTTTACTAAACTTAATTTTACCATGTCCTTGGGACTTTGGTTTCACTGATTAACTGGTAAGGGACAAGTTCAGAAAGTAAGAAATTCTTTAAAATGTGATTGAAATATTAATGATGTGCCTGAGTGGGTTTGTTCAAGTGAATGCAAGAATATGACAGCATGGCAGCTTTTCTTTGCATGATGATGGCTTTATAAAAAGAAAAAAAAAATTAAGCATTTCTGAATAATTAAGAATGTGGACATAGATGCCATTCTTCACAGATTTTGTTTACTTATATTGTCTAATGCCTTCTTGCTGTGGAACATGTCATCAAATATCCCATGAAAGTTTATTTTTTGGATGATGTAGGACTCCAAATTCATTACCTTCAAGATCCTCTGTGTCCTGCTTCACATGATGATCAGTCAACTGCTTTCAAATTACAGCAGTAAATTATTGCCATATTTTTGCAATATACTCTAAAAAGAGTGCATTATTAAAAGGGATGGAAGCTGTTATCTTAAATATGGTGATAAAATAAATATACTGTTATCTTAAATATCCTTTATAAAATTGCTGAAATCATTACCCCAGCCATTGGGAACTGTTGTTATAATATTTGAAATGTGAGTTGAAGTACAGCAAAAGGCTTTTCCAGAATCAAGTTGAGTTGTCTTACTGAGGTACTGTAAGGATAACTTGAGCTGGGAACTGCGTTAAAAGCAGCTCATGCAGGGGTACATTCAACCTGAGAACGACTACTCATCCATGAGTAATACTGACTTTAGCATGTCTTTGAAAGTCTCTGAAAGTGCTCTGGCTAATGCCTGTCAGGTCTTTTTTTCCTATTGTTTAATGGCAAACATCTAATACTCAATTACTCTAATTCCTTTAGTTCACTTCCAGTTTTTTGAAGTGATTCCTCATTGATTCTTGAGATTCTGTATAAAAGCATCAGCATAAATGAGTGCCACAATAGAGCTACACCTTCCCAAATTGTACTTATTTCACAGCAGATCCAAGGGTCTTATTCTGAGCAAGTGGAATAACGGTGTGAACAATTAGAAGGCCCTGTATTGTAAAACTAATAGAGTATATGTTGTGCAGGTGGTTACTTCTCATCATTAGATGTCCATTTTGATTAGCCTACAGTTATTTGCTATTTTTAAACTAGGATAATATTCTTCAGATGTTGCTCCAGATGAATAGGAGGGAAAGAAGGCTTATGCCTAAATATCAAATGCCACTGAGGTTCATTTACCAGCCCATGGCTCATTTAAAAAGGAGCAGGCTGAAAGTAAAAATGCTGATTCGTAACTTTCTCAAGACACTGTCTCTATTCTTTTTCTGTTTTGACCTACCTTGTCCATTTTCTGTCTAACAGAGCAATCTGTATCGTAATGGCACAACAGAGAAGTTTTGTGATGAGCCACATTGCATGTATCATAACCCTGTATCTACTGTCTAGATTACATTGATATGACTGAAGTTATTTGGACAAGAAGATAACACATCAAAAATCTTTCTAAAAGGCTTAATGTAATGAAATGAAGCCTGCTGGATCTACTCTGAGAGCCTATTTTCACTGGTAGAACAGAAAGACTTTTTTCACAGAGCTTTTGGAACAAAGTTATTTTGAGTCTTGATCTTCAAAATCTGAAGTGCAGAGTACTGTCTCAGAATTCAGTGACATTTTACTGTGTAAAGATGTGTTGGAGAGTGTGCTGCTAGATTTCATGAGAAGTTGCAGTTTCACTGCTTAAGCATGATTAGATTGGAAGATAAGAGAACGTCAGTCTTTTTTTGGTGTTGGATGCTGTTGTGTGTTTCCTGTGCTTTGAAGAAGTGTGTGATAAAGGCCTTGTATTCTCTGTACCTAAACCTGAAGATAACATGAGACATAGAACAAATGAACAATGAGAGAAAGAGATTTACAATGAAAAAGGAACTAAGACTTTGGAAAGTTTCTGAGGCACTATTTACCCATTGTCAGCATAATGTGACATTGCTGTTGAACAGCAAATAAGGAAGCAAGATGAGTCAAGTAGCTCAAGTGCTGAGATACGGGACTAAGAAGAGCTGTGCTCCATTGCCAGTTTGATCAGAAATCTTCATGAGCCTGCTTACCTTGATACCTTTCCAACCTTGATACCTTTCCAACCTTGATAATTAACACTTATGAAGAAATTGTATGAGCCAGTATGTAGCCCATAGATATACTTAAATCACTGAATGCAACTTAGTTGTACTAGTTTGTTCCGGAGTTGTAAGTCAGAAATAGTAGCTTTTTCTGGTCTTGTATAGTATAGTTCTTGTCACTTTGATTATGTGGACACATACAAGGCAAGAGCCTTGGAGCACTGGGTGTTATCATGTTTCTGAACTGTGTCACCAAGATGTGAATAAAGGAGCTGTCCTAAAGACACTAATTGGTTTTTGAGACAAAGTCAGAAGCAGTAAGCAGCCAAGAGGGGTTTGAGGAGCTTCTATGTACAGAAGACAAATTCTGGACCTAGTCTAGGGGAAATGCTGGAACCTTCTGCCAATCCTAAACACATGTGGACCTTCGGAAAGAGAATAGGACTTCTTGGAGATTGCTATTTCTACTGACATAGGCTATTATCTTATGACAGTCTTTCACTGCAGCCATTTCTGCTCTATTTCATAGTGTCTGAAACACTAGAATATAAAAGTTCTGCTATTCCCCTTTCCTCAGCATATGAAGAGGATATTTAATACCACGTTTGATCATGTCAGCTGACAGAGGCACGCAAGAACTGGCCATTCTAAATACGTGGTTTGTTAGGATTGAGAACAAAACGCTGGTTACGTTTAACTGGAGAATAATTATTATGCTATTTTTTAAGGCAAACTAAAATTACAGTGCATTTTCAAATTTTTTTTTAAAGGGGTGGGACTTTATCAGAAGTGGTGGGACTTTATCCCCAGTATTACTCCTTAATTTAGCTTAATATATCATGTGAAACATTCTATGCTACAAGTCCAAATGCAGCAGTAGGATGGTCCTTGCAGCTAGTAAGTGCTTACTCAAATTTCTGAAGGCAAAAATCTGTTTCATCCATGTTGTCTTTGGCTTGCTCAATCTCTAAAAATGTATTAGTATAAAATTTCTCTTTATTTATGGATTTCAACTTAGAGCACAAACGTGGGCAGGTTCCATCCATGTTAGCAGACTAGAACTGGTTTTAGTTAAGAAGCATTTGTCCTGGCACAAGCAAGGAGTACGTTGCTGAGGTTCTAGAGAAGTTTCACAGAATGCTGTTGGCAATTCAACAGACATCTAGTTTGTTCTGCATCATTTTAGGGTGAATGAAGCATGTTGTTTGTCTGTCTTACGCTTACAGAGAAGCCATTTTTCAAAGGGGCTATAAAACTAAGGTCGTTAGTGTCTGTGATTTATCATAGCTATCTTAACACTGTCAACAGAAGTAAGGTTTGACTTTAATATAACATCTTTGTGGTTTGAACACCTGCTTTCTGCCTATCTGTGTTTTCTGTTTGGAAACATTTTATGTATTTTTATTTCTTGGGCAAAAAGTTGGTGGTAATAATGTTGATATGTTATGCAACTTGCAATAAGCTCATTATGCCACTAATTATTAGTACTTAATTGCAATCAAACTACTTCTCAGAACAGAACATAATTTTTCTCTCTTCCCCCCCATGCTGAATAACAAGTAGACCAGAAAATGAGCACATGGAACAAAAACTTTAGTGAAAGTAAATAATTTTGAAAAAACTGAAACTAGAGATTCCAGGATTAATGTATAGTGTATCTTTGTTTCTAACAATTGCCCTATTAAATTGAGGTTTGTCTCTCTTGCTTTGTCTGCTTTTTATACACATTTCAGTAGTGGATTTTTTTTCTTGACAGAAAGCCTTGTTTCTGTAAGAAAAATCAGAAGCTAAATTCTATGAGTTTTTTATGACCTACTCAAACAGAATAGTGGCATGCTTACTCTGGAGTCAACAGAAATAAACAGGACTTTGTATTAACTCTGAAGTTTCTCGAGTCATGCACACATCAGAAGAGTTATGTAGTTAGTGCAATATCTTGTTTGGTCTCACAGTGAAAAGGTGCAGTAGAACTTCTGTCTCTTAAAACTGGTTTTGGTACTTTGTTTTCCGGTCTAGCTTGATATAATCTTTGGAAACAAATTCTGAGCTTTCTAAGGCCAGCAAGGAAGAAATGAGAGCACTGAGAAAATGACCTTGCAAAGAGCACAACAAAACAAAGTATTAGTGAGACAATGCCAGAAATATGAATAGCTACTGTAGGACTAAGGTTCATTCAGGTTTTTATCTTCTAAAACTTTCTAAATAAATGTTATACCCTAGAACCTCATTATCATTTGATATATGAAGAAGACTCCCTTTGCATTTAGCTTTTGATTATTCAATTGCCATTTGAACCAGTGGTCTGTGGGAATAATCCCAACAAAGTAATATAATTGTGCTCAGATTTTGGACTATCGCTGCAGAGTGGCATAGTCTGGTTTTTTGTGAGTGGTTTTATGAAGTTGTCATTTCTCTAGGTAATTCTTAATCTGAAAACAAAATATTGCTTGTGTTCTGTTCTCATTAACTTCAAAACTACCACCTGCTTTCTATTGAATTAGTAATGTAATTGGAGATAATGTCTTTATAGAAGAAGAGGATGGCTGATGGTGTTAGTGTACGGCTGCAGTAATGAGAGGAATAGAGGTGTGCATCGGGGAATACCCGTTATTAATGTTCAGACAGTGTGTCAGTGTGCTGTGTTGGAACTCTCTTGCTGTTACCAAGTACAAGTCTGAGTATCAGAAATGAGAAAATAGGTAATTGCAGGCTCTAAATTACAGGTTTTAGGGAGGTATTTCTTTCACTGGGATTCTCTGATGATTTTCAAAATACTAGGTCATATGAGAGCTTTTTCTCTCTGTAGGGGGTGGACCTGTATAGGGTCTGCAGACACTATTTGATCGCTTTCATGAAACTTGAGTTTTGCTTGCCACCTCTGTATTTCTTGTGGGACTAGCAGAGACCTAGTAAGAATAAGAACTGCAGACAAAGGTGAAAAGGCATAAATGTTTAAAGGCAGTATTGATCATACATAGCCCTTATGTTCAGGAAAGCTGCCTGCAAATAGAGCATTTAGTGGGAGACATTCTTGACACTGATTCCTCTGCATTATTTGTATATATTTCTTTTCCCTCTCATGCTGCTCTGTTTTCTGCTGGAAGGGGGCAGGGCTGTGCTTTGGAAGTTCAGATAAATATCCATTGGAACAAGCCATCTCTGCTCTCTCATCTGTGCTCCTGCTGTTGCCAGGTAAGCAGCTAGCCAACACAGCAGAACATGTTCATGCCTCTCAGTGGTGTGTGTACATTCCTTTGTGCTTTTGCTTCTGGACAGATGGCACCTAGGCAGCAGCATCTCAAAAGAAAGTGGAAATGTAGGACTTACCTTGGCTTCTCTCTGAGGCAACAAGGCAATAAAATCCTTCACTGACTAGCAGGCTGGATTTGCATTGATTTGGTTATCCATACTAGTCCGAGAGGAAATCTGTGGTGCTTGACAGGAAGTGCTTGAGAAATAATGACTGGTTTCCCCAAGCCACTTGGTGCAAAACAAGCAGCACCCTGGAATATATTTCATTCTGGTCAATATGAATTAATCTTTGAATTCTAGTTGTGGTTTGTTTTTTTGTTTTGTTTTTTTTGGGGGTGTCCTTGTTTTTGTTTTGTTTTTTGTTTTGTTTCCATCAGGGTCATGCTGTTAAGCCTACTGTGATTTTTTTTTTTAAGTCTCTTGATAACAATGACACTTCAGTACTTAGTTACTGTAAATTATGGTGGAAGTAGTTGTCTTTTTTAAAGTTTCACTATTTATTTTCCTCATATTGTGTATGTTTAAATTTATAATAAAATCCATAGTCAGCTGTGTGTATAACTCTGAAAAATAAAAAAGTTGAAACAAGCTTTTGAATGAAAAGCCAGCTTGTGAGGATATTACAAATACTGTTGAATTATAAAAATGGAAAGATGATCCTTCCAAAACTGCCTTTGCATGCTTGCTATTCTTTGCACTTTTCTGGTGCTCTCTGTAACTTCTTTCTACTTTGCTGCTGTCACCCTATAGGTAATGATAGTGACTTTTCTCAGGGCTCAAACAGCTTGATTCTCCTCATACCAGAAGGAAGTAATTTTGTTACACAGCACTTGTCTTTGAAGATGTCAAAAACTGTGTGCTGTTCACAAGGGCTTGCTGGGCAGGGTAATTGTCTCCTGCCTATTTAAATCAAAATTGACCATTCAGGACATTTTCCTGGCCCAGAATATAATCTGCCCAAAGGAAAAAGCATTTCTAAAGATCAGAATGCTAAAGCTACACTAAAGTACAGTATTTGTTCTGCAAGATAGGCTAACATATAAGTATTCCATGCTAATGGTAACTGGGTGAAATTATATGTTATAACAGGGTCATTTGTTGTGCAGTCCATCTGATCCCATGGGCTTCCTTTGCTATGCCACCTGAATACCTTTTGGGACCTGAAAGCTTTAAATGAATTTGTTTCAGCTATTTTCCTCAGGTCTCATTGTCCCTATGCTATATCCCTTATGCCTTTTAACCAGCATCGCCCTTACATTCTAATATTGTCAAGATCTAGACCTGATTGTTGTGGAGCTTAAGGGTTTGAATACTGGGGGTTTTTTAAGTTTTCAAATATTTGTATCAACTTGTGGCAGGAAAATAAACAAAACCCCACCTTTTACCTGCTTTCTAAGCATGCATGAATTTCTAATTTATCTTTGAGCTGCAGATTTGACACCTGCTGTTTTAAGGCTCTGTTATCTTCTCTTTCTTTGTAAAATACTATTATTGATTTTAACTATACAGGCTTTAAATATTGAAAATTATAAAAGATTGCTAGCAAACAACAGCCCAGCTGAGATTACACTGTGAACTAAAATTTACAGTAATCAGTGGTAGTGTCAAAAATATCCATGGCTAGTCATATCAGCTACCTGTAAGAAGATATTAGTTCCACTCATATCTATTTAATTTGGATGGTTTAAAAGAAGACCCAGCCCTCTCCCATTCTTTTTTTTTTTTAATTTTTGGGTTGAGGGGATGGTTGGGTTTTTTTGGTTTTTTGTTGTTTTTTTTTTTAATCTAGACATTCGTCCTAGGTTCCACAAAGCTCCTATATAACACAGCAAAAGTTATGCAACAGTTAATCTAGAACTGATGTTGAAAACTAGGACTTGCTTTATGGATGGCTTTGGAAACTTTCCATCAGCCTCCAAAGAGGAAGAGTTTAACACGATTGTCTTGTACCTTTTTTATTCCTTGATTGGTCACTACAGAGAATATCATTTTGGAGAGTTAAATGTCAGAATGAGAAGTAGAAATCAATTAAGATTTTACAGGGATTAATTTATTTGAGACATTATTTGGACAGGCTATCCATGCCTGTGGATACAAAACTTGAGAAATCTTACCTTCCTAGTTGTCACTGGTGTAATTTGACTGTGGGGGAATCAAGGGGAGTAAAACAAATGGATGTAGTGGGAGTTCCATGACTTTTTTATACAAGTGCTCTATACTTCTTTCCAGCCTGAAACATTCTATGATGGAGATACAACAGGGTTTAGATCATGAAATGAGGAGCTCCTTTTGGGGGCTTTTTGAAGACAAGAAGTCGGCTAGCCGGCTCTGAAGGGCTGGCAGCTGGTGGGCGGGCTGCTGAGGCGGTGTGGGCGGAGGGCGGAGCCAAGAGTCCCCGGCGCGTGATCTGAAGGAGCTGTAAACAGGCCAGCGGTGACTCACGGTGCCTACACCCCGCCCCTCGCAATCACCTGATCAACGGTGATCAGGTGATAAGGAGTCTCGTGGAGCCCGCAGGGCGAGCAAATAGTGCTTGATTGTGTGTGCCCCAGGGGGCGCCACAGCTGTTTGCAGTTCACAGGGCAGGGTGCTGAGCCTCTGCCAGTGTAAAAAGTTAAATTCGATCGCTGTAAGCGACCAGGCGGTGCGGGTGAGGGGAAGGAGAGGAATAGCAGCGCAGGGTCGTGAGAGCAGGACGTGTGGGAAGCACCACACAGTGGTTGGTTCCCTCCCGGCCAGAGAGAAGACCATGGTCACAACATGGCCAAGAGCCACAGTGAGAAAGAATGTGGGAACTCAGACCGAGATCCCTCACAAACACGCAGCTGTGCAGGTCTCCGGCTGCAGCGAGTGCCTGAACCTGGCACTTGAACCAGAGGGAGTCAGAGATACCGCTTGCATGCGGTGTGAGCAAGTAAACGACCTGCTCAGGCGGGTGGTTGAACTGAGAGGAGGTAGAAAGATTGAGAAGGATCAGAGAGTGTGAAAGCGAGGTAGATTGGTGGAGTCACACTCTGAGGCAAAGGCAGCAGGAAGGGGCTCTACGAGAAGTGGAGGAGCCCCTCCCCTCCTGTCACCAGGCAGAAGAAGGGGACATAAGGGACAAAGGGTAATGGAGAGAGGTCTCTCCTCGGAGAGGCAAGTGAAAACCTTCTCGGCCCCCCTCACCTTTCCGGTTGCCATTATACAATAGGTATATGGGGCTTTGGAACTTGACGGCTAGGCGAATGAAGATGAAAACAAGGATCCATCTGGTGAGTCACCCACAGCTTGTCATTCACCCCCATGTCCTAGGACTTCTTCAATTAAGAAGAAAAGGAAGGTAATGGTAGTGGGCGACTTTCTTCTGAGGGGAACGTAGGGGCCCATTTTTTGACCAAACTCAGGTCACTGCTCTGGTGCAGCCCTCTGTTATAACCCTTTGTTAGTTATCCAGGCAGGTAATGATGAGGTTGTAGAGAGGAGTCTAAAAGCAGTCAAAAAGGACTTCAAGACACTGGGGCGACTAGTTGAAGACTCAGGTGCTCAGGTGGTGTTTTCATCAATCCCTCAAGTGTTGGGAACCACGACCTCATTGCAATTGCCAAGAGGTGGTGGGATAACTCACATGATTGGAACACTGTTGGGAGGACAGAGCCAGGCTTTTCTCAGTGACATCCAGTGACAGGATAAGGGGCAATGGGTGCAAGCTGGAACAGAGGAGGTTTTGGGTAAACATAAGGAAGAACTTCTTCACAATGAGGGTGATAGACACTGGAACAAGCTGCCCAGAGAGGTTGTGGAATCTCCTTCTCTGGAGGCATTCAAAACCTGCCTGGATGTGTTCCCGTGTGACCTGTTCTAGGTGATCCTGCTCTGGTGGGGGGGGTTGAATTAGATGATCTTTTGAGGTCCTTTCCAACCCCTAACGTTCTGTGATAGAAATGAAACATTGTCTGCTCTCTTGGTGTAAGAATTACTGTGGAAATGCTTCATAAGCATTGTTTAAATTCAGAAATAAAATCTTTTTTTGTGAAGAGTGTTGACATTTGTAAATGTATGCAGAAGCACTTACTATTCTGGAGTTATTTACTCTGTCTCTCTTGGTAAGAGTTAATTTACAGTGTCTTTGTGATGTCTTAAGATACTACTATACATGTTCATCTCTGCCGTTTAATACACTGAAAACTTGCAGATTTGAGAGCAATGTCATTCTACTGTAATGATGTCAACCTGAACATATCATATTAAGTTCACAAAAATGAAGAAAATACCAGGGTTTTACCCTGTATCTTGTAGAATATGCATGAATACTTAATGCACATACATCTTATTCTCTCTAAAGAGATCACAGAGAATTACAAGAAAATTCCTTAAAGGCCTTTGAAGCAATATATTTTATATCAGGAAAGCTATTAGATTTCAGATGCTATGGTTAGGAAATACTTTTTTAATGGTAAGTGATGCTCTTGAATAACATAGTCCCTGGAAAAAAAAAAATGTGGCCAGCAGGTCGAGGGAGTTGATTCTGCCCCTCTACTGTGCTCTATGAGACCCCACCTGGAGTACTGAGCCCAGCTCTGGAGCCCCCAGTACAAGAGGGACGTAGACCTGTTGGATTGGGTATAGAGGAGAGTCACAAAGGTGATCAGTAGGCTGAAATGCCTACCCTGTGAGGACAGGCTGAGAGAGCTGGGGTTGTTCGGCCTGGAGAAGACTCTGGGGAGACTTCATTGCGGCCTTCCAGTATACGAAGGGGCCTACACAAAAGCTGGGGAGGGACTTTTTGTGGGGGCTTGTAGGGATAGGACAAGGAATAACGGCTTTATGCTGGAAGAGAATAGATTTAGATTGAAAACTAGGAAGAAGTTTTTCACTCTGAGGGTCATGAGTCATTGGAACAGATTGCCCAGGGAGGTTGTAGATGCCCCAACATTGGATGTGTTTGAGACCAGGTTGATTGGAACTTTGAGCAGCCTGGTCTAGTGGAAGGTGTCCATGCTCGTGGGAGGGAGGTTGGAGCTAGATGGTCTTTAAGGTCCCTTCCAACTCAAATGATTTCATGATTCTATGAAAACACCAAATAAAATTTACTATCTTGAATTTACAGCCTTTCTTTTTAGCTTGAAAAAAAAATGGTGCTTATGACTACAGTTATAGAAACTGGCCTTTACAAGAGGACAAAAGTGTCTCATGAGAGATCTGGTACAAAGGATTAGGTCACTAGGCCTTGTTCATTGCTATGAATAGAGGGACAAACCTTATAAATAGAAAAGCAAAGCTATTGCCTAGAATCATGACTTAGTTGAATTTATTTCAGTTCTTGAGTAATTGTCCTGATTATGCTTTTGCTTTTATCTTGATGTTTTTGCATGATTTTACAGATATTTCAAATTAACTATTTAAGCCAGATATTCCCCAAGATAGTTGCTATGAAATTTTTCACTACTTAAAATATTTTTAGAAACATATATTTTTTCTTTCTACTATCTTTTCTTTGTATGTATGTGTTGGGGTGGTATGTTTGATTTCTGTGACCTGTGGCTAAAATGACTTTATGTTATCACCACACTAAGTAAACTGGCAGCCTTTAATGTTGACCAGTGAAAGGTGCTTACCAGAGAAGAGTAAACTTACTAAAAGCAAATGTATTCCATACATGAATTTTTGTCCAAGTTAATAGTAAGTGCTTAAGTTATCCTGATGTCTTTGTGCTACTTTTTTTTAGCAGAAGTGCAGAGACATGTTTGGAAACTAATTTGTCCTTGATATCCATCTTAACTCTTCCTTTCAATAATTTAATAACAGTGATTTCCATAAATTAACAAGAAGACACCCCAGATCTATAGGAAAAATATTTTTCTTTATATGAGATTAATTAAAGCTAATGTACTCTAATGTTATAGCCTTTTTCTGGATTTGTGTTATGAAATATGGCAGAGCTCAAATGTTTGCTTTCTCTTAAACGTAATTCTAAGGTTTTCAGTCAATTATATTGAAGGTAACCCTTATGTGGAAAAGGGAACAAGCTTGTTTGCTAGTAGAAAGAATGCAAGTTTTGTTCAGTTTTTGAGCATTTGTACGGAATCGCCATTTGTTGAAGGTGACATGATACTAAAAAGATGTATTAACTGTACATACAACAGGATTTCAACCAGATTGTTTCATAAATTAATGCATGTAACTTACTGGAGATTAAGCCTAATCATGCCATTCATTTTAGTGCCTTCAGAAAATCCCCTGCTGTATTTCTTCAAGCTTTCTGAAGAAGGATTTTAAGTAACATCACTAATTGTCACTAAATGGTATAGTATTTCAGAAGACCTCTGGAAAATTATTCCTCCTCCTGCCCCGTTCAGAAGAAAATGAAATCTGTTCTACTTATTCATGGAAGTTTTCATTACTAAGAAGAAATAGCATTCTTGGATTTTGTAGCTTCTATTGTAGCTTCTGTTGGTATCTTGCTCATGTGTGACTGCTGTGATCCTATGCCCTTCCGTTTGTTAGTCTCTGCTCTGCCTTAAAGTTCTGACCTAATTGTCTTCTTTCTACTGTTGTTTCCTTCTGCAGAATTACCTAGTAGTATGTCATGAGGGGAATATAAATACACTGATAGACTGCCTGTTATTTGATAGATGGGCACTTTTTAACATACATCTCCAGTAGTACATTATTGTACTCAGATTATTGAGATGGAAGACTTGGGCATGAAGTTATCTAAATATCCTAATGCTGCATGACATCTATTATACTCCCACACGAGATGAATGAAGTAGTTAAAAATTCAGTACTCAGCCATCAGTAGCCTGCAATGCATTTTTATATTTGTGTGTATAATGTCCATATTCAAGTACTTGTCTAAAGATTCATTTGTAGGTGTGCTTGTATTCTGTTAGGAACTGTCTGAAATGTACATATGTTTATAAAATACAGTATTGCCTGAACTAGTAATTCTGTGTTTTTCTTTAAGTTTTCAATATCTTTCTTATTAGAAAAATCCTATGATAAGGTGAAATGAGGACTACAGACTGTATTAAAATCTACAGGGTTTTTTGTTGTTGTTCCAACTTTGTTGGAACAGTTCTTTATGTCCCTTAATATCAAATAGGCTAGTTATTTTGTTTAATAGATTCATTAGGCTTAAAGGAGTAAGAAGAAAAAAAGGTAAGACAGACTGAAATACAGACATATTTCAAACTAACACCATGCCTGTGTATGTTCTGTTCCTCAGGGATGTATTTGAAGTTAGTGAAGTTAAAACAGGCTTTCTCTGTCTTCTCCAAGTTATACTTCCCATCCTGTTATTTACAGTTCATTATCTTGTGAATTATGTTTGTATTGCATTACCTGTGTCCCATTCTTAATCACTTATGCAATGTCTGACTACCTTGTTGAATGCTAGGACTTTGATTTGGTGGAAACAGTGGATACAGTTCACTTTCTTAGAGTCACAGGCTTTTCCTATTAAGGCAATTTAGTTTTGTTTTCCTGAAATACTAATTGAGGTTTTCTTGCTTAAAATAGTATTACTGCATGAAGGATAATATGTAAAAAATATAAACGTATGAAGGGAAGGAGAGGAGTAGAGATTTGTGTCATTTCTATGTTTTTCTGTTAAATTTGCTTGGGTATTAAAATCATTTTATTTCAAATATATAGTTTTATCAACTACACAAACATGTTTTACAGAAAAATTTGACCTGTTTTATGCTGCAGGTGACCATGGAGCTTCTTTTCTGTTTGGAAGTGACAGATAATTAACAGAGCACAGGCTTTATTTGAGTCCGTGCAAGTTATGTGAATAAAAGTGCAAGTATGTGATCATGAAGATAGTATGACTAGAGACAGAAACTGTTTGAGCCATTTATTATCAGCTGTTTGTTCCTTGATGTTATAAACTATTCTATTACTAGACAGCTTGGACTATGGCTCAAAAGCATGTCTTCATTTGTGATTAGTTAATATGGCAATGTAGGATGAAATATATATTTAATAACAAAGATTCCTACCTGTTCTTTAAAGCAATTGGTGTTTTATGTCTATTTGTAAACAGATCGACTCTGATTTTTAAGTTTTCCCTCTGCCTCTCTTCTGTTCTGCAGCTTCTGGTACTGAAGTGCCAAGCCAAACACATTTGGTTCCCTGTGGTACTAGTTGCTTATACTGAATGCATGGGAAATTGGAATTTAATAGTTTCTAACAAAAAAGGGGTTTTCCTGCATTATTTACATTTCAATTCCTGGTAACCATGCAAGAATTGCTCCAAAAAGCCCTTGAGCTTTCATTAGAAAAGCTGTGTGTATTCTATAAAGACATACAAACAGAAAATATTTTTATGCTTCCCTAGAAAATAACCCTTTACCAATCAACCTAGAGAACTGTTTAATCTCTTCTCTCTACTCAGAGCTCCTAAAAGGAGGATTTACCATTTTAGAATGAAGAGATCTCTAAGCTACTCAAAGCTGGGCCAAAATAGAAATATGCAACATAAACAGAAAAAATGTGTGGAATGTTCAGAAGGGGAGAGCTTCAACCAAGTTGCATTTTTTTATACTTCTGTGGAGAAAAAAAACACAGATGAAGCCTAAGAGGTTGTTGCCTGTGGTGCAAATGTTGGTTATTTCAGGATATAATTTGTGATTGCAGACAAGGGTCTATGCCAAAACAGGCCCTGCAATAAAAAACAGAGAGGAAGATTGCAGATGGGAGAGTGCAATACTTTGAAGCATGGATTGGCTCAGCTCTTGGCTTACTCCTCCACTTCAGACTTTCTCCGCAGAGCAAAACTAATCTGTTAGTGTTTGACATTACAACTAGAACTGGTTTCCTAGAAACTTAAGGGGACATCTGATAAGCACTGTTTCTTTTATTTCGTCCTGTTACTGAAAAAGCAACAAACCAACCCTTCCAACCCACTTTTCATAGTGGAAGACTGCTTTGTATGAATTTCCTAAGAAAATTTCCTTTCAAGTGATATGTGTGTGTGATCACTAGGAGTTTACTCCAAAAATAACAATGAACCATTCCTATTTGCTTTCCTAGGCCAGTTGTACTCCTTGAAGGACAAACTGCCTGAGGCAGGTAGAGTAACAATTGCCAAGTAGATATATCTGCAGATGACTGTGGCTTGTTTCTGTAAAGGTAGCTGCCAGCCCAGTTAATTTACCCTGCATAATTTGAAGTAGGATCCTTAACATCATTTTAATGAAGATCTTTGTTAGCGTAATAAGTTTTGTAATGTAGTTTTACTCAAGAAATCCATGCAGATCAGAAGCAAAAATGTCCCCGATTCTTCTTTCAGTGTAGTAAGAGCAAGCACATGGAAGGTGGGATTATAATTAAATAATTACTCCCCTCCCCCATCTTTGAATTCAGCATCATGGGTTTAATGAACCTTACACTTAAAATGCATTTCAGAACATCAAATTCCTGTGAAGACAGGAAGGCTCTGTGCATTATTACAATGTGGAAAACTTGACTTTCTAATTTTTGTTGTTTATAGCATAGGGTAGAATTGGTCTGCATATCTGTCTCTGAAAGAAATAAATCATACTGCTGCTATTTGCCTTGTATTCAGTGGTCTCTTGGGAGAAAGAGGAGGGGAAAATAAAGAACATTCACAAGCATATACAACCAAATTTAAGTGTGGTTTAAACACTTATCAGTGGAATAAAATTTATAGGTTAAAACCACAGATCAAATGTATAGTACTGACTCGATGGATAAGTGTATTTGAAATTTCCCCTTGTTGAGATCTGTCTTCCCTTCCTTCTGTGATACAGTGATTCAGAGAGAGGCCTGATCTAAGTACAGCAAGAGGCTGGCAGCATGGCAGTTAAATAGCGTCTGCCTTTATTTCTGAAGCATGTCATGGCATTCAGCAACATTTCTACAATGCCGAATCTGCAGGTTTGATGTATGTGTCTAGACCTAAACAGGATGGAAGAGGGAGAGAAATAGTTTATAGGACATCTGCTAATCCATGACATATTCTGTTTGGAGGTCAAAATAATTTACAGCGCAGTAGGATTATAGATGCAGCAGCTTTTATGAGCAGGGGGCTCTGATCTGTGCCAAGTACTCACGCAGACTCTTCTGTGGAAGCAGCACAAGAAATAGCAGCTTGAATGATTAGAAGAGCTACAGAAGCAGCACATAGCACCAGCAGGTGTATTTCTTGCTGGCCAGACTTCCACGGTCTCTAAAAGACCACTCATCAAAATTTTCCTTGGGGGCCATCCTTTTTGCATTCCCTTCTCTTTCCCAGAGTAGGATCCCCAGCTCTGATGCCTAATTCTTGCCAGGATTCTGCCTCCCCAAACCTATTTATCTTTTCCTAAGCCTCATCTGGCCCCACATACTTCAGCAGAAAGGAAGGTCCTTGATGTGGCCGAATTCCTGAGCCATCTTCTGCTGTGTATGCAGCAAGGGAGTTGCAGGAGAAAGTGACTCCACAGAAGGTCAGCATTGCAACAATGTCTGTTGCTCCGGTACCAGGTTTCTTAATATGGAAGAGTTTGCCTGAGTTATTGATAACATTTTTTTTTTTGCTGGGACGGAACGAGAGACAGATGACTCTTCAGTCTAGTCCTATGTTCCAGCCTGGGACTTGGGATTTTCATGTCCTTTTTCCCTGATCTAAAGCAAGCTGCTGAGGGACTTGAAGCTGTGTCCCTCCTGCCCCATGGATGAATACCTGGGGTGTTGGGTCACTGATTATTTTTCAGTTACTCATAGGTGCTCATTATCAAAATACACCAATTCTTTGAAGTATTGTTTTAAGAAAAGAAAGAACACCCTCTCCTTCATCAAACTCTCTCCAGCCCTCCCCCCTGCCCCAACCAAACCCTTTGACTAGTTTTCAGCAGAGTGTCTAGGAAGGGTTCATCCACTTGTATTATTTGGTTTCCTAATTAAAAACTGGTTGTGTTTTTAAACTAATTTGCAATAGTGTGAGCTGGTGTTTTAAATAACTTGATTGAGCTGAGGAGATTTTGGCTGGTGTTTGGTCATTGAAGCTTGATACAAGATGAAAGTTACAGATTTCAATTTTATTGAGCACTTACATTTAAAAACAAACCAAAACTGAAACAGGACTGTTACATGTCTGTGAACACTGGGGCTTCTGGTGCCATCGTGCAAGGAGGGCAGGGGCATCAGGGCAGGGGCTGGCAGCTGGGGCCTGTCCCTCTGCCCCATCCAGGGAGCAGGGTGGGCTGGGGGTGCCTGGGGGCAGCCCCAAGCATCAGGCACCTCCCTGAGACCAGGCTGGGATGTGGGCCTGGGGCTAGGTCCAGGTAGGCATGGCAGGGAGGTGCCCATGGTAGGGCAGGGCTATGACACAGTAAGGCTATAGCTCAGGCAGGGACTGACCATGGGAGCCTCAGCTGAGAAGAATTCCCTCAGGCAGGATTCAGCCATGGCCGCAAGCTCCCCATGGCACTGTCAGGGACCCTGTCCCTATGGCTCCAGTGGGGTGTGGCCGCCCTGAGGTGTGCTGGCTCCAAGTGGGACCTGAGTCCCCATGGGCAAGCGCCCATGAGGGTGGGCACACTCAAGACACTTATACCTTGGAAGGAAATGCTGGTATTGACTGAACTGGATGGTTGGGATGAGCACTTACATAAATGTAGCTTCTATGACTTTATGCTTTGACATGGCATTATGCAGCATTACTGTCTTGGGATTTGACTGAACTAATGGAACTTGCTTTAACATTAAAGGTCTGTGAGATCACTTTATAAGTAACCTCTGCCTTTTGACTCTGCTATGTCAGCCTGATATTTTCAGTAAGAAAAAAAAAAAGCAGCATATTAACATAATAGGGTATTTGAAGCCAAGATTTTAAAATATCACCCTTTCAGCTGTATGCTGCTACTTGCATAACTGAGATAGACACCATGGTCCTTGTAAACAGAAATATCTTCTCAAACTGATACTGCATTTTTTTTCATTGGGGATACTTGTCCTAATAGTTGTTACTTAAACAGCTGAATTTCACACTGTCTGTGAAGAATGATGCTAAGCAGCTGGAAAGGTGTAGTAACAATGATACTGTGTTTGTTCCTTTTTAAATGCAGTTGAGGTTGCAACTCCACATCAAACAATGTACATCTTCTGCTTTGGCAGTAGTGGTATTGCTGCTTTATAGTCATTAACCAGCAGATCCAAGGACTACCCTTCAGTGTTGGAGAGAACTTCAATATATTCTACTTGATTTTCTGTTGATTTATTGCATTTATAGAAGCACACAACTTATAAAACTTTCACAATTATTTGAAGAAGTTTCTCCTTATGAAAAAATACAGTTTAGTGGTTTGTACCTGTGAGTTGGCAGCTTGACAGTGCAAAGCTCCTGAGCTCCAAAGATGATGGGGGCAGAAATACAAAACCTTTTTTTGCAGCGAGGAAAGGGGCAGAGTAAAGTGTAAGATAATGTGGTTTAGAATGAAAAGAGGACAGTAGGAAATGATTGGATGTATTTGAACTTAGATCAACAGATGAAGTAGAAATTTCAGAGATAGGAAANNNNAATGAATAAATCAGAAAAAAGAGTGGTCGGGGGGGGGGGGGGAGAGGGAAGGGGGAGAAAACTTAGTGAAAAGTTTTGTTTTCCCAGAGAAAAAGTTGGAGACTTTTTAATATTCTGTAACTTTGATGAAGGGGTAGCCCCACTCTACACGTAGTGGCATGAATGAACAGCAGAACGTTACAGCTTGAAATGTATTAGTGTTGCTGGTTTGACGGTCACAATGTTATTTTTAAAGCAGTTTTTGTGTAGTCCTCTTAGAGGTGAATTGCAGAAAATATGCTCCTTAATTGATTCAGTTAAAATGACAAATATTTCTTAACTATGTAACCATCTAGGTCATTTGATTACCCTGATGTTTCAATCAGATCTATTCTGAAAACAGCATCAGTGACAGCAGGGCTGACAGTGACAAGTGATATTTTATTCATTTATTTTGTCCTATATTTTCCAGCATATTCAACTCATTCTGCATATATCCTATGACAATAGTGACTTTGAATTTTAATTTAGAGTCACCTCTAGGTTTTACTAGAGTCAAGAAATTGTACATAACGCATTTGGTGTCCTCAGACAAACTCAAGGAGAAGACTCTAAAGTTTCATCAAACAAGCTTCTTATGGTTATTGTAGTGCAAAAAGATATGTTAGCATGTGGAAACTTGATGTATCTTCTGCAACTCTATAATTTCTATAATTTGGTTAGTTTTTTCTTTTTTTTTTTTTTTAATATGAGAAAAAGCTGTGTATGAAACCTGTGAGAAGCTTTGTCAGGAAGGGAGTGGCCAAGCAGTGACTGACCCTGGTCATTGCCCCTGACCCATCTCTCCTTGTTGGCATCTGTGGGATGGGTCTGGTTGAAGAGGGAGGGCACCACATCACCCTGGTGGCCCCACAGCCTGATCCTGAGATTTTAGTGTCACTGCAGGAGAAGGGCTAGAAGAAAACATATCCTGTGAAGATGTGTTTAGCTGATGTAGGAAGATTAGAAGAGATGAGGAAGGACATTGGCTGAGGTGGAAATGTTGGGAGTTAGACCCCTGGAAAGTGATGGGAATGTGGGAGAAAAGATGTTGAAAACATAAGGAAGCAAAAGTTGCCTTTGGGAAATGGAAAATGCACTGGTTAGAATCAGATATAGTACATCCTCTAGAGAGAAAAGATTATAATAAAGGAAGGGAGAACAACCAAAGGTGGATTTAAATCCTCACAGTATAATATAGAAAGCTCCTACTATGCACTTCATGTAAGGAAAAAGGAGATGAATAGTAGTAAAGGTAATGCTGAGTAGAGAAAACTTGGATCTCTTTCCATACACAGCTAAGCTAGTGTTTATTCATAGAATCATAGAATCATGGAATGGTTTGGGTTGGAAGGGACCTCCAAAGGTCATCTAGTCCAACCCCCCTACAATAAGCAGGGGTCAGGTTGCTCAGAGCCTCATCAAGCCTGGCCTTGAACATCTCCAGGGATGGGGCCTCCACCACATCTCTGAGCAACCTGTTCCAGTGATCTATCATTCTCATATTAAAGAATTTTTTCTACTATCCCATCTAAATCTACCCTTTTCTAGCTTAAAACCATTACCCCTTGTCCTGTTGCTACAAATCCTCACAAATAGTTCTTTCCCTTCCTCCTTATAGGCCCCTTTCAGATCTTGGAAGGTCGCAATAATGTCCCCCCGGAGCCTTCTCTTCTGCAGGCTGAACAGGCCCAATTCTCTCAGCCTGTTTTTGTAAGAGAGGTGTTCCAGCCTCTGATCATCTTTGTATCTCTCCCCTGGACATGTTCCAACAGGTCCACATCTTTCTTGTGTTGGGGGCTCCAAAGCTGGACACAATAGTCGAGCTGAGGTCTCACCAGGGCAGAGTAGAGGGGCAGAATCACCCCTATATTGTGAATATATCTTTAATTTGAAGATTTCACCTCTTAGAATGTTGGCTTGCTAAAGTTTGGTGACAAATTCTCTCTTAAAAAAAACTCTCTTAAGAACCATTTGATTAAAAAATAAAAAAAAAGAAAGAAAAAAAAAAAAGAAAAAACAACCACAGTCTCCTGCAGGAGTTTGAACGTGTGTAAGGCTCCACACAGACACATCACAATGCCCTTGACCAAGGCTTCTGAAGCCATGTATGCACCTAGACCTATGATCCAGAAGCTGAAAAGCTGTGGCATTGCATTGTTTTTATTTTATATCCCTACCTCTGGAGAATATCTCGTGCTTCAAAATGTGATCATAGCCATAGTAGGGACTTGACTTAATAAAACCTAAACTCTTGTTTTTAGGTCAGATTAGGCGTTTGTTTCAAATTGCTCAAAGCTGAATCCAGTAAATAGAGATAAGAATCAGCATAATAGGTAGAGGAGAAAATAGTTAACAGCGCCTCATGCTCTCTCATCTAGGGAGGTAAACTAATCTAGGATGATAAACATTAAAGATACTGATCAAATGGGATCTGAATGCAGCAGTCAGTTATGAGCAATTAATAACCACAAGAAGGAAAGTACTACAAATCCCCAGCAAGACAAGAGAATTATTAGGTATCTCTCTGGAAACCTAAAGCACTTGATAAACTCCAGAAGTGTGTGTGGCTAATAATTTTGTGAGCAATAATTTAGATACTAATTCATATCTTAGGATTGTAATTTTTTCCATTAGGGAGATGTCCTATTACTTCAGCATTTACACTGATTTAATCAGATGCAGAGGCTATTGTGCTCTAAAGTATTCATCAGACAGAGAATAGCTGGATAAACTCTGTTACTGAGAATACAACCCACCGCTGCATTTTCAAACTGAGAAATTCCCAACACTGGAGCTATGTACTCTTTGGCATCAGATAGACTGAGTATATCAGAGCAAACTTCCTTGCTAAGGCTGATACTAGGAACAAAGCTTAGTGTCTTTGTTGCTTTGTTTGGTTTTTATTTTTATTTTAGTTTTTACATTTTTTTTCTCTCAAGGTTGATTCTGCTCTGTCACACTAAAACTTTTAAAGTTGCAGGCAAAAACGAAGATATACAGGTAATTTTCTTTCTTATTAGAAGTTTATGCTTAGAAATATGAAGGAGGTGATGAAAAAACATTGGCAATGTATATTACTTTGCTTTGTAGAATAAAATGACTTTACTACAGTAAATCCAAATTTTCTATATATATGTTATGATTTATAAGGGACATCTTTCCATTATTAAACTAAATAGTTCGCCTATCATATAAGCAATATGGGTTGAGATAAACATTCCCCTCACCCCTCCTTTTTTTCCCAGGCTCAACTTTACTCCCAGATCCTTTACATCATCCCCTCAGTGATGGGGAATGGGGATTGTGGTCAGTTCTTTAGGGGGAGGGCTCCTCGCACTCTTCCTCTGCTCCAATGTGAGGTTCCTCCAATGGGAGACAGTCCTCCATAAACTTCTCCAACGTGAGTCCTTCACATGGGCTGCAGTTGTCCATGAACTGCTCCAGCGTAGGTCCCTTCCACAGGGTGTAGTCCTTCAGGAGCAGACTGTTCCAATGTGAGTCCTCTATGGAGTCATAAGCCCTGCCAGCAAACCTGCTGCAGCATGGGGTCCTCTCTCCACAGGTCCGCAGGTCCTGCTAGGAGTCTGCTCCAGTGTGAGCTTCCTCAGTTAACAGTGTCCTTCAGGCATCCACTTGCTCTGGTGCGGGGTCCTCCATGGCTGTAAGTGGTTATCTGCTCTTACTCTTAACCTCCATGGGCTGCAGGGGAGCAGCCTGTCTCGCTATGGTCTTCACCACAGGAATCTCTGCTCCGGTGCCTGGAGCACCTCCTCCCCATCCTTCTTCACTAACCTTGGTGTCTTCTGCAGAGATTTTTCTCTCACATATCCTCACTCATCTCTCTGGCTATAGTTGCTGTTGTGCAGTTTTTTTCCCCTTCTTAAATATGTTATTACAGAGGCACTACCACCACCACTGATGGGCTTGGCCAGCAACAGGTCGATCTTGGAGCCAGCTAGAACTGATTCTATCAGACATGGGAGAAGCTTCTAGCAGCTTAATGCAGAAGCCACCCCTGTAGCCCCTCCTGTTAACAAAAGCTTGCCCTGTAAACCCAATACATATGCCTTCAAATCTTTTATCTTAAATTTATAGTTTTCTTCAATTGTTGTCTAGAAAGCAGTTACTGAAGTATTTACCACATTTTTCACATCACTTTAACTCTTTGGATCTCTCCTACTACTTTAATAGTTTTACTAAACTATCCATATAGATAATTGCCTTATGGATATGCTGCTTAATGGTCAAATGTATTATTGTCCCCTTATGGTTTTCTTCATTTGTTAAATGTCTTTGAAGAAGAAATACCTTCATCTTAAAAGTTATGCTTGTAAGTTTTTTTAAGAAAATGCTCTCTTAATAAAATAGTTTTATTGCTGACCTCTCTTTAATTTCAATGCTTCTTTCTATTTTTAATGTCCCTGGTGAATGCAAGCATTTAAGTGGAACTTTATTTCAAATAAGGTATCAACAGAACATTAATAGTGCTTCTGTACTGGAACTTCAGAAAGAAAAATCTATCAAAACTATTGTAGACTTCTTTTGTACCTTTAGTGTTATGTGGTGATTTCTCCTGTAAGACTAGTTTGAAGTAGAACTACTTGCATCCCTGTACAGTAAAAAAAAGTAACTATTCAGGTTGATCTTAAATTTTATGCTATCTCGTGAAGCAAACAGATATCATGTAAAAATAACACACTCTGCAAGGATTGCAGATTGCTAAAAGCTTTGGCTCTTAAAAGGATAAGATGCTGGAATTTGGAAGAAAAATTCAGATTGATTTGCTTAAAAATTAGAGATGGTAAAATAAACCTTGAATTTTATAAAATAAATTGTTACGTTAGAGTCCAAAAGGCTCTATTAACAAGTTCAAATGCTCAAGTGGGGAAAAAAATTATAAAAATTTACAGGAAATGTGTTGGTTAGTCATCTTTCTGTAGCCCTGCTTCCTTCCCTTCTCTCTGAGCAGAAATATGGGCATTTGTTTTGGTCAAACTTTGGACTGTTTCTTCTCATGGAAAAACTAATGATTTCAGGAAGAAGAATCAGAAGTAAGTAGTAGTTGCCTAGAACACATTGTATTAAGATACAGACACAAACTTTTTTTATCAGATGTTCAGCACTTTGCCTTCTGGAGTAAGTGTACGCCTCTTCTAATACTAGTAGGAATACAGCAGGATGTCCAGGGCAGGAGAGCTCTTCTCTAGTTTGTTCAGTTTTGTGTGTCCACAGAGATTATTAACAACCTGATGCTCTTTCAAGCACTGTATGGATTTTTAGTCATTCAGAGGCTAAGGAAGCAGATTTGTCTGATTCTTCTACAAGTCATTGATCTGCAGTTTTCAGAAGCATGTTTTGCAGGGACATAAGCAAGTTCTAAAATAACTTTTAGTGCTGTTTTCTTTTTTCAGTAGTATATTTGCTAGCAACAAAAAAGTGCAGCAAAAGGTCAAAGTGCCTTCAATGTGTGAAAAATGTTCTCCTGCACTTGACTACTGGATAGAGCACATTTTTGAGCTCTCCAGTCAGATGTACACAAAAAACCTTCCATTGAATTATTTGATGTTTCATCATAGCCAGTGTAAACAACTATTTGGTCCTCGATGACTTAATACTAAAGTGTCCTTTAATATTAGATGTCAAAATTCATCTGAGTTCATTTGATGATAGAATAATTCAGGTTCGAAGGGACCCATGGAGGCATCTAGTTCAACCTTCTGCTCAAATCGTGGTCAGTTAGGAAGTCAGATTAAGTTGCTGTGGGCTTTATCCAGACAGGTCTTGAATATCTCCATAATCTTGCTGGACGAACTGCTCCACTGTCTCCCATCCTTAACCTGAAAAAAGTTTCTCCTTATGTCTAATCTGAACTTCCCTTGTTTCAGCTGATTTCTGTCATCTTTTGTTTTCCTGCCATGCACTATGAAGAGTTTGGCTCCACCTCCTTGATTCCTGTGGGCACTGGTAAACTGCTGTTAGATTCCCCTGAAACCAGATCTTCTCTAGACTGAACAAGCCACAGTCCCTCATCTTCTCCCCACAAGGCAAGTGCTTCAGTTTCTGACCAAACACCACTGAAGAACTTTGTCAATGTTTATACAAGTTTGTCTATGTCTTTTACTACAGGGCCTAAAACTAGACACAGGGTTCATTTGTCATCCACCAAGTACTGAATAGAGAAGGGATCATCCTTTCAGCTAATCTGCCAGGTGTACTCCTGTTAATATAGCTGAGGAAGATATTGAACATCTTTGCTGCCAAAATGTGCTGCTGGCTTGTGGCCAGGTCCTTTTCTTAGAGCAGCTTCCAGCCTGGCAGTGCCCAGGCAGGAGCTCTTCTTTTCAGGGCTTTGTATTTGTCCTTGATTAATTTCATAAGGTTCATGTTGGCCCATTCTTCCAGTTTATCTAGGTCTCTCTGAATGGTAACCCTGCCCTGAAGTGTATTGACGGGTTCCTCAAGCTAGTGTCCCCTACAAATCTGATGACAGTACGCTCTGTTGCATCTTCCAGGTAACCGATGAAGATACAGGACACAGTACAGACTCCTGCAATACTTCACTTGCTGCAGGCACCCAGGTAGAGTATGATCCATTACCCACTACCTTTTGGACCTAGTCATTCAACCAGGTTTTTCTGGTATAGTGATATAACTGCTATAATGATATAGCCAAATGTCAAGGGTAATTATTTGGCATAGCATCCCACTGACCATATGTGGACCTTCACTGTGTAGGCTCCTTTTATTGCTGGAGGAGGAAGATGAGTACTTCTGTCAAGCAGCTAATTTCTTCCTAAAATAACAAAAATGGGCAAGGTGAAAACACCTGTATCTCTGCTTTGGCTGTAAGAGAGTCTAAAATGATCTACTCAATCTTTATACTTTTGGTACATAAACATAGGGGAGGTAAATCCCTTTTTTTCTTTCCTCTGAGGATTCTTGAGCAATGAAAGCTTTCACACTGAATACAGGAATGCTGTAAAGATCCAGCTACGGTTCTATGAGTAGATGACCTAGACAATATTTTGAGAACATTAAGATTTGATATTGTTAGCTAGCAGGCTGCTTCTATGAAGGCACTTCTGGAGTATGTGCAATGCAACCTATGAATACACGAGAAGTACTTACATGAATAATTCCTGTTTGATGATAGTGAAGCATAATTTCAGGCCATGGCTCGGCTACTAGTCTGTTTCACTAGTGTCAAGGCTTAGGGCTGGGCACTAGATGAATGATGGATGCTCTCTATTAAGCTCTTTCCCTTACCAAAGGGGAAGAGAAAGGGAATAAGGGAGAGAGACTTACAGATTGAGAGAGAAAACTGAAACAGCTTTAATGAAAATAACAACAATAAAATATATACAAAATCAGTGCTGAACCCAGCTCTCCTGATGACAATTGCATCACTGTCACCACTGGTGCTGTGAGCAGGCACTAGGGAAGTCTCAGACTGGACTCAGCAGCAGATGGGAACTGGATTCAGGAATGCACAGATCAGGATTGAAGGCAGAAGGGACAGAATCCTCCTTGTACTCCAGCTATTGAAGAAGAGAACTTTACCGTCATGACCCCTCAGCTTTATACTGAATACAACATATATGGGATGGAATATCTTGTTGGTCAGTTTAGGAACACCTGTCCTGTCTGCTTTCTACACCCTCCTGATGTGACGTAGATTTAGCAGTGACCTTGATTTCCATAGAAACAAGTATCAACAAGAGCCTTTCTGCATACTGATCCTTGGTATTAACTGTAAACATTGAGTTCTATCACTGCTAGAAGCAGACACTGTCTGC
>VYZX01023028.1:64331-78144 GCA_013401335.1 Brachypteracias leptosomus | reverse complement strand
TGTGTGTATATATATATATCTGTAAAACACATTATAATACTTTCTTAATGAGTTCTGGACCTGATTGTAATGTACCAGGGAAGGAGAATGCAAGTCTTCCTGTGCTTTCTGCAAGAACAAATAATTTGCCACAAACAAAATGTGATACTATAATTTATAGGCTCCATTCTATGAATCTCAGGAGAAGTCTTTGTTTCTGCTCCTAAGGTACCTACCCATTCCTGTATATTTTCTGAGTTTGAGGAAAAATGTTTGTGGAAAATGGTGGGTAATTATCCCTAGAGCCCTTCTGTGCAGCTTGTCAAGATCTCCTTCATTTATAGGCTTTCATTTGGGTAAACTAGAATCTGCCAAAAATTGCAGAATGGAAATTTTCCTTTAAGCCTGGGCTTTCATTCATGCAGGCTTGAAAAAAAGTTAATGAAACCTGGAGTTACTAAAACAAGTTTTTCTAGATAGGAAGAGTCCTGGTATTATTTGTGCTAAATCTTTATTATGTGATTCAAAGGATGCTAACACTAGTATTTATTTTTACATTATTAAGGCAAAAATTAAGAAAAAGGCAACTGAAGTTGGTGGCATTCCAGAGCATGTTAGAGAACAGTGTGAAGAGTAAGCCTGGGGTACTTCCCTGAGATGATCTCCATTATTCATTTATGGCTTTGTGTTTGAGTAGAGTAAAAGCTTTAAATTGGTGCTTATAAAACCTTTACATCCCATCACTTTCTTTCTCTATGTTGTCCAGAATAAATGTTTGTTTTACTCATCCGTAAAGAGAAATGGACAGAAGACATTTGTCTGAGGATGTGGCATCACATCACAGCTGTGCTTGTCTGCTGGCTCACTGCTGCTGCTGAGAGGGGCAGGTTTCCTCCCTCCTTTCCACAGCACCTTGGTTGGTTGGTTTTTGCCATGCTTCTGTTGCTCTTCTCAAACATGTTGTAACTCTAATCTGGCCAACATGGACCCAAACTCATTGAAAGCTAATCATCTGGTCTAGTTCCTTGAGCCTGGATTTATGCAAGTGGCATAAGGGAGAGCTCCACGCTGCTGAGATGGGAGAAGTTGTCCACTACTAACTCCAAACTTCAGACTTAAACCACTCCAAAACCTCCCCTGGTTCTGGTTGCTCATTTCTGCCTGTGCACTTTTTCCAGCACTATGCTCACACAGACGTTTCAGTGCCTTGCAGGTCCCACACTCTTACTGAGAGTAGCCTATTAAAAGTGGTTGGGTTTTCCACAGGTCATTTTCCTGGCTCGGCACAGGCAGCGGCTCAGGAGACAGAGGGCAGCAGCTACACAGGTCTGTGTGTCTGCCTGTGCCACCAGAGAATTTTGTATGTAACCATGGGGTCTTCAGAGAAGTTCCTCTAACTTACAGACCATAAAACAGTCACTTAGATTAACCTCTCACATGAGCACAAGGAAACAAATTGATCACTCTGTATCTAAACCCTGCCCCAGTCTGGGAGCACATTTCTGCCTTCCCAAGTGATGAAGCTTTGAACAGCATGTTCAGGGTAGCCAAAAAACATGTGCCTGCACATCCTTAAACATAGGCACAGAGGTTTACATACTTATCTGCCTATGATATGATACAAACAAAATTCTGATTGCATTTGTCACACACATTTGTGGTTGCAGCTCTGGGAGGCTCCCAATACTTAGACATGGATATTACTGTACTATGCAGACACATAGTTAGTGTTGCTGGGTTGGGCTACCACTGTCTTTTTCTGTGGAAGGAACCTGATTTCTGTTTCTTGCATATTTTCAAATGAAACTAAGAACTTACATTGACATTCTTGAAAAATATGTTCTGATAACAGCCATGAGGCCAGAAGAAACTAGATCTTCTGGTCAGCCTTTCTTATCATTTGCCCTTAAATTTCATACAAAACAGTCTTGCTCTGAGCAGAGTATCTTGACTGACTGGTTAGTTAAAGTGGAACTTCCTGAAAGATACTGAATTTTAATCTGAACACACCAAGAGATAGAGATTTCACTGCTGCTCTTAGTTGATCAATAATTTTAACATGACCTCTCAGCCCGCTTAATTAGAGATTGATAGCTAGAACTCTGCCTCTTTAGTATGCCAAGCAGAAAGCATTATGAAGTAACACATTTGTTACTTAAGTCTTTAATTGTCTGCCACCCTTTAATGCAAAAAAAAATTAGAATTATTGACTGGGTATCTAGAGTAAGTCTGTTTTAATGATCTCAACCACTCAGTACTAACCAGGATTTGGGATTTGAAGAAAAAGGAGTCACTGTGAAGACTTCTCTCATTAAAGCTAGGCTCAGGACGAAGGCAGGCATACTGCTTGTAGTCTCAAGCTAGTCCTGGCTCTAGCTCTCTTTTTTTGCTTCCAGGAAGCTTTCAGGGAAATAATAGGCTTTATAAGTGCCTAAATATTCTGGTTACTTGAAAGATACACTCAATAATATGCTGAAGCTCCCTCGATATGAACAAATAGTTCTGTGAACCAAGTAAGTCTACAATCAATTTGTGTCTTGAGGTCAAGTTCCTCCATGAACTGGCTGACAGCAAATAAGGTTTAAGTTCACAGTGTGGCTGCTTCATTGTCTAGTAAAGCCTTTCACCCCTGCCATACCCCTGATGCAGCCTAGTCAGGTATGATTGAAACTGCCCAGGAACTGGGGAAAAGGGACAGCTGCTATACTACACTCAAGAAAATGGGATTACACTGATCACACTGAGGCTCTCCAAGACAACAGGCTATGTAGAAGCTGTTTCTTTTCATTTTGGCATACTACAGCCTGACCTTGTTGGCCTGCCTATGTACTTCTAGGGCCATCCTCCTCCTTAAAGGACTGCACTCCTTCATCACTGAGGCTTCTGCTATATTCATGTCAGTGTTTGTCATTTTTTATCTATGACGCTGTGATAGACACTCACAGATACAAGTTTAACCTTCAAAAAAACCACTGAAAACTTCTTTGGGTTTATGTAGAGCTTGCTGAGTTCACTATATAGATGAGAGTGGCCTCAGGATCCCGGGACTTGCCAAGTTTGAACTCTCAGGCTTGCAAATGGAAGAAATGGTGGCATGAGGCAGCAAACACCAAAGCTGTAAATGATCTTCCTTCAGGGTGTCAATTACATTTGCTGTTTGCCTTATGGTACATGTAGGTGATTACAGTGTGAAGACCAGGATACATTTGTTTAATGTATCCTTGAATTCTATTACATTTTCCACTCATCTTGCTAGAGCCTTATCTTCAATTACAGTCCTTTCCATATGCCCCAAGCTGTTATTTGTTACGAGACCAACCTGACCCTCTTGTATCCAAAATGTCAGTGAATTAAATCAAATTTTTATACTTTTTAACTTGAACAGTTATCTCACGATGCACATAACAAACAGATAATGAGATCTGCATTCTATTAGACACAGCGGCGCTTACTGATGTTTAACTATTAGGCAGAACCATTTTGCTGCTTGCAGTTACAATTACATTATATTTCTTTGTGGCTGGATAGCTGTCAATTGATTTAAATCATTCTAAATGTGTAGTATAGTATTTTCCTTAGTGTTGCTTCTGCTCAGAGAACTAGATACATTTCTGTTCTTTTTTCCTTTGGGGTCATTTCCATAGTTACATTTCTCTACAGGCTAAGCTCTTTTTGCCTCCTATATTTTGTGACAATTTTCCTAAGCTTTGTTTCTGAGTCTGGGATGCTTCAAAATCACATTCTTAGCTCTAAGCATATCCTCGAACCCTGCTGATTTTCATAGGACTAAAGCACAAACTTTAAATTAAATACAGTCATGAATGAGGATGTATTCCTGAAATAAGTCCATGTTAAAAATGACGTTCCAATGGCTAACATCACACCTTCTGCTTGTAGTGCTCTGCACGTTTTATTCTTTATATGTATAGACTTATAATTCATAATTCATTCAGTGCTCATAACAATTAAATGATTAAAGTACCAAACTTGGATCTAATCAATGCAAATATTTGGGTCCATCACAGGACACACAAAGACCCACCCTCCCCAGAAGAGTCTTGGTTCCATGTGACTCTCCTACACACCAGGAGTCAACTTACACGTTCATAAATAATCCAGTTGGTAAATATCAAAAGGTTACATTCCCTCACTGGTTTTGTGCGCATACTTCCGTTCTGGCTCAGGGTAAGGGGAAGAAGGGAGCAGTGCAGGGGAGTGAATCTAACTCTCTTTGCATTAGGACAACAAGAACAGAAGCATATATGTCATCATTTGCTGTATCTCAATTTGTGGAGGGTAATTTCTCGTAATAGACTGACTTAACTGACTGCTGAACATACCTTGGAGACTCTTTGGTTTTGCTTTTGTACAACAAAAGCTCATCCATCTCTCTCTTCACTCTGAAGGATAAAGGATATAAAAGCTACTGTAGGAGTGTTCTTATTCAGATAAAGAAAAGAAAGCTTGATTCAGATAGGGATGTTATTTTCAGATTTATTAAGCAGTCCAGAGGATTTAGATACCTACATTTTAGACATTTCAATTTTATAAAAAATCTTGTTACATTTAAAAATAATAATCCTCCTTGAAATGAATGAAAGAGATGCACCCAGAGCCATAGATTGCTTAAGAAAATCTATTTCCTCACCTATTTCACTAATGCTCAGAGAAAGCAGCTGCCATATATTTTTATACTAAATGCTAGGTATATCGATGGCTAGCTCTGCTCACACAACCCAAGCCATTGCATTAAACCTCACCTGTGTAAAATAGTCCAGCTGTGCGTTTATCAGTAATTGTTTGCAAGATGTACCTTAATGAACCCCCTGTGGTTCTCCATGGCCCACGGTGCTCTTCTGTAACACTTGTCATTAATCTGAGGCTGTAAGGTGGTGTTTAATGGGGCATGCCTCTCACTGGGCTGGAGGGATTATCTGGGACAAGGACATGGGGCTTTATGGTTCCTTACAGTCACAGCTGCCATAAAACCAGAAAAGCAGCAAGAAAACCTCCTTGAAATGGAGAACTTGCACTGTGGCAGAGACTATTTGTCTTTGTGCCTCTTCCTCACAACTTGTCAAGCCTTGGTCTCCACCTACTGGCTGCCATCAAGGTGCGGCCATGCTGCAGAAGTGATGGTGGCAGGAGAAGGACAGAGCATCAGCAGCCAGACTGGCTGGAGGGCAACCAAAACAGGAGGGATGGGGAGCACGTGTGTGGGGGCAGCTCTGCAAGACAGAATAGTGCTGGGAGTTAGAGCTAAGGGACAGGAGGTGTCATATGTGTGGCTGTTGGATGAAAGGCTCTGAACCTTTAAAATGTTAAGTGGCCTTTTCTCATTTTTCTATTGAATTATTAGTTGCAGTTACAAGGTTGCATTTATAACTCTCCTGCAAAGTCAGTTGCTAGTGGCGATGTCTTAAAAGCTGACCCTGTTAACTAGTCTAGTGCTCAATAAAGCACAGAAGAAGGGAGAGGCATTAGAGTACAGTGAAGGTGATGAAATGTGTGGAGGAAGAAGGACACAGACAGCTTGCACAGAAAGCTCTGAAGATGCATCAGGTCAGATGAAGAGTCCTTTTAAAAAAAATAGTGATTTCTTTGTTTCCAAAATGAGACTCAGCTTTTAAAGTAACACATAAGCCATCTTCTGTGCAGATGGTTAATACCTTCTTTAATGAAGACACCCCACAAAGTATGCTCATGTAAGACCCTGAATAATTCCATGGTATCAAAATGGAAGTTTTTTACTGAAGTTACACAGAAATTCAGATAGGGAAGTCACCTTATTGGTTCCTTTAGCAGCTGACTTCGAGCTCACTGTAATCCAAAGTAGAAGATAACCATAGAAGAGGCAGAAAAAGGAACTACAGGAAATTAAGTTAGAGAAGCCACGAGCTTAACAAGACCAGCCAAGTCCCTTGCCTTTCAAGTCACATACGAAAATCTCTGCAGGGACAATACACATGTATTACACTATATATTGCATCTACCTGGAGGCACCTGAATAAAGGTTGAAGGGAGGGCTCTGAGAAGAAAGGAGAAATTCACTGGTGGCAGGTGCCAGCAGCTCCCTCTGAGCTTGGTGGCTTCACTGCAGGACAAGGCAAGGGTGGGCACACAGTTGTGTCCCCGGGTAACTCAGATGCTGGCCTCAGCTGCTCTTGCTGATTTGGTTTTCCCACCACCAGCTCTTGCATGAGCATATTCCCACTGTCACACATCATGTCCCCAGTGTGGGAGCTCAACATGA
Source organism: Brachypteracias leptosomus (assembly GCA_013401335.1). Classification (NCBI taxonomy): domain Eukaryota; kingdom Metazoa; phylum Chordata; class Aves; order Coraciiformes; family Brachypteraciidae; genus Brachypteracias; species Brachypteracias leptosomus. The sequence goes on along the minus strand of VYZX01023028.1, from coordinate 71,912 downwards.
ACTGCTGGTGAGCTGCTGCAGCTCACAAGCCACTGGGCCACCACCTCTGAGTTGCAGCCTATTAACCTTGACCCGCAAACCATCAAACAGAAAAAAAATAAATCAGCTATTTTATAATAAAATGCATTGCTAGACAATTAAGAACGGTCTGGCAACATTTTGCTGTCAAAGTAGTGAATACTGGTTGTCAAAAATAGTGATGCTACCAATAAAAATCCTTGTGAAAAAGAGAGACATTTAGACACACTTATACAACTGTTTTCATCCCATGGGTTGAGAGAATTTTATAGCAGTAGCAAGATGACACTGCTTGATCAGGTGCCTGCTGCGGTAGAAGGAACCAAAATAGAATATTTGTAACATGATGCTGCCAAGTTCTATGAGATAAATGATGTTTGGGGTCCTTTAAAAACGTCTGTCTCTGTTCAAAGAGCTGGAAAAGTTTGATGTCTTGCCTGTGATGAAGAGGCAGAATCGTTCTAGCTGCAGAAAGAAAACATGTGATCATATCCTACCATTTGACTTTTTCTAACTTGTAAGTAATTCCTCTCATTTGTATGAGCCTCTCACTCACTTAGATAGTGACACAGATATGAAATATAAAGAAGTAAAATTCCACAGCTTCCCCTTTTTCTCTAATGACCTGCCATGTTGCACAGCTTGAAAATACCGGGAATTTACCTTACTTAAATTAAATGCAGTTTTGCTGACCTGTGTGACCTGGGCAGGCAGGGCCAGGGAAATACACAGGTACGCCAAATAATCAGGGGAAGGAAAATATTCCACAGCTGTAAGGAAACAGCTTATGAATATAAATCTGAGACACTCATCAGCAACGCCCAAGCTGAGAAAGCTGCACAACTAGTGCCAATGCTTCCTTTGGCAGGTAGGGATGTGGCTGTGGCTGTTCAGAAATCAGGGGAGAAGGCAGCAACCAAAGGCCTATAAAAAATTAGGTTACGAGGGTGGAAGAAGAGAAAATAATCTCCCACTAAAGACATCATTTGATGATGGGCATCGGTGGTTTCATTTTTGCACATACTGCCAATTAGTTACAATTAGAAAACCAGTCCCGAGTGCTAAAGTTAATGGAGATTTGGGGATAAGGTGCTCCAGCCGAGGAAGACATGGGCATGGGAACACGCTGCCAAGGAGCTAAAGGGAGAAGAATGGGGATGAAAGGAGATATAAGAAAAAAAAAATTGAAAAACTGCTGCCCTGGAAATTTGTTCAGAGAGATTTCTGTTCTTATTATGGTAAATGGATCTTAAAATGTTTTGCCTCTGGGGTTCTGAAAGCACATTTCAAGACTACAGAAGGATTTATGTAAATAAAGGTTCAGAAACCTACTACCTGCAAGGAAGCAGAAAGGTAACCTGGAAAACAACACACAACAGGAAAACCCGTGTGCAGCCCAACTCTGTCACAGGCTTCCCTATAGCTTCACACCTATGCAAATTATCTGCCAAAATGCATAAAGCTCAAGATAAACAAATCTCTTCCACAACTTGGCATACGGAAAAAGGGTCTGAACTGAAATGATAATTGAGTTTTAGAGACCCATCCATTTGCTGTCATCGTGCCATCTGTCTCCCTGGCAGAGTCCTGATAGTTTCCATTGGCAGCTTTGATTGCCAAAGCTCATGTATTAAGTTAGAGTTACCTAGTCTTCCCAAAAAGAATTTCTTATTATTTTTCTACAGGCCTGCTATTCTAGGTGATTGACAGAACTGCAGGATGCCATATACTCCCAGAAGCATAATATATTTTGATATTTTTAAACTTTTTCCCTTTTTAAAATCAGAAATATGGATAATTTTCTACTGTGTTTTTTAAGCAACCTGCAGAGACCAAGTCCATTAGAGTCCAGAGAAAGGCTTACCTCTCAGGGACTGACCACAGGTAAAGAAGATCACAGGTGCTGGTTTATATATGTGTTAAGTATTTGTTATCACCAGAGTAATAAATGAAAACTGTGGATGTCTTATGAGGGCAGTACCCCCTGAGGCAGGCTCCAAGTTATTGCGTTACTGTCAGAACTACCCACTGCAAAGCACCTTTGACTAAAAGCCAGTATGACACCAGCATAACTCTGCTGACTCCCCTGGAATGACACAGATGAATAATGTTGTCCCTTAAGGTATAAAAGAAGTGATAAAATAATTTACATTTCATTTATTTACACAGAGTGCAACTTTAACTGCAGCAGGGAATGATGAGGGTGTTGCCCTAAGACTTTATTAAAAGTTATGTTCCATCTGGTCCTTTGACCATGAACATGTTTTTGGCTATGTAAGGACAAAGGGATTAATTCCAGCAGAAGTTAATTCATGTTAGGCAGAAGACAGATAAACACTCCTGGCAGTCCATTTACTGAGACATACACAGTAATGCAAGGTACCAGAGTCCCTCCTCCCCTTAGACTGGCTGTGGAATAGATTGTGGCCAGACTCAATAGACACGAGGGCTGAGACACTTACCAGGGAGTTTACATAAGAGAGGACTATGCTCTAGGCAAGATGGATACACAAAGAGGCTGCTCTGTTGAACAGTTTTTGTTTTCATTCTGCTTTGTTCCTTTTGCAGAATTAAACAATATTTTAGGTATGTCACTGAAGTCATACAATTGGTGACAATTCCTAAAGGAAAGCTTGCATGCCCTAAACCTGCCATTCGAGGCTAGATGAAGAATAGTTTTCCAGCCATACAAACATAAAGACAACAGAATTTCAACTCATTGATTTAATTTCTTCCCCAAGATAGAGAGACTTTTCAAGGTTCCTCATAAACATCCAGAGTAGGAGAACTGTTTGGCAAACAAGTCAGTCACTGGGGCACTCTGGGGATGAAGGGCACTCAGCTCCTCCTTGTTGCTGCTCTGACGTACTCCCACAGTCCTACTGAGTGTCCTACTAACACACAACAGGGTTAATCTCTGCTTCTCAGTCAGTAGGAATTGCTCCACTTTGCAGCAAGTAATTACATGTTACTGGGAGAGAAAGGCTGACTCCATCTTTCTGCTGCTGTGGCACTTGGCTGGGATGTTAGAAAACCTCGAGTAAGTCCATGCTCCAGTAAATACATAATTATTAGCCAGCTTCAACATAAGAAACCTGAGAGATAGCTACCAAGGCTAGCCCATTACTTGGCGGTTAAAATGCTTATATGAGATACAAAGCATTATGACTCAAGCCCATAGCTCCAGCTGGAATGCTTTGAACCTTGCTTGCCTGTGCCCCAAATACATGCTCTAACTCAGGGACTGTTGGAGGGCAAGGGTATCACTCAGTCTTCCTCCCAGTCAGAGCTACTATCCTGCACCTGAGACAGCTTTGATGGGATGAGTTAGACAAAGAAATGAGTTTTGTAAAAGCTGGTGTGTGTCCATGAAAAGCTCTGGTTCAGCATTCCCCTTCTGTACTCCCAGAACTAAAGTCCTAACACCACAGGACTCTTGAGCCAGAGGTGGGACATCATGAACTCTATCACAGTGCTGATATTGGCCATCTCTGAAGACCTTGGTTTTGAAAGACTAGAGTGAGATCAGAAGTGTGGATGGGCTCTGAGGGTGTGAGAACAACCTCACAGTCTGTACATTTTAACTGTGTTTGAAGGTTTTGTTGTTATAGGAGGGGAGCAGTTGGTCTGCAAGTGTGTTCAAAAAGCATGTCTGGATATAATAAGTGTAAACTGGAGTTGATGAAAGGTAAATGAAATGTGAGTGAGGATTACATGAGTTTTAGAAATTGCCTTGAGAGGATGCATGCTTACTGAGCAGTCTGGCTGGCAACTGAGCAGAGCTTTCAATGTTGGTGTACACATACAGCGAGTATATGTGTTCCTTCAATCCTTGTTTAACCTAGCAGCTCCACCTACCCTGTAGACTGAAATTCTCCTTCAGTCATTAAGTATGCCCAGCAAAAACACCTTCTGAACCACCTCCTCTCCCTTTTCTGCCAGTTATAAGTACAGGACTTCAAAAGATCTACACACAGACTCTCAATATAAGTCCACTCACCTTGTCCCCAAGAGAAGATACTGCTTGGATGTGCATGTAGGCAATGGCACTCATGATGTTGGGAATTCCCTCCTAACCTCCAAGCTATATGTATTGAATTGGAAGGTATCTTCAGTAAATGGCACTTAGTAAGCAGCATTTAATGTCTCTACTGGAGGGAACTCTGCTAAATCTAGGAAAGTCCTGACAATTTTCATTGCTCTGACTCCATCAATGCAGATGTGAGATAACGCTGATTTTGTAGTGTAGATCCTTTTCTCAGAGACTTTCGTAGATGTGATCATTCCACAAACATTACCTACTCACTACAGATCCCAGCCTTCCACACACTTTATAAATATCAACACTTCCAAGAAATCAATGAGCTTACTAATCTGTGTAAAGTAAACAGCATTTTGTCCTTAAAAAAAATAACATTCAGTCACCTCCAGAATCTGGTGCATTCAGCCAACATGCTTAAAGATTGCAGAATAAGAATCATGAAATGATCTAAGTTGAAAGGCACCTCTGGACATCACCTAGTTCAAACCTCAATAAAGAAGGGTCAACTTAAAATTAGATCAGTTCACTCACAGTGCTGTTCAGATGAATTTTGAACACCACCAAGGATGGAGATTTCACAGCCTCTTTGGATCCATTTCAGTGTTTGGCCACTCTCCAGGTGAATATTTATTTCCTAATTTCCAACTGGAATATCTGATGTTGTGACTTTTATCATTGCATCTTGTCCTATCAATGTGCAACTCTAAGAAAAGTTTGCCTTCAGCCTCTCTACAAGCTCCCCTGAGGTAGCTGGAGACAGCAGTAAGATTTCCCCCTTAACCTTCTCATTTTAAGATTGCTCAACTCAGTTCTCCCTCTCTTTATACATCATATGCCAGTCTCCTCATCATCTTGATGACCTTCCCCTGGACTTATAAAATCATAGAATAGTTTGGGTTAGAAGGGATTCTAAAGACTGTCTAGTTCCAACCCTTTTGCCATGGGCAGGGACACCTCCCACTAGACCAGGTTGCTCAAACTCCCTTCCAACCTGACCTCGAACACCTCCAGGGAGGGCACACTCACAACCTCTCTGGACAACCTGTTCCAGAGCCTCACCAAACTCACAGTAAAGAATTTCTTCCTAGTATCTAAATCTCCCCTCTTTCAGTTTGAAACTGTTACCCCTTGTCCTATCACTACACTCCCTGATAAAGGATCCCTCTCCATCTTTCCTGTAGACCCCCTTTAAGTACTGGAAGGCTGCTATAAGGTCTCCCTGGAGCCTTCTCTTCTCCAGGATGAACAACTTCAACTCTCTCAGCCTGTCTTCATAGGGGAGGTGCTCCAGCCCTCTGATCATTTTTGTGGCCCTCCTGTGGACCCACTCAAGAAGGTCCATGTCTGTCTTATGCTGAGGGCCCCAGAGCTGAACACAAGACTCCAAGTATGTCAGTGTCTTGTACTGAGGCATCAAAAACTGGACATAAAATTCCAAGGTTTGTTGGCTAGAGGGAAATAATTACATCCTTTGACTTGATGCCCACTCTCTTGCTTATATAGGCCAGGATGCTCCAGGATGAGCAATGGCACATTGCAAACTGCAACTTCTTGCCCAAGAGGCCACCCAGGTCCAACCCTTCAGCAATCTGCTATCTACCCAGCCAGTCCCTGGCCTGTACTGTTGTATAGGGTTCTTCCATCCCAGGTGCAGACTTTTGCATTTCCCTATCTGCTATATATATTTGTCTACATTGTCTACATTTGTCTATATTTTCTATTTCCAATTAGTATTCAAATGGCCCATTCAACTCCAGAATCTGCTTATGTCTATTTTTTTTTTAAGTCCAGTAAGATAATTAAAATACTCATAATTTTTAATTAGAACATAATCTAGTTTTACTTCTTCAGATTTAATACATTTTATTTCCATTTCCCTTTAAATGTAATTTTTGTCTATTTGTTCCAAAGCCAAAAATAGTCGTATATTTTCAGGAGCACATATTCCATAATTTGGGGTTGATTCTGTTAATTCTGGACATTATAGGCTTTTCTGGGAAGGGCCCACGCAACAAGAAGCTCTCAGTCCTAGCAGTTGCTAAGTGTTTTGATCAATTGAATGACAGTCAAGGGTGTTTGGCACCCTGCAAACCAGGAATTTTAAATCAGGAGGCTTTATGAAAGCCTGCAAACCCCATTCGTCCTTTGAGTTGTAAGTATAAAACCTAAAAATTGTCAGCATTCATGTGCATGAAAGATAAAATAATCATCTCTCCCCCAAAAAGATGGCAGTATATTTCCAAAATTATGTCATAGTTTCTAAGGCTACATCTGTTCTAGTAACTACAATAGGCCAGGTCCTTTTCTCTGGCTCTGAGGACAAATATCACAGCACAGCATGAGTCCATATAGAGAAACTCCCATCCCACCAAAACAAGGTCCTGGACCTGTTTTGGATGTGCTGCCTTGTGTTTCACATGGTAGCATGGAGAAACAAGCAGCAGACTATAAAACAAACAGTTTCTTTAGGCTTTGTTACTGCAACTTTGCTGGTTTTCATTAAAAAGCCCAGAGATGTTCAGAAAAGACAGCAGAAAGCTCCATTTTTTCGGTTTTACCCTCCATCTACCACAAACTCAGTATGCACTGGGTACTGCCCTGAACATCTCTTGCTTTTATGTTTCCTCTCCCAGCTCTCTGAAAATGCAGATCACAGGCAAGTGTCATTGCCACCAATTCCAAACACTGATGCCCTTCCTTCCTTCTCTCACCCCAGAGATGCAGACTGTGAGCCCCACACTAGCACCTGCCGGCTTCCACATCATGTGCCAACTCCAACCTAAAAGCTCTTTGGACCCGTTTTCCTGGGACCGTCCAGAGAAGCGAGGTGCCAGCAGCAGCACAGCCCTGCCTGAACACGTTCCAAGGCTTGCAGGCTAGGGCTGGCAGCCCTACATGGAGCTGGTGCATGGGGAGACCTGCTCCATAGGTTTAAATTCTGCCTTCTGCTACGAGGCCCTGAACCCCACTTCTCATTACAAGCAGCATGATAAAAATCAGGTGAAATGCTCAAACATTTCATTAACGGTTAATGTCATTAATTTAACGATTGATAACAACAGACAAGTGATAGATTATTTCTAATAAAAGGCCCGCCAATTGCTAACAAGTTAGGAAATGCCAGAGCAGAAGTTCTCAAAGAAATAATCCCCTGCCACATCCCCCCTTCACAGAACAACCAGGGTTATCCACGGCTGTGCTGGGGACAGGCTCTAGCCGGGGTGGGATCTGTAACCTTCCCGTGGCACCTCATGAACCCGATTTTAGGAGAGCCCAGGTATGGTTGCACAGGGATGCTAACTTTCTGCCTCTGGTACCGAATACGCCCCACGGGGGAGAAGCAACCCCGAGCAGGAGCGGACAAAGCCGGGGCTGCAGCGGGAGCGGGATGCGGGAAGCAGGACGCGGGCAGCGGGATGTGGGATACGGGCAGCAGCTGTCGGCGCTGCCCTCGCCCCGCTCCAACCGGCGCTGGCTCCGAGGGACGATCCGCGCACTGAAATGACTAAGCACGAAGTCGC
>VYZX01023028.1:0-64280 GCA_013401335.1 Brachypteracias leptosomus | reverse complement strand
GCCCCGGCCCGTCCCAGGGGTGCGCAGCGCCGAGCACCCGCCTCGCCCCCAGGAGCCCCGGTGCCCCCGAGCCCCCGGCATGGAGCGGCCGCTCAACCTCAGCTGCTTCGCCGTTACGACACCGGACGCCGGCAACCGGAGCGGGTCCCCCAGCCCGGACGGCGCCCGGGCGCATCTCTCCATCTTCAGCGTGCTGGTCCTCACCCTTCTGGCCATGCTGGTGGTGGCCACGTTCCTCTGGAACGGGCTGGTCCTGGCCACCATCCTCAGGGTGCGCACTTTCCATCGGGTGCCCCACAACCTGGTGGCCTCCATGGCCATCTCCGACGTGATGGTGGCGGCCCTCGTCATGCCCCTCAGCCTGGTGCATGAGTTGTCCGGGCGGCGGTGGCGGCTGGGCCGGTTGCTCTGCCAGGTGTGGATCTCCTTTGACGTGCTGTGCTGCACTGCCAGCATCTGGAATGTCACGGCCATTGCCCTCGACCGCTACTGGTCCATCACTCGCCACCTGGAGTACACGCTCCGCACCCGGCGCCGCATCTCCAACATCATGATTGCCCTCACCTGGGCACTCTCTGCCTTCATCTCCTTGGCCCCGCTGCTCTTTGGCTGGGGAGAGACTTACTCAGAGGACAGTGAGGAGTGCCAAGTCAGCCAGGAGCCTTCCTACACCATCTTCTCCACCTTTGGCGCCTTCTACCTACCCCTCTGCGTGGTGCTCTTTGTGTACTGGAAGATCTACAAGGCTGCCAAGTTTCGAATTGGATCTAGGAAGAACAATTCCATCACCCCCATTGCACCAGAAGGCCTGGAGGTAGGTCAACTCAGTTGTATTTTACTCTAGTCAACTGCTGGTAGAAGCCAAACCCTTGCAGCAGTGGGGGAAACTTAGAGCTAAAGCGTGCAAGCAAGCAGCATTCCACCAAAGCCCTGTGAATCTTGAAGGCTTTCCAGGGAAAGTTGACTGCGAAGCTTGCAAGCCCGGTCTTTTGACTCCTTCCAAGTTCCCCAGCAAGGTGTAGCTAAAGCAACTTTGGGCCAGCTTGTGAGCCTGAGCTCCACGTGGGTGTGCAGTGACTCACAGATGTCCCTCCATGGAATACTGAATCAGTGTTTGCAAGTTTGTTTGTCCTGTGAGGAGGCATCTGGGGGTGTGAATGGGTGGGATCCCATCTCCACTGGGGACAATAACCTGGCAAGCAGCTGTGGCTTTGGGGAGACTGTGAATTTACCCCCACAGAAGACACAGGTGCAGAATGTCCTTGTAAATCCTTCCTAATTGTGACTACATCGTGTCAGTTCATCCCAGGTGTGGTGACTGGGCACTGTAAAGACTCCTTGGGGGGAGGAAGTAAATGTATGCTCATTTTCTTGCCTCTCCTGCAAAGAAGGACTCTTAAACTCAATGGGTTCAGAGTAAGCAAGGACACTTCTCTGCATGGCATATGGGCATGCGCCTGTTGTACTGATCTGATTGTAAATTGGGAAATAATCTTCCTGTGAAGCTGTGTGAGCAGCTCCATGTGCCCGTACATCACTAGTCTCTTTAGCTTCTAACCTCTCTTAAAAATAGTCTCTGTCATCCAGAAGAGGGTCATGCAACCACTCTCCCCTCCATTAGAGCATGACGTAGATGGCCCATGTTTCCCTTGTGAGCTCTGGCCATTGCTTGCATAGTTTGGTTGTGTTCCTGCTGTGTGGATTCAGCTGACTGAGGCACATATGCTGCCACTTGTGTTTGTGTTTGGCAGGTAAAAGAAGCTGCCCAGCAGCCACAGATGGTCTTCACTGTCCGTCATGCCACTGTTACCTTCCAGACGGATGGAGACACATGGAGAGAGCAGAAGGAAAAGAAAGCTGCCCTCATGGTGGGCATCCTTATCGGGGTCTTCGTGCTCTGCTGGATCCCCTTCTTCATCACAGAGCTCATCAACCCTCTCTGCTCGTGTGATATCCCACCCATTTGGAAGAGTATTTTTCTATGGCTAGGCTATTCAAATTCCTTTTTTAATCCACTCATATACACTGCTTTCAACAAAAACTACAACAATGCCTTCAGGAACCTATTCTTCAGACAGCACTGAGCAGAAGAAGCTTTCCTGCTGCCCCGGAAAGCTGATTTCAACTCTCAGTGAATCCTACTTGAATTCCTCCTGAGGAAGTTCAAAGCCACAGATACCGAAGTGATGCTAAAGACGCATCCCCATGGGTCATATGTCCCAGCAACTGCCCTGGTTCCTACGCAGACGCTGCATCCCAGCCTCAAGTCAGTTGCTAATTTTCCTGCAAGCAGCATGTGAGGGATTTTCTGGCCAGCAGCTCAGCATTCCTCCTCCAGTGCCCCACTGCTTTCCTCCTGCCTTCCGAGCAATGTTGTCTTTGGTGGCAGTAATAGTGCAGAGGAATCTTCTGGCAGAGTTACATTTGAACCTCTGGTTCGGCCACCACTAGTATCTCAGAGCATTAATCAACTTTGTCCCGTGTGCAAAGCTGGGACTCTTTGATGTCAGGAGGTTTTGTGTTTATATATGAAACTAGATGTTTTATAGCTTGGTTGAAAAGGCTGTTTGTCTTGTCTTTTGCTGGCAGAGATTGTTAAGTGTTTGTATTTGGGAAATAAAACCCTCAGTAAGAGTTAAGAGCAGACTGCAAGTACAAAGCCTTTTCTCACATGCTTTAGCAACAACAAGTCATGCTATTTGCTACTGGATTCCATGTAGCAAGTCTGTTTTTCAAAAAAAATATTTACTGTGAAAGCTTTTAATGCATGATGTACCCTGGAGTGAAAGAGAATGCATGGGAAATCCACCTCTCATTCTCTGACTGCTATGTGTGAGTGTCTGCCTCAGACCTTTACTTTCAGAAATACCAGCTGTAAATGTTAATCTTGTGTATGTGTTTCCCATTCTAAACCATAAATGTATTTTGAGCAGCTGTGGGGCAGGTTTCCTGTAGTTTCAGGGGACACAGGGAGTGTATTTCAAATTGACTGTCAATGAGGAGCTGTGTTTTTTCTGAGTGAGATTCAGGTCTTCTTGACACCAAAGACAAGACCTCACTTTTTTTCTGTGATCACTGGACTGCAGGCGAAGGGCAGTTAATGACTGGTGATGTTTCATTCTGGAGGAATGACCAAAACATACAAGTGCTCTGCTGCAGGGACTAGACTTAAATATTTCTTCTTTTGCCCATCCCTCATTCTCTTCATCCTCACTAAGGCTCCACTCCTGCCCAGTTGTTATTGTTCTGCTGCCCTCCTGCCTTTCCATGTTGCCAACATAGTTATAGTATTTGGCATTTCACTCTTAGAATTAAAATGATGCACTTTATGATGCACAACTGGAAGACTGACAGGCCTTCAGATTTAAAAAAAACCATTAGTTTTAACTATCAATTCTTATGGGGCAGCCACAGAAATCTGACCAGAACTGAAAAGGTGGAGAAGATGACAAGATGGGAATTGGAAAGACACGATTTCATGTCAGATATCTCAAGCAGAAGAGATAAAAGGGAAAAAAATGTCAATAAATCATGGGAAAGCTCCCTAGGGAGTGGGTAGAATTAGTTCCCATCCTTAGCAGACTGCAAGACATCAGATGTTAAAATTGTCACTGGTCCTTTAAGCCAGTCAAAAATCCTGGCAGAGCTGGTTAAAAAGGCCTTTTTATTTTCATGTCTTGGGACAGGTGAAAATGGAAGTAGAGCTCAAGGTGCTATCAATTATTGCAGCTCTTTCAGGACCAGTTAGACAAACATCCATCAGGACTGACATAGATGTAGCTGATCCTGCCTTGTGGCAAGAGGAGAGATGGGATGGCCCTTGAGATCTTTTTCAACACAACTTTTTTTTCAACAACATCTTTTTTTTTATTTTATAAAAGTCTGTTAGAAGCATTAAGTAAAATCCTGCCCTCACTGAAAGCAATGGACAAGTTCTCAATGACTTCAAATCAGAATTTTATCCAACATGTCTTGTAAAAGCATAGTTTTAATATTAACTAATTCAAGGAGAAGATGGGTGGGATGGGAGCAATCTTCTAACTCCCTTGAAAGAGTTTCTGTGCTAACCATGGACCAATCTCCCTACAGCTGACAAAAGCATTTTCTTTCTTTGTTACATATTTTGAGTATTATTAGTGACATCTCTGGCATATTGAAAATTGTAATAAACTCTTGAGACCCTTTTTTTACTGAGGATATGAAGGTTGCATTGCTTTCTCTGGACAGTTCATCATCAATGCAGAGCTGTTTTCTTTTGGGAACTTACTACTTCTGTTGTGTCAAAGGATATTGAGCCAAAAATGAATTGGAAAAAATGCTTCCTTGCCCATGCCAGACCTTCAGCTAAGCTTGGTAGTGCCTGAAAGTAGGAGACTACTCTTCAGGGCACCATGGCAACACTTCAAACACTTAAGCATGGATTAACTGGGAAGTTGGACTTTAGTTCACCATTTTAACACATAACATCATATCTACACAACTCTGTTTCAATCCTGTCTGAGTTTGCCTCCATTTTTATTTGATCTTTGATCTTTAGGAAATTCTCTATCTGTGTTGTATGGGATCCTTGCACAGGTCATGGAATCAGCTGCAATCTCAAATTAGGATCTTGTGTAAGCAGACAAAAATTAAACTGAAATCAATGGGAAAGATCTCTACTTTTGCTGCAGCTCAGTGCTGGGATGAAGTTCTTGTTCCTTATATCCTGTGTTTACCCATGCTGTGCCTTAGGCAGTGACAAGGAGAGAATCTTAAAATGGCACCAAATTCTGATTTGTCTGTAGTCATGGATAGTCCACCATCCCAGTGTAAATCACATTTACACTTATCTGACAACCCACATCCCATGCAATCCATATTGATCTTCTGCAAATAACAGCTTCCACTTGGTCATAAGTTTGGTTCCTTTGAATCCTGACATAATTAGCAGATACATTATGGACCAGTTCCTACTGCTCTTAAGAGACTTAAGAACATTGACTTTTTGTGTAAATACCGTTCCTGTGATGCAGTGTGATCATGCAGGAAAAATATCAGTATTCTGGAGATTGTGCTGAAGAATCATATTGAAACATGCTGTGGTAGTCTGAGCACAGTGAAGGGTAACAAAGAAACCTTGACTTCTGATCCTGGCTCCAAGGCTTTTTACAAACCTCTCAGTATTCAAACACAGATGCTGAGTGGGGTCCCAGAGACCCAAATCATGTTTGAAGAGATACACAACCCCAGCTTTAAAGGATGTATCTTGTACCTTCTTGTTCCCATTTATAAAACAGAATCAGTGGTGTGAAGAGATCTGCCTGACCGAGGCTTTGTGAGGATTGATTAGTAAATGTTTACATGTACCAGGAAGGTGGAACACTCTGGTTTGAATGCCAAGCAGCATTATAAATTGGGCTTCTCTTTAATTCCCTGGAAGAGCATTATTGCCCATTATTATTGAGTTTCCTATGCAATTTAATGGCTATATAATACTTCCAGAAAAGATTTAACTAACCTTCTTCCACTTAGAATTAATTTATTTTCCTTCCAGTGCTCTGACAGTTCAATGAACATCTGTATGGGAGCCTGATAGCAAGGGCAGCCACGGCGTGTGCTGAAGGCTGGCTACTGAACCTCTCCTCACAATGTTGAATGCTTATTGTCAAGGTTCAAGGAGCAGCAGCTCTCCAGGCAGCCTGCTACCATGTTTCCTTTATTTTTTAGGGAGAAGAAAAGGGCACAAAAGAATGCCCTTGGATCACATGACAGGTTGGCTGACCACCTTCTTCCTCTACCCCATCCCATTGACCTTTCTTCTCGATGCAGGCAGGTCAGGCGTGTGGCTCCAGGACACACACTGATCCTGCACAGCCAGAGGTGGGCCACGCATAACTTCATGCCCTGTTAATTTTCCTGGACATTTCCTAAAAATTACCACTTGGAGACGTGGCCTTTAAGCTGGCAGTGGCTGCTGAAAGTGGAAGTTCCCTGGAAGTGAAGTTGCAGGCAATTAAAGACATTTCACCTGACAAAGGTAATTAGTGACTACTAGTTCCAGCGATTGCTGTGGTGAGGTACGACTGACAAAGTGTCAAAGTGATTTTTGCAATGTAGTGATTTGAGCTGCTTTGTTCAGGGGGGGCTTGTTGCTGTTCTACTCTTGAATCCCTAATTTTACCTGCAAACTGGGACACCAGCAGAGTCATGGTGAACGTGACATGGGCATCATTAATGCTCCATCTGGGAACAGTGGGTAAAACATCCGTGGCAAAATCTGCATCCCCACTGCGCTGCACCCTGGCTGAACATCATGAAACTGCCAGCATGTTCATCAAGTCTAAGAGGTGGCCAAAGAGTTCTTTAAATCACCATTATTTTCAGTAACACTGAAGTGCTGAGGAAGTTGTAGGAGACTGGAAGAGAGCTGAAGTTATGCCAGTATTTTAAAAGGGCAAGTCAGGAGAGCCAAGTATTTGTAAGGCTAATACTGTTACTGATTTACAGCTTGAAATTGATCCTTGGCAAAAATGTGGAACAGCTGATAAAGGACTCAATGAATAAAAAATTACAGGAAGTAAATATAATTAAAATAAATCACATTGATGTCTGTCTTTGATTGCAGTGCAGGGTTCATTGCTGATGGTGGTATAAAGTATTCACTCCTCAATAATGAATCTGACTTGATAACACTTCCATGAAAAAGGGAAGAAGAAAACAATATGAGGTTCAAACTGTCCAATAACGACTCACGGACTGAAAAAGGTGTAAATACAGAAAATGAAATCACTTGCACAGAGAAATGAGGATGCAAACTGACTGGGGACATTTTAGCCTGGCATGAGGGAAAGTCAGGCACCAGGAGCAGCAGGAGGAGACCCTTGTTGCAGGTGGGGAGGCACGGCCACCTCAGGGTGCATCAGGAGCTGGACATATGGGACTGGTCAGCATTCTGGGGACAAGCCGATTTATTTCTTACCTGTGCATGGGCTATGTCCAACTATGGATTTTATTCTGGGCACTGGAGGGGAGGCTGTGGTTTCAGTCAGTTGCCTTTTCACTGTTCCCCCCTCACGCCACTGCCAGGCAGCCAGCCTCAGCATTGCAGTTCTCTCGGCCGTGTAATTTCCCATGCCGGCCAAGTCAAATACTTTCCCTAATCATCCTAAAAAGCAAGACAGATGGGCCCTTTCTCTGGATCCCCCAGTGCGTTGCTGTTGTTCCTCTGTCTAACAGTTTCAGTGCTGGGAACAACAGCTTCTGCAAAGCCAAACCCCAGCTGCCTGCTTGGTGGAGGAGACCAAGCAGGGCCAGGTGCAGCTCCAGGGGTTGGTCTCCTCCACCCACCACTGCTCTCTGACAGCGACTAGGAGGAGGAAAGAAAAAGCAGAAGCTACATCCTCCAGACTTCTGCTGGAGCTGTTCCTGACAAACTAGTTCCTAACCCTGCTTTTAGCTGCCCTCCCTTGCTTCTAGTGAGACTAAACCTGGCCTGGCTGCCGCTGTCAGGGGTCTGATTGTCTCTGCAGGAACACAAATGGGAGGGGAAAAAATTTCCCCAATCCACTGCAGCCCTAATTGCAGGAAAAAAAATCCCCAGCCCTGACCTTCTCTCTGGAAGAGGACACATTTTCTGCATGGCTTAGGCATCCAACCTGGCCAGCTCCATCCCCTTCCCACTGCTAGCCGCAGAGAGTGGAAATCTCTGTATTATTCAAAATTACCTGCTGCTGGACAGGTCCACAAGTTTGTCCAAGCGTTGGCCTGAAACATTTCATTTTCCATCAGTTCAGAGCTGCAACCTGACATCAGTGCTTCTTCCTTGTGCCTTTCCATCACCAAATCATGGTTATGCACAGATCCCACCAGACTTGGCTGTTGGTATAGGGGAGAGCAAGCTTTCAAAATTAGTGTTTTTACTTGTCAGGTAACTCTCTGAGTTCAGGGTGCCAAACCAGCAGCTGAGGTGCCACAAAATCTCAAGATCTGCTTTCTCTTGCCTGAGTGATTCAATGTGTGAATCACTTGGCTATTCACAAGACACCTGGTTGGACAGTTCCAAACCTTAAACCATGCCTGGTTTGGCTCATTTTGCTAAGTTCCATCACATATCTCAGCTTTCTACCACTCTCTTGTGATGCTGCATTTGAGCTCTGGACATCACAAAGTCGTTCACATGTTGGTCAGGGTGCTGCCTCTGCAACATAGAATCATAGAATTGTTATGGTTGGAAAGGACCTCTAGGATCATCAAGTCCAACCTTCATCCCAACATCTCCCTAACCACTAGACCATAGCCTCGAGTGCTACATATACTTGTTTCTTAAACACCTCCCTGACCTGGCACAGCTGGAACAAACAGGGCTGTTTTCAACCCAGAAGAGCCTGTGGCACATAGACCATGACAAAGATTAATGTGATCACCTTGCAACCCCCTTCTAGATCTGCTAACAGCCTTATATCCTGCCCCACAAATTACCTGTGCTCCTGTCAGGCAGACTTTATAGGGGAAAACCCCGACCTCCTGGTCACGTAGTTTCACAGTTTAAATGGAGACCTGCTTTCAAGGAGCGGGGAGAAATAATTTTGATGCAATGCCAAACTCAGCTCTTTCAGTGGGCACCAGAGCATATGGAGCCTCTCACACAATTGCCTGGGAGTTGCAGGTCTGTGATGTTTTTTCTCTCCTCAGCTGCTCGCCTGGTTGCCAAAGTTTCCAGGTGCATTAAGGCAGGATGCTCCTGCTGCGTGTCTTGGACCTTCCACCCGCACATCTCGGTGTCAGGGTGAATATTAAACAGGCAGGAGGAGTACAGCAGATGTGAAGTGCAAGTACAATTGCTGGCACAAGGGGTTACTCAATATCTGGAATTTGAATGGAAAAGAGAAGCTGCAAGCCCATGGTATTAAGTAATTAAGCTTTTTTGAGGCTTTTTAAAAGAAGGCAGGTAGATGCAGACGGGAGGTGATGTGGCAGTCAGCCACACTCTTCTGCTTCCCACAGATTTGCAGCACAGACCTCAGCCTTACCGGGGACTTCAGAGCACATTACCCTGACTAAAGCCCTCGAGCTACTTTATAAGCTGTTAATAGTTGCCAAACAAAATGAGTGTCAGGGCTGTTTCTTATTAAAAGGAGTATTTAAGGCACCTGGAGAAGACTGTAAGTACCATAAACCCTTTAGATTCCTTTTGAAACCCCAGAAGTGGATGGTGTTTACACACAAAACACAGCAAACAACTTTTAAATGAAACCTATTTGACAGCAAATCTGCTGCTGCTCCTCAGGTCAGCTTCTCCACCACTTTTATTCACACGTGTCTCCAAGACAGCATGTACCTACCTGCCGTGTGCACACCACAGCATCTCCGCTGGGTGATTCCTGAATCATTGGAATGAGATTGTCCAGCACAGGGCATACTTTGGTTTCCTCAGCTTTGAGTGAAAGGCAACATCTTTGGTCACACAGACTCCTGTCCCCAGGTGGCCCAACCTTCAGGGTGCACTGGATGTGGGGCACCAATCATCTGGGTGTGGAGCAGCTGGGCTGGTTTTCATCCTCCTATTCCTCATCCCTCTGGTTGGCAGCCCCAGCTGAGCAGCAGCTCCCATTCCATGCTGCTTCTCCTGACTCCCTTCTTGCTCACAGAGGTGCCCAGAGAAGATCTCTGTTGGCCTGGTGAAGCCTGCTGCCCTACGTTCTGCCATGGTGATGCTCCCAGGGTCAGGGCTGCTCCTTCGCTCAAGGGCTTGTAGTGAAGATAATCACTTCATAAACTAAATGAGCCGTGCACTAGATCAAATAGAGTAATAAAAAGCTGCTGGGTTGCACCAGAATCCCTCTTAAATGCCTGTTTGCAATGGACTCTAGGCATTTCAAAACCATCAAGTTGGCATGATCCTCACAGGGGGACTTTTCTCAGGAAAAGAGGGAATTGTCTCAGCCCCAGTCTCTTCAGTACTGTTAATGGGAGAGGCATTTTAAGAGACCCTTTCTTACAGAGGGACTTGCATGGGCACTGTGCAATGCAGCAGGACCCCAGCCCATCGCAGCCACCCTGCATCAGTGCCACCAAGAAAGTGAAGAGTGTTGTGCTTTTACCCCAGCTTGTCCATGATGATGCAGACCTACAAGCAGCCTGGAGCCTGCTGGGAAGAAAAGCAGCAGCTCTGGAGGCATGACAGAGGGGTAAGGAGAGAGCATCTGGCTCCCCATGGGCTCTGTGGCTTGGCTCAGCCCCTCAGGAGCAGGTCCACTGGGGCAGCAGGAGCTGCAGGTGACAGACAGCATGCTCTGCCCAGCTCTGCTGCTGCAGATTTTAGCAGCAGGCAGACAGTGAGATGGCTCTGCTAGCTTGCAGGGAAGGAGATGAGGTCAAAAGCACCATCTGGCCCGTTCACCTTTCCGCTCCTTTGTGGCAAGATAAGAGCCTGTCTGGGAAGACGTGAGGTCAAGGGCTGAGTGTGCTCTTAACTGCTCGAGATCAGGGCAGAAAGAGACTGATCAGTTTTCATTTCCTTCTGCAGGGGGGAAAAAGGAGCAATATCCCTTTTAGTGTTCCCAGATGTGGTCCTTAGAGATGTCGAGATGCTTAGACTTCTTTTTTTATTATTATTTGAATAGTAATGTAATGAAGCACCTAAAAGGTCCTAGGAAAGGAAAAGGGCACTCTCTGCTGCTGGCAAGTATCCTCCAGCTTTGAAAGACGTCTCAATACTGTGCAAAATTAGCCACATGTACAAGTTGTTCAGCACTTGGGTGCTCAGCTTTGTACAGCCCTTTGTAAGTGGAAAACATCTTTCTATCTTACCTTTTACAGCTGCTATAATAGCCCTCTGACAAGATCAAATCCACTGTCCTCCTTCCCTGTAAAGGCAAAGCCACCCAGCCTGGTTCTTGCTGGCTGGAGTCCAAAGTGATGCATGTTGCTCAGAGCCATGGGTTTCGGGACAACTGTGCAGCACCAGGGAAGAGGCAGCTCTGAACTCAAGCCTCGCTGTCCCAGATACTACAGAAACATCCCACAGCACTGGGTGGGCAAGAAAGCCAGAATTACCCAAATTGCAGGGTGATATCGTCTCAGAAGAACAGCTGGCTTAATTTCCACCAGGCAGGATGCAGCTTTTTTATGCACAAATATCCTTAGGAGACTTTAAGGAGATGGGTTAGTAGAGGAGCATCTCTTAGAAAGAAATTCTTTACCCTAAGGGTGGTGAGACACTGGAACAGTTTGCCCAGGATGGTTGTGGATGCTCCATCTCTGGTTCAAGGCCAGGTTGGATGAGGCCTTGAGCAACCTGGTCTAGTGGGAGGTGTCCCTGCCCATGGCAGGGGGATTGGAACTAGATGATCTTTGAGGTCCTTCCAACCTAACCTATGTTTCTATGATTCTTGTCCTTTGCCTCCTGAGCAGAGCAGCATAGGAGGTGTGTGAACACAAACACACACCAGGTTCCACATCCATTGCTCTGAGTGCTCCCGCCAAACAAATGACACTGCCTACCTCAATATACCCCAGAAAATATGTTCTCCTCAGGCAAAATGATCAGCCCACATGCACTGGAAAATGTCAACACAGATGCATAATTTTCCTACAAAACATACACACACATTTCTTTGTCACGCTGCATCAACTGTTTTAGCTGGGTTTTAGTTATTTTGCTCTTGACTAGAAAGACTGTGCTATATATGAAGGACAAAAGTCTTTCTCAGCAAAAACAATTACTGAAGCCTCTCTCTGATCAAGAATAAAAGGAAAGGCGTATCCGAGATAAACTGGTTTTCACCAAGGGAAATTCTATTAGATTGTTGAATTTTTCTATTGCATCAATTATATGTGATTTGAGGAGATAAAACATTTCCAAAACTCTTTCTGGTAGAGATGAGCAAAATGTTTTGGAAATCACTGTGATCACTCAGGATTGAGTGCTATTATTATGCACAAAGGCTGCATATATAGAGATTATATGCATTATAGAGAGAGGCTGTTACAGGCAGAGCCAAGAAATGAAACCAGGAGCTCACAGAATCACAGAATGGTTAAGATTGGCAGGGATTCCTGGAGGTCATCTGGTCCACCCACGTTGCTCAAGCAGGGCCAATTGAGCTGATTGCCCAGGACTGTGTCCAGATGACTTCTGAGTATCTGCAAGGATGCAGATTCCACAATCATCCTGGGCAACCTGCTCCAGGGCTCAGTCACCCTCACAACAAAAAAGTGTTTCCTGACATTCAGAGAGAGCCTCCTGTAATTCAGTTTGTGTAGATTGCCTCTGGTCCTGTCACTGGGCACCACTGGAAAGAGCCTGACTCCATCCTCTTTGCACCATTCCTTCAGGTATTGATATGCACATCTCTCTGAGCCTTCTTTAGACTGAACGGTCCCAGCTCCCTCAACCTTTCTTCGTAGGAAAGACGCTCCAATCCCTTCATCATTCTTGTGGCCCTTCTTTGGACTCTCTCCAGTATGTCCATGTCTCTTTTGTACTGTACATAGTACTCCTTGCCTCACCAGTGCTGAGTAGGATCACCTCCCTCAACTTGTTGGCAATGCTTTGTCTAATGCAGCCCAGCACAGCATTGGCCCTCTTTGCTGCAACAGCACATTGCTGGCTTGTGTTCAACATGGTGTCCACCAGAGCCCCCAGTCCTTTTCTGTCAAGGTGCTTCCCAGCCATGTGTCCCTCAGCATATATTGGTGCATGGGGTTGTTCCTCCTCAGGTACAGGTCTTTGCACTTCTCCTTGTTGAACTTCAGGAGGTTTCTGTTGGCCTATTTCTCCAGGAGTCAAAGTTCCTCTGGCATGACCCTCTGGTATATCAGCCACTCTTCTCAGCTGTCATCTGCAAACTTGATGAGGGTTCATGCTGCCTCTGGGCCTGGCCATTCAGACAGTTTTCAATCCACCTTACCACCCGCTCATCCAGCCCATGCATCAGCAGCTTCTCAATGAGGATCTTATGAAAGACAGTGGCAAAGGCCTTACTGAAGTCCAAGTAGAAATACAGTGGTGAACATGGTCATCACCAAGTGGTATTTTCTGGAGCATCTTGCTGCCTACCTTCCCATTCAAAAGAAGAAGTATTACTAAAAATACACGTTTTTCCGTTGAGTATGAAAAAAGCCTACAGAGACTAGCTCACATGCAAACATTAAACTTGAAGACTTTTTCTAAGTAAGTTAGATGAATCTTACTTAGGGTACAAATTAATTTAAAACCAGGAGAAGTACAGAAAATTAGTTCACTTTTTTCCCTCTCTGATGACTGGAAAAAGCTAGAAGGCTGGCAGAGGTTTTTCTCCCTTTTCCTTCCTTTGATTCTCCTCTCATACATAAAAAAGAAGATACATGGAGGGTCAATGTTGGTCCTGTGGTCCTAGGGTATCTGGGCGGCGAAAAATAATTTTTACTGCTGCATCATGCTTGCTGCTGTGCTGTCCATTTGCCAACCTTTTTTGCTTTCTCTGAGGCCCCTCAGATTCCAGCTAACCTAAAGAAGTTTATCATCTTCAAATTTTGCTGTCTCCAAACCATTGCAGGTGGCAACATATATTACTGCTATGACACCATGGAAGCAATAAAATAGCAGCCACTACTGAAGCCTGTGGTACTCACAGATCATTATAAAGTTCCATCATTTCATCTTTTCTGCTTCTGTGCATGGTTGCATTCTATGAAAATATTTTGACTCACAAGCTTTTGAGTCTTAGGCTTTCTAGTTACACCTTGGATAGGTCCAAGTAGTCATGATGCTCCTGTTTGAGCAATTGGCTAAAAACAAAAGCGTCTTGGACCAAGGATGTTTCAAATTCTGTTCTGAGCTTAGAAACCACTATTAGCAAAGACATTGTGCTTGCAATGGTTTCTCCATCCTCTGTGCTGTAACCTGTGGAATCCACTCGTACTTTCAGTGGCTCATGACTTCAGAACTAGAATTGGCTGCTAGTCTAAACCTATCAAAATGGCCTGAGTGAGGTTTGGGGTTTTCTTGAAAGGTCTTTAGTTTTAGACTAACAGGACGGAAAAACCTGCAGTGACTAGCATGTCATCTGAACTACAATATGACAGATAACTTTTTCTCATCACATTCATATCCTCTATTGAAATTAAATCTAGGGTATTGTTCCAATGTCTGATTGCATATGGGAAGCAGGGATATAGCCTGTACTCTGACTTATAGTTTTCTAGGAATTAATGAAAACTTATTTTTTTTCAACAGAGAAAAAATTATTTGTTACTGCCTTCAGGGATCATCTGGAGAATTCTTGTAGCTACGTGTCTCACAAGTATTTAAAGCAGAAAAACATCTAATAGCCCTTTTTTTCTCTCCCTTTTTTTCCTTCCTTTAGAAAAAAAACAGTGTGAGTTGCATGGAAGTTGTCTGGTGGTGTGTGGGTGTATAATGCGTATGTCAAACTCACCACGGGGATGCTAATGAAGAGTGAGGCATTTTGCTCACAACTTAAACATCTCTTCCAGTCATTCATTTGACTGGCATTTCTGGGAATAACCAGTGGTTTGAAGATTAAAGAAAAGCCAGCAACTTGGAGGTGACAGACAGTAATGTTCATTTGTGGCTGCTGTTGCAAAGCATCTCTGCAATTTCTGCCATGAGGCTGATTTGTCTGGAAAAATGACAAGCTGCCATTTTGCCATCAGCTTGCTCTGTATTCACAATCCTCTTGCTCTACGTGCCTTGTGGAGCTCAAAAATACTCAGCCAGCCCCATGCTGAAAATAAGAAAAGATAAGATAAGATGACTTGCCTAGTGGATGAGGGAAAGGCTGTGGCTATTGTTTACCTGAACTTCAGTAAAGCCTTCAACACTGTTTCCCACAGCATTCTCAGGAAAAAAACTGGCTGCTACATCACCAGACAATGGGGAAATGTATGTTTTTTAACAGGTGACACACTGGGTCTTTGGCTACTGGCCACTCTTGGTAAATAAGAATGTGAACATCCAAAGGCAAAAATATTGATTTCAAGTGATGGCTCCTGTGGTCTCAATAAAAAACCACTCTTTTGCAGGTGAGTATTACAGTAAATACAAAAAGCCTTACCACTGGCAACTGCAAGTGTTACATGTATTTTTGAGCCTGGAGACAAACCAGCAGGCTGAACTTCCAAACTGTATCAAAAGCACCCATCCTAAAGATAACAGAGCTTATGGGGTTTTGCCATTTAATAGTCAGTGAAAATGAATATTGAATTAACCAGATGGATTTTTGAGTATCTGCTCAAGAAGTGAGTCATGGATACACCCTGCTTATGGGTAGGAACAGTACTTCAGAACATTATTGACTAGTATTAAATAGGTCGTATGTGATTATGTGATTTTTGAAAATCCATCAGGCAAATAGCAGGAACTCACCGCCTAGATAAGTGTTGCCTATTGGCAACACTCTGCATTTCTTAATTATTATCAGATTATTCCCTAGCAATTCTGCACTACAAAACAGTAAAAGGTGCCTGGCTGAAACAATGATCACCTTATTGCAGATATTATGATCTGAAAGCATGAAAATGCCCATTGAGTTGGTGTTATTCTTGTGTTGTAGCCCTGCTTTTGCCTGGCCATAGCCCCTATATGGACCCCCACCTCAACCCTGGCCCACCTGGCCTTGATTCATCCCTGTCCCCATTCCCACAGAGGTGCCCAGTGTCACTGAACTGATGCTGAAAGCACTTGCTTGGGAAATGCTGTTGAATGAAGGGAGAGTTTAGAGGCAAATTTCTCATTTCTTATGAGGTAAATACATGTTATATATTTTTATATATAGCTTCAAGTGTCGAGTTCCTGGGCAAGACTTGCACTTCAGAAGCTTCCTTGAAGGCTCTGCTGTTCCCCACTAGCCATTGACATGGGCTGCTCCTCCAATCTCCCTTTCCGTCACTGCTGAACCAACCATAGCTACCCAGGACAATCCTAGAGACCAGCCTCATGTTTTAAGTATTGCAGTTAGGTGCCTAAAGTATGTAAATGAGCAGTGTGGATCTTGCCTTTGATCTGTGCACAGGCACCATCTCCTTTGCTCTTTTACTACTTGTTGTAAAATCCTTTCCTCAAAAGGGCTGCAATCCCAGCTGGGGCTTCATGCTGCTTCCCTGCTGCAGATGCCAAAAGGATTTATGGGAGGTATGAGCTGAAAAAAAGGCTCAGAGGAGCTCTCCCTGCAGACAGTTTTCAGTGAGCAGTGCTGGGCTGGCAGTTCTGAAGGGCAAAACTCTCCTTGCATTTGCAGTTCAGGTTTCCATGAAGCAAGAGCCGGCAGCTCCCCTCCCAGCACTCACTGGGCAACCTCAGACTTGTCTCTCTGAGCTGGACCAGCGGAGAAGGGGCACAGCAAGACTGCCTTCCTCCCTGAGGAATAACCTGTTTGTGAAAATGGGAGTTCCTATCACCCAAAGGTTGAAGTCACAACTGCCTGCATCTCTGAAGCACACATGGTTAATAAGCAACAATGTCTCAGGGTGCTCATGCAGGAAATTCTCTGTCCTGTGCTATAGAAGTTGAAAGTGATGCTCCAGCAAGCTCTGTAGTCTGACAGAATATGAATTGTCCCCTTTTGACTTATCAGATGGCACTTCATATTTCAGATGACAATTTTTGCATGTGAGGTATACTGCACAGCTGCATGGCAGCTGATTTGAAAAAAACAAACAACTTTTCCCCCCAAAAAAGCCCAAACAAGAAGAGCTCTGAGCACGGCTGGTTCCAGCCTCCTACTCCATGGTCTGCTATGAGGTCATCATTCTACATTTTATTATATATATTCTTTTTAAACCCACTTATATGAAATACCTTTAAAAGTGAGGAAAAGGACAAAAGGGGAATGGGCAGAAGAAAGAGGGAAGCTGTAAAGGGTCACAAACACTTACCCCTCCAAGCAGAGCAGAGGGCACTGAACCCCTTCCAGGGAAGAGAAGTGGTGGCTTGGTGTGGTGGAAATAACCTATGAGTGGGTGATCCCAGCCTGGGCACCCATCCACCTGGTGGAGCCTGGTCCAACTCATAATTTAGAAATAAACACTGGACAGGGGGTGAGTGAGTCTTAATGCCAGATGACCTTGATGCTTAAAGAAGTAGAAGCTTGTCACCCAGGCTTGGAAATATTTGTCTGAGACCCACATATCCATTGCAAAGGGGCATGGCTCCATAGGTAGCCCTTCAACGTGATCACAGTGAATGGTGGAGGAGAGGCAAGAGTATTGGTCAGGTGCTGTGCTGGTCTTCCTTTGAATCAACTCTTACCTGCAAACCTCAAAGGGCTCTGATGTGAGAAATAAAAGACAAAATGTAGTCAGAGCTGCTTGAATGGTCCACTGGCTTCTGAGACTAAATCAGCAGAAAGAAAAATAGTCAGCAGTGACAGGAGCACTAGTTCTGAGCTCAGTGTTTAGATTTTCAAAAAGCAGCAAAGGATGAAGCAGCAAATACAGAATTTGGAGGGACTTGAACAATTAAGCTTATATTAACAAAGCATCATAAAAAGATAACATCCAATTGAATTTCTTTAATTTCTCTGAGATCTCAAAACATTCTACAGATTTCAGAGAAATGGGAGTGAAAAAAATCTCTCCTGCTATTCTGTGAGTTCAACTGGAATAGTGCTGGGACAAGAAAACAGCCCCGTGTGGCCAGGCAGACCAGACCAGCATGCAGCAAGTAAAGCAGCTGGGGACATTTCTCATGCAAGGACCCTCACTGCATCACCTTCAGGCTGAACTGAAAAGCAAGTCACCATAGCTTAGTAAGCCCACAAGAAGAGATTTTCTTAGGAGAAAATTTTGAGAGGCTAACAGAGTTTGCTGCATTTTAGTTAAGGATCTGAGTTTAGTGCTCAGAGCTGAATCTATCTGGGTTGCTGCTCTCAACTGACACTGGGTTTCAGTGGGAAATGAGCCGATGTCTTGGTATGGAGACATATCACAGAGCATGCTCTGTTGCAGTTGTGTTGAACTGTTTATACCTCCGCGAATGATAGTAAGTGGAATTGTTTAATTCACAGTTTCATCCCAGCAGTGTAGCACCATGGAGCAACACATTCCCTGTCTCCTCAAGTACCTGTACTGCTCTCCCTTGTGTGTCACCCATGGTTGGTTCCATGTCAAGATGTGAGGTTGGCAGAGGAAAAAAAAATTCCCCTCCTCTCAGTACAGGGTCTCTGAGGATCACTGTGGAGCTTCATGAGGATCTTGATGTCACTTTCCTGTCGCAAACTACAAATCAGAACTTCTTCTACTGCCTGCTTTACATCCTCCTGTTTCCTCTCTCACAATGACAATAGGGACCCTCCTCAATAGGGAGCAAAGTGAAATTCAGCCACATACAAAGAAGCCAAATTTTGCCAGGGCAGTTAACTGTGAGAAGAGCTAACCAAGCAGTATACTCTTACTTGGAAACAATTTTTTTTCTAAAAGATTCAGACCAGGAGAGGCAGAAGGGCTGAGGCTGGTGAAGGAAACACAAGGTGGAAATCCATAGAAATTATAATAAAAGGGAGTCTTATAGGATGATTCCAATAGCCACTTAGACATCTGAGATTATTTCTCCAGTTTCTGCTTGAGTTCTGATTTAGGTTCCCTCAAATACTACTGTCTTCAATACTCACTCTTCCTCATGTTCAAAAATTCCTGCCCTGAAGACTGAATCTGAGAGATGCTCACATTAATATTAATGCAGCCGGGGACTCCTGCTAATCCAAGAAAGCCCACAATAAACCACTTGCTTGATCCAAATGGTCAATGATATGCACTGAGAAAACTGCAGTGAGACATCCCAGTGAACACATGCCCAGAGGAGTGTTAATGGCAGGAGGAGAAACCCCTCATTACACTGATGTTTAGATCTGGACAGTGCCTGGGGCTGTTACAGAGACGTGGGGTATTAAAGACCTGAAGACTGAAAAGATCTTACCTACTCCCAAAACTTAGCTTCAAGGCCCAGAGCAATCCATCAATTGTCCACAAACTGCTCGTCACCCTGGTATGAAAGCTGTGGAGGTGATACTAGCCTAAATCCGGATGTCAGAATTCAGATTGCTGCTAAAATGTAGCTACAGTTAAGAAAATCACCCCAAAAATCCAACTGAAAATTTGGGAGTGCTTGTTGCTGAGCAGGAGCCAAGAAAACTTGTTTACAGCTCACTCTCTGTTTTGGACAATTAATCACTAAACCTTGGCTGCACTTTCCACAAATCACCCAAAAGGACGCCTGTTGGGTTGTGTTAAGCTGAAGTGCGGTGATAGAGTCAGCTACTGCCTGCAATATGGATGAGAACTGGCATGTTAGCTCACTGCTAATAGGAGATTTGCCAAAAAAAGAGAAACTATCCATGGAGATAACAGGCATTACCTTTTCTCTCCTTAATTACTTCCTGATACCTGGACTGAATCCACAATCAAGATGTATCTGAGATGCTCCTGGAGCTCCACAGTGGTGGGCTCTGCTCTGGCCATGAAAGAGTAAAAAACACTCAGAAGTGCACTAAAGATAAAACTAATGAGAGATGAAAAAGTTTGGGAAAAAAGAGAACAAGTTCTTCCACTTTTCTTTGGAAGAGCTACTGTCCTGATGGATCAGCAGCAGAAGTGGTCTTAATAATAGATACAAATCTGGAAAACACCAGAAAACATGAGTTTGTATGGGCAGACCCATCCATGAGGTGAGTCTTTGTATTTGGAAACTCTGAGCTTTTCCCTAGCCAGGGGCTGGGTGAGGGACCCAGGCTCTTAAGGTTCATATCCGACCATGGGTATCCTCCACCACTGACCCTCACCTTCTCAGCTTGGCCATGGACATGCCTGGTCACTGGGGACATGCTTGGAAACCTGGCTGGTGTCCATGGTTTTATCTACATGAAGAGTCTAGATGGCTGGTTTAGATTGTCAGAGGTTACGTCAGAAGAAATATTAAAATGATTAATGTCTCTCATTCATCAGCATATTAGGTAAGTTACACACACTGTAAAAGGAAGCAGAAGCCAAGTTTAGAATTTTATGTGAGAGCAAGGGTGCATCTTGATCTGAAATAGTTATTTTTATTTAAGGGAGAAATAAAGTTAAGATCAATGTGTGCTATGTTCCCAAACCTTCCCTGAAGAAGCATGAACTTTACAGATTTATAATCCTGTCTGGAAATATTCAGTAGCATTCACTGAGGTCATTATCACACATAGGGCCAGGTACAGACTTCCAATTACCTTTAAAAATAATTAAGTGTCTAGAACATGATTTCTTAGCATTTTTAATTGCATTTTTTCCCTATACTGCAGACATAAAGTGATCACTATGGCTCTCAGCAGATGCCTAAGAAGCACCAGTGAAAATAGACACATCAAATATTGAGAAGTCTCTTATTTATACATTATCTCTGCAAATGAATGGCTTTCTTTAGTTAAGCAATGAGTTGCTGTTTTAATCCATGTTTCCTTGTCTCCTTTCCCATTCCAGTGTAAAGTCTACAGCAAGAAGAGAGTTTTCCATTTAAGAGATCCATCAGCCTGTCTACACTATCTTTCTGAATACACTTACAGTTAATTTGTGTCCAAATGAACACGTTTGCCTTTTGTAATCCATTCTTATTCCAAAACACATTTCAGAAAAA
Source organism: Brachypteracias leptosomus (assembly GCA_013401335.1). Taxonomy (NCBI): domain Eukaryota; kingdom Metazoa; phylum Chordata; class Aves; order Coraciiformes; family Brachypteraciidae; genus Brachypteracias; species Brachypteracias leptosomus. The sequence goes on along the minus strand of VYZX01023028.1, from coordinate 43,696 downwards.
TTACATACCAAAGGGACATTCTAGAGTACATCTTGGGTGACTTTTCCTTAAAGTAATAGTTATTAGTGATACAAGTTTCTTCTTGAATATCATTGTCTAAAATTAACAGCAATAAGCAACAGTCTGAGGCATAGAATGCTGCTAATCAGATTGAAATTAAAACACCAAGTCATTTAACTAAATACTCAAGCAAGTCACCTTAGACCACCCCAAGACAGCTGGGTTGACGCCAGCTACAGACCTGCTCCTCAGCATTCTGAGCTAGGCTCAGTAGCATCTGGTAACACTATTGGAGATAAGGAACATTTCAAAAACTCCATTTTTGTTTTTTTTTTATAACCTGACCTTTCTGACCAGCACTGAATGTTTTAGATAAATGGCAAGGATATCTCCAGGTCCCTGTGAAGAAACCAGCATCCTTGTGAGTGCATTAATTAGGGATGGCTATCTATAGCGTTAACAGGTCTGCAGAAGATGAAGAGGAAAAAGGGGCAGAGTACTGATGCAGGAGAGGGGACATTGGTTCATAACTTACACTCCTATCAAATACATGACCTTTTGCTGTGGATATTGAGGAGTACTATAGGCTTGGTTCTAGGAAGCATTTCTCTACTTGGGGGTCGTCAAACTGAAATAGGCTTCCTAGAGAGGTGGTCAATGTCCCAAGCCTGTCAATGTTTAAGAGGCATTTGGATAATGCCCTTAACAACATGCTTTAACTTTTGCTCAGCCCTGAACTGATCAGGCAGTTGGACAAGATGATTGTGGTAGGTCCCTCCCACTGGAAATATAATATTTTCTCTTCTCTTCTCTTCTCTTCTCTTCTCTTCTCTTCTCTTCTCTTCTCTTCTCTTCTCTTCTCTTCTCTTCTCTTCTCTTCCCTTCCCTTCCCTTCCCTTCTCCTTCTATTCTATTCTATTCTATTCTATTCTATTCTATTCTATTCTATTCTATTCTATTCATCCTATTCTATTCTACAGGGAGTTGAAGTTCTTTATGCACTAAAATTTTCTTCATCAGACTTGCCTACATATTGGCCCTGCTGGATCAGACAGCTCCTCTCTTGGACATGTGTCCTGGCTATCAGATGGGGCAGTTGGTTTCTCAGCCTTAAGCAGGCCACAAACTGGTTTCTCCCTGCTGCATCAAACTGTGCTCAGGGCTGGGCAGAACTTGTTTGTGGAGATTTAGCCCTAGGCTATGTGCCCCACATCATTGATGCTACCTTTAGGAAAGGCACAGAAGCAAAATGTAGCACATGTTTCATTCCACCATCTTGATTCCTGGGAATAGGAGTCCCTCCTGCTTGCAAAGCACACCAAGATCCACACCCAGCTGCTCCCACCCCATCCTTTCACCTTTCCATAGCAGTGATTCTCAACATCACATACTGGCAATTCTGGGGCCATAACACTTGCTGTGAGTTTATCAGATTCATGTGAAAAGTATTTTTATAAAAGAAAATTGGGTAAGCAAATCAATTTTAACACAAAAGTGGCCAAGCAGTCCAAAGCAGAGCAGCGTGCTCGCCACCGCCGAGGCTTTCTGCCTGGCAGAGGCAGGAGAGGCCCTTCAGAGCAATCTGCTGCCTTTCAAGCTGTTTGATGTTTCTCAGCTGCACTCTGCTGTTACCAACCAGACCTTTGCACACCGACAATCAAATTTGTCGTCTGCGGAGGGAGAGAAGCAATTCCCACTTCCCACCCTCCTAAACACTCATCTTTTTTTAAACAGGTTTATTATGTTTCCTTTTGTGATGAGAAATGTGCAGAGTCAGAATAGCACAGAGCAATTTATAGCACATTGGCTGGGCTCTTTCCTCAGATGAAGGCAGCAGCGTGTTCTCCCCGCCTGCCTCCCAGGAGGGACCCTGGGGCCTGTGCTCGCTGCGGGAGAGCTCTGGCTTCACTCGAGGCTGCACATCAAGTGCTTCTGTGCTGCAAACACGATCCAGGCCAGTGCTGCTCAGTTCCCACGTCTGCAGAAGATGTGCCAGACAGCCGTGCCTGCTGCTCTGCGGGGTAATTCTCCAGGGGAAACCCCAGAATATAGCATCTCGAGCTATGCCAGCAGGAAGGCACAAGAGTGGCCAGTTGGGTGGCAAGGAGCCTTGCAGACCAAGGTTGTGAACCTATGTGCCTATTGCCTGGCTCTAATGGCTGTGAAATCTGTGCACAGCTGCAATTTCTGAGTTTTCATACTGGCTTGCTCATATATTTTCAGTTCACATGCTGTCATTTGTGCACAAACCCTGATCTGTTGAAGTATATGGACACTTAGGGAGCATTATCAGTTTTCTTATGTGCTTTTTAAAAATTTATCTGCCTACTTTTGTTTCTATTCGTGTTTATAAATAGCATACAACATAGAAAGGGTGTACCTATTGCTTACACTCTTCTAACCTACCTGGTGAATGAGAAAGAATCATGTAATTGCAGGAGGAGACTGCCTGAGACCATCTGCCCCAGGTACACAAAATAGCTCACGTACAACCGTGGCAACCCCTGTAACAAGTTCAGTGGGTCCCCATAAGACATTTAGGAAAGGCTGGATAAATATCACAAAGTGAGATCACTCTACAGGTTTTGCTCAACTTATCCTCATATCCCACTACCTGCTTCGGGGCTGTGATTTCTTGTCTGGAACTACTCATAGTAGCAGCTATCTTTCCACAGAAAAGGATTGGAATCCTCTGTAGTAATGAGTGTGTGGGTTTTTGAATGCTGTATCCACTTTGTTCACAGTTTGCAGGCAATTTAAAATCAGCTATTGAATATATTGAGGCAGGCTCTGCCTATTATGTGAAAAGCTTTTATAAGAAAAAACTTACTGGGGGGTGTTTCATAGTACTGAATATCCATAATGTTAACCAAATACATTTTAAATAATGGTTCTTAAAGCTATCATATGAAGTATTGCCTCAGAATAATCCTGGCAGTTTGGAAACCCAGTGCAGCATTTAACTCATTTCTTCTAAATTGCTCTTTTAGCACATATTCATTCCCTAAATCCTTTTTTAACAGGCGGCCTGCCTGGAAAGCCATGAAAAGTACATAAAGCTCAGAACAAGATATATAATAATGCCCATTACTGCTTCCATACAACACTGCCCAACTGGTTTGTGAGCTCTTCACAGCAAGAACGCTGCTCGCTGCTTAGAAAGCACTCCCATGTTATTGATATTTATAAACAATGTAAAAGAGCCGTATGTATCTGCCTGGTAATGTTCAGGTGTGTGTTTGTCTGAACCTTGGGATTCCAAATTCCACTGCTTTCAGACAAGTGAAGGATTCATTAAAAGAAGTAAAATTTAGTTTCAGAAAACAAGCCAAATTTCTAGCTTATTGGCAATGAAAAGGTGGAGGATACTTTCAGTTGTAAATGTTTGCATGTGTTCAGTTGCAGGTATCAAGCCCACTCAAAGAGAGCGTGGACACATGGCCTTTCAAAAAGTAGGGACACAATATATGAAATGAGAAGGATCGAAAATGTTCATTACAGCTGAAATCAATCAAGGGAATATGAGTCTCTGTTGTTAAACCAAGCAGACAATGGTCATTTAGAATTTGGATTTTACCCATTGTGTCTATGGCACTCCTGGTGTCACTGTTACCTCTCTATCAGAATTTCTGTTTGCATTGCCCCTCAGTTTATTCTGTCAGGTATATATCTGTGCTGCATGTTGAGACGCTTATTCAACACCCTCCAAAGCATGCAAATCCTGCACATCAAAGCATCCAACAGGCAAATCCAGTTACTTCCAACTAGCATTTATATAACTAGATTTGGGAGTGGGTTCAATATGCAGAAAAGGTAGAAGATATTTCAATGAATAAATTGAGGGGGATTTAGGTGCTTTATATTTATTTGAAATTCAATAGGCATGCTGTGTAATACTTTCTCCATGAGCTTCCCAAATGTGCCAGGAACAATGCACAGGCTGAAAGCCATCATTTCAAGGTGCTACAGGCTTTGTTCTGCTCCAAAAGCAGATTCAGATTTCTCCTCATCCTCTGGATTCAATTCTTTTTGAATATTTAAAAACTAATACCAAAACCCCCCAACTGAACCTGCTACAGTCCACAGGGAGCCATATGTCTGTGTTAATGGATAAGAATCTTAAAAGTCACTTAATTTTGTTTGCTGCCATCTGTTTCTCCCCAGTATCATTTTTTGGCTGAACCAGTGCAGTACAACTTGTATTGAACAAGGTTGCATCCACATCAGAGTAGGAAAGCATCTCCCAATTCCTGATCAAGATGCCTCTTGGACCATCTACTTAAGATCCTTAACAAGTTCTGGAAGGCACTACAGAGGTGGTTAACGGTAACATTGGGAGTTCAGCTTCATCCTCACCCCATTCCTTCTCCCACCAGCCTGATTTCACCTGTTAGCCAACATTCAGAGCTCAGGGTTTCTGCTCTCCCACTTGCCATTTGCCATGGACATTTAGCCTACGCAGAAGGCTCTGCCTTGCCTCACATACAGACAAATTCAAACATTCCCTTCCCCAAAATGCAACTTCAGATGGTGCAGAAAACTTCTGTCCTACAAACTAGCCAGGCCACATTTCAAAATGCAAATACCGCAGACAAACCCACAGAGCTTCTCTCAAATCCCTCTCATATCTGCCTAAAAAAATCCCTCCCCAAATACTTGCTCAGCTGTTCAGCAGAGGCAAGCTCCTTACTTGAATTCCCCCAGCCCCATCTCCACCTCTTCTGAAGTGGTGGCCCTTGCTGATCGTAGCCTTCCTGTTCCCTGCTCCCCTATTCCATCTGTGGACACCACAGAGGTGACTGCCCTTTGGATCCATTTGCTGACCTCCACAGCTCATCTCTTCTCGGAGAGGCCCCTCTGGGATTGAGCACACTGTTCCCATCATACATTTGATTATGAAAAGAGACAAATTCCTGTTGTTTTTAATTCACCCAGATGGAAACCAGACACATAGAGGTGATATTTCTAACCTCCAACATTAGCTTCTTCAGTTCAGTGTCCCTGTTTCACAGAATGGAGGAATAATTTCAATTTTAAACCAATTTATCCTGGGTAGCCTTTTATTTGTGGTAGCCCTTTTTCTTGCCCATTTTTCCACTATGCCTGCAGCTAACTGAACTGCTTCCCTTATTTTTGCCATGATCAGTAATTTCCCTGGTATTGCATACTGGATTTATGACTTTATCTAAGCATCCAGCAATGTCATGAGCCAGCTGAGGATCACTTTTGTCTTCATGCATATTAGACCCAGCTGTATAGGGAGCTCCCACTCTACCAACACTTGCTTTCTATTTAGAATAAGAAAATGGAAAGAATCTTCTCTTGATGTGTTTCCCCCAAACCCTGTGAAATCCTGTGTTGTTCTAATGGGAATGGGGGAAGGTTGTAGGAAACCTGACCTGACTTCCGATTTCTGGAGGTTCTTTCCAACCCAAAGTCTTCTCCAACCCCACAGAACTTCTGTAAATGTAACTTCTCTACCAATTACACCAACTGGCCAACTGCATTGCCAAACCTCTGGCTCACACTGAGTCCTTTCTGGTGATGGATTTTTGCCTTCTGTGCTGCCCTTCACATCTGTCAGCAAATCCTAGGTCAGCCAATATTTCTCTGCTTTCCACTATTTCACTGGGTAATTTCTATAGCAGGTTGTGAGTCATTTTTTGGAGCTGAATTGCTGTTCCAAAAAGGGAGTTTTGCAGATGGGCTCCCAACAAATGCAGAAGTCCAGCAGTTGTTCATGGAAAGATGTTTGTCTAGCTGTTTAGTATTTCCAGGAAAATTGACGCCTCTTGACAGAGATCTTGTTTTACCTCCTTCAGCAAAGTCTCTAGGCTTTAAATCCTTTTTGCCACATCCAGGCTTGTGACCTCTTCTATTTCATGCTCTGCCTTGGCCAGCTCACAATTCTCCTTAAAAAACTGTCTACCTCTGCTGTCATACCCTTCTATTTCAGTGATATATAAATGAGGGGTTCTGCAAGGTGTTCCAGCTGCAAGGTATAAGGACAAACATAGACATCTCTCCTTGATGTCCCAAACCTCAGTCTCACAGGCACATGGAATCGCAGGGAACATTAAAGCTTTATTTGCTACCTGCATCACTTCTTATCACCCACTCATGCTCCTTCTAGTACCAAACTCTGCAAATCTCCTCCCAAACTGCTGGCACTCATGAGTATTTTCACACTTGCTTTTATGAGTACAAACTCCTTGCTTTAATTGTCTGTAACACTGCCTTGCATTAAAGGTGCTGATTAAACATCTTACTTCCAATGAGTTTTATTCCATCTTAGAAAACAGCACAGCACTGGTGACCTTGTCTTTCCTCTTGGAGAAACCAGTCTTCAGTCATCCCTATAACAACTTCCTCGATTTATTCCTTTATTCAGTAGCTTTCTCCGACTATATCCCTTCAGCTACTTCTGACACCAAGGGAGAAGTAACAATGACATGAGCAGAAATGGGCAAGGGACAGAGTTAAGGTAAAGTAACTTTTTTTAATGGTGTAACATATGTAACAGTTGTAGCAACCATAACTTCTCATGATGATTCTTTAGATGTCCTTCAAGGGAATACCTGACAAACAAAATTGAATGCTTGAACAAGTTCTGATTGCTTTCCTCCTAAGAAAAATCACAAACATACCAGTGAATTTCCCTATCCTCTCTGCAGTGATTCTTCCCAATGTACCTCTACAGCAAAGGAGGAAGATCTGTTTGCCATCTCTACACAGCTCACAAGATGCCCAACTGTGATCCCACTTCCACCTACAGCCCAGTTCCCAATACCTGGATCACTTATGCAATGAGCTTTCTTTTGTTTTCTGCCCTGGCCTAGGCTGAAAGCACTATTGCAACACAAAAGACAGTTTGGGAGTCTCAGAGCCATCCTATCGTGCCACCTTTCTGCCACAGCTACTCACTCAATCTCACTTCACTGACAGAAACCTGCAAAACAGAGGGTCAAAGGATGAAAAACTTAATTTCCTGCTCTTCACAGAATAACCTTCACACTTAAAGCTGTGAAAAAGTTGACCAGGTAGAACTACTCATAAGTCTTTTCCTCTGGCTCATCTTCCTGTTAGCACCAACTCCTGCTGAAGTAGTTGACCTTGCACACTGGTGTGATGAAGAGCCCTTCACTTCTCGGCAGTGCCATGGCAGGCATCGTGCTGCTCACACTGGCTATGCCCAAGATGTGGTTTGTAGCACAAGCTGTTTTTAAAGGATTTTCTTTCTCTCTCTTTTAGGTTGGAAAAGCAGCCTCCACTCACACTCTGTGTTGATGAGGGAAGTAGGATCTGGACAGCCACCAGAGAAGAGAGATTTCTGGAGGAAAGTATGGTAGAATTTGACAGGCATTTTACACTACGCAGCCACAAATCAAATCCGATCCCATAAATATTTCTTGTGAAGACCTGTGCACACCAGAGATGGCCACCAGTTGCTCATCAAAGCTGCCATTGCCACTTGCAGCAGGTACCTGGACAAGTCCCAACCTGCTCATTCACAGGAGAGGTGGCTTTTGCACATGATGCCATGAAGGAGAAGGTTTTCTGTTTCACATGGCCACACTGAGGGTCTTTGCCTGTATATGTAGAACTATTATTTACCACCACATCCCGAACACCAGAACTGACCAGAACATCCTGGTTCCAAACAGAGTCACAGCTGGGGAGGGGAGGGGCAACAATGCTTTGTGATCAACCAATGAAGCTAGGTAGTGAATTAGTATGAAAAACCTCCACAGAACTACATTTTTTAAAGAAATTAATCAAAATGCTTTGTTTTGCAGTGTTCAAAATGTCACATTTCTATTTTGCAATTCTAAATGACATTTCTAAATTTTACTTCAACTTTATTACTAACCCCTCAAGAAATTCACGGAGCTGTTATTTCTTTTCTCTCTCTAGACATTTTTCAGTGTTTTTGTTCAACTTTAAATTACTTTTCCCTCAAACCCTAGGTGCATTTAATGAACTAGCACACCAGATACGTGTATAAAGCTGTTCACTGCTTCGTCTCTCAGCTTTTGTCACGGTACACCTCAGCATGAGATCAGGAGATATCAAGCTCTGGACTTTAAGATGTCAGCAGCAGCCCAGTTACACTGTGGGTGGGAGCATCACCATTCATAACTACCTCAAACAGCCAAAAACGACAGCACTGACTTAAAATGAGTTTTGAATAAAAAACAGTATATAAATGTTTTGAATCAAGGACTATCTTTATACTCAGCACATGGTTCCTGATGAGCCACTTAGCTCAGTGCAGTGCTATGCACAGGTACTGCAGCACATATACACCAACCAATTTTTATCAATTTTGGCCTTAGGTGGTTTCTCCTTTTAGAATTTTAGCCTGTATTTTGGCCTGTGAAGCTTTCCTTTACATTTATGTAGGTGAGGTTTTTCTAGGAGGGATAGAGGAGGAGTTGTTCATACACTACTCCAAAATCTGGCACTTCAGAAACACTGGATATTATGGGACTTGCAGAAAAAATGACAGATCTGGACACTGGGTGTGATCTCCTCATACAAATAACCAATGTTGCATCGAGAAGTGCTGACTGAGAGCCAAGCATTTTGTAGCTCTGTCAGAAAGTACACAGCGTGTTCAGTTATGCAGGAAACTCATTCAAATGAAATATGTGCAGCCATTAATACAAATTTCATCAAGATGGATTTTTTTTTTTAACCACCACGATCCCTTCTGATACCTTTTAGCAAACTGCAAAACTGCAATAATGAGCTGTCTATATGGAGATAATGCCTTGTAGAAACAAGGGGCACATCTCCAGTATCCAGACAACCTGTGGAAGAGCAAATACAAGCACTTACTGGAACTCCTCAGGAGTTCTTGCATTCACAGGTAGAGATCCAACTCTCAACAACATCAACTATTGGGAAATTCAGAATAATAATCCAGGTCAGCCTCCCCTTCTATAAGCTGTGGAAGTCAAATCATGTTTATGATTTCAGTGTCCCAGGAATGCTCTTAACCAGTACCATAGCTACATAAATTTGGTAATATGAATGGCAATCCTGCAAAAGCCTGATGCAGCACAGCCAATGCTGCAGACAGTCAGACACTCAAACAATTCTCAGAGCTGAAGAATCTCCCTGGATTACAGCTCAAAGGCATACAAATAAAAAAAAAGCATAGAAAAAGACTCACAGGGTCGAGAAGCTCCCAGGACTGTGAAGAAGTGAGAATTAAATGCCAAAAATATGGGGTGAAAAAGCAGTATTTCAGTTTCCTGCCGTGGAAACCAAGAAATGAGTGATGACTATTGTCACTGTCCTCACCATAGAAATTTTGCAGTTTCATGCCACTAGGACAGCAGTACTAACTGCTGTTCATCTTGAGCTAAAGAAGAAAAGATTGGGTAGGCAGAAGAAGGAAGATACTCAGTGGCTTAATGAATGAAAGGAGGGAGTAATGCCTCTGTTAATGGGAAGTACCTGGGAGGTGCAACCTTGCAGTCAGTGGGGAGCTGGTGAAGAAAGCTTGAGTGGAAGGCAGGCATAGCACAGGTGTGCTCTGGCTGAGCAGGCTGTGATAAAGGAATGGAAACACCTAGGCAGCTGGTGGGGGTCACAGATTCACTTTATTGCTAGAAAGGACAGTCCATCAAAACTGTAGCTCACATCCCCCTCCCTTTTGGCCAACAATGTGGACAGTAAGTTCACCCACCCAACCTCTCCTGACCATGGGACTCACTCAACTGAGAGTGCTGCACCTACCACTGAACTATTCTGCTGCTGCTCCCTCCACCTAGCAAGGAAAACACCTCCCTGTGGGAGCTCATAGGATGCTAAGGCTGGTCCAGCCAGCTCCTGAGATTTCCGTGCAGCCATCAAAAGGAATGTTGGGTCACAGTGACCCTGAGGCTTGCTGCAGAGAGAACATAATGAGCTTCAAATTTTGCAGAATGAAATGCCTCTTACTGTTTAATCTTTCTTCATATTTTAGGGAAAAAAAATAGAAGTCTTATGCTTGAGTTGAAGTGCTCCTCCTGTGCCCTGACAGAGCCTGACTTCACTGATTGCAAAGCTGCAAGGAGCATTTGTCAGAGCTCAGACTCAGACAGAGTCAGCTTGGCCCAGGCAGGGATGGTCAGTCACACAGGCTGTGTAGTGAAGGTGAAAAAGCTGCACAAGCCTGGAAGTTATTAGTATTTAATTCTTCCATTAGTCAACACCTGCTGCTCTATCAACACACACAAAGCAAAAGGAAACAGACTGAGAGCTACACCTCACAAAAAGGACTTCATGCTCTTCGCTGGATTATGGCTCTGTATGCTGGCATGTGCTACATGCCTGGAAAAAACCCCAACAAATCCAATAACCTGAGAAAACCATAAAAATATATCCAGTCTCCAAAGTAGGTGTCCAAGGTGAAGCCTTGTCAAAGACTATCATGTACCTGTGCCTCTCTCAGTTTCACACAGGTCTCTGAGCTTCATGTCCCCTGCCCTTGGTGGTGCACTGCTTTGCACACAACAGAAGGAAGACGTTGTGCAAATGTTGGGCAGGAATCAATACAGCTGAAACCAGAGTAGGGAATTGCTCAGCAGCATCAAGCCTTACAGACCGTGTCTATCAGTGTTCTGAGAACACCATCTGCTCTGACCCTTCAGCCTGCTGCACAGCACCTAGTCGCTTCCTCCCCGTGACCCACACACCTGGTAAGACTGTCACAGCAGCAGAAGATGTAAAAAGAAAAAGCCTTCCAGACTAAGAACTCTCGGTTTCTTAATTCAGTAAAACAGGCAAGAGACCCTGAAGCTTTTATAATTGATCTCCAGACCATAATGTGATTTAATATTAAAAGCCTGGTGCTATCAACTACACCACTGCAAATAAGTGTAAAGCCAAAGTTATCAGTAAGCCAACTGACTGGCCAAGGCTGGCCAACTGTGTTACACTGGTGGTGTGTTTGAGGAGCAGATCATGCACCCATTAAAAAGCTCTGCTCAGGACCATGAGTTTCCAGACAGCAGTAACACACATACAATGACCAGGAAAGAGTTCTCCTCTGGAAATGCAATCCCTTCTGCTCCAGGGTCAGCGCTATACATATCTTCATGTGAAAGCCACCTTGGTTTTTCTGGAGTTCACCTACACATTGTACCAAATAAACAACATCCCTCCTTCCTGCTCCCATCAGTCTTGAGTTCAGGAATGCAACTATGGACAGTAAAACTTGTCTTGGAAGGAGGTCTGCTTCTGAGAGCTGCTTCTCAGACTAACACCCTTCTTGTTCCTCCTACCAGCCCCATCTGGAGGGAGCTGCAGGTCTGGAGGGTGAACTTAGAGCTGCTACTTCTGAAAAGGCAAGCAAAATTGCATGCCATTGAATGTCGTACAGACCCAAGTCTGTCATTATATGTATCCATCTACTAGGTCTGCATAAGAAAAAGGCTGTGAAAGGCTTTATAGCTCTAAACAGGACAACACAAGGAGTCTCATCACAGAGTAAATCCTTTTCTATGTTGAGCAGATGGTACAAGATCTCTTTCCATGAGAAAAAAAGGAAAAGAAAAAAGCCTCAGTCATCAACACATCATTCTGTTAATCCTAGACCTCATGCTGCTCCAGATGTGGAGGGGTACAAGGTCTTTGTGCAGAAATCCATCTCCTGTCACTAGATTTGTACTAGCATCTAGTGAGTGCCATAAATAAATATGCCTGATAGTACCCAACTGGCTTGGGTGCAGGGCTGGGATTTGCATTACAATTTTTATCAGTTGTTCCAAAGACTGGTTCATTCATTAACTGATGCTTTTGCCTGCTAATTATTGCATAGCGGTGCCTGTGAAACAGCAATCCTGTTTGGGGGATGACTTAATGCAGAAACCTCACTGCATAAAGAAAACAGGAGAGGTGTCATGTTTATTAATGTTCAGTGGCTTCTACAGTAACTGCTTTTGCTGACAATACCCACACTTGCTCTGCAAGAATGTATAACTAATACACTTCTGGAAATGATCTCATGAAGCAGAAACCATGAAGCCAAGAACAGATGGGAACCATACTTTCACTCACTGCTGCATTTTGAAATTGGAAATAATTTCAAAACAAGAACTCAAATGAACAAAGGGATTGCAGAAGCAGAAACGTTCAGGACACGGCGCTTCCAGTCTTCAATTTGCAACATTCAGGTCTTCTCAGAAGAGCATTTATTTGCAGTGATTAGCTGCCTTTTTAAACAAACGAACTCCAAAATGTGTAATTGCGAGAAAATAATAAATAATTACAGGAGAGTTAATGTGATGTACTCAGTTAATGATTCTGTGCATCATTAAATATTCTCAAGGAGATTCTGGATGCGTATCAACTGCAAACAGGTCGGGTGTGTGAGGGGGTGTGTGGGTGTGTTAACTACAGCACACTAGTACAGACAGCCCAAGGAGGGAGAGGAAGAAGAGTTTACTACTAGGAAGCAAGGAACATCTTCTCTGTCCTGCATCTTATTAGGCTCAATCTAAGAGAAAGATGAAAGGAAATTCATCACACCCAAGGCAGTAGGTAAAGGTAGGTTGAAGGACTGACAAGCAAACAGAGAAGCAATTCTGGAGAAATAATGAACAAGAAATAAGCACGGTGAGAGAACCAAGGGAAACAGTTGTGAGTTTGATGAATCTGTAGAAAGCAGGCGGGCATGATTTATTGTGTATTTCTTACCATCTGGGAAACAACTTTTGTGATTAGATTAGTTCCTCTCCCATCTCCTGACTTTCTTTTGCTTGTAGAACAAGAAGCAAAGTAAAAACCATGAGGTTTATGGCTTTGAATTTCACCCTACAGATGTACAATGAGCATGTTCTGCTTGCAGTGGCTCACACAGATGATGCCCAAACACGAATTTCAGGGCTGGAGGATTGCTTTTGCAACAGTCCCTCCCCCACATGCCTCTCAAGGGGCATGAAAGGACCCTAGAAGATAGATGAAGCCCATGGACATCTCTAGAACTGAAAGAGGGTGAAGGGATTGTACTGCTGCTGAGAATTACACCTTAAATTGCATTTACTAATAGCTTAAGCAAAGATCCTTTGCAGAATTGGTTCTGCCCTCCATGCAACAAATCCTTTGGGCAGCTTTGCACTCAAGGACCTGGCTTCTTCACTCTGGCTTCTGCACTGACAGTGGTAAGCCACTGCTAAGACCATGAGCAGCTCAGAGATAACTGGGAGTGGAAATGCTGGAGACTGTCACACTGGTGGAAAATCACCACCCAAGCAAGCAAGAGCCTGCTCCTTATGCAAACCCAGAGATGAAAAGGCCATTTCAGTACATCTGCACTACAGAGAACTAAAGCTGCCCGGACTTTAAGAGGAGATCAGGGCTCATCTTCTGGCTTGTCATTGAATGATTGTAGATTGATACAGGAAAAACAATGGAAAAGGAATCAAAGAGAATGTGGGTTAAATAATCAGGTAACATATCTAATGGAGATAAAAATGATGGAGACTAGAAGGGTTTGTTGGTTGGTTTTTCTTTTCATTTGTTCTTTACTGAAAAATACAAGGATGAAAGACATGCAATATCTTTGAGAAATGCATGGCTGAAGTGCAAGAGCCACACAGCATCTTCTCTAAAGAGAGGAGACTTCTGTGCAGAACAACAGCTGTGCCTCATCATCCCAAGTCCTCTGAGCACTTGCCTGCACTTCTCAAACATTCCTATTAGAGGCAGCAAAAGCAGATTCCTACCTGCTGTTAACCCTTTTAAAGAGATTAAGAAAGACCAGGGTGCTTGGCCTTGAGTCTGTCTGTGCCTGCAGAAGCCAGCATTATCCTTTTCTCTATCTCTGGTCTTTAATTCTCCTTTTCACTTTGTTGGCAGGATCTTTTGAAGTTACTGGCACCAGATCCCTGGAGCAACTCTCTTCTGCTACATCAGAAGATTTTGATCTTTCACAGACTGTGGCCAAAACACCTCTTCACTGAAAAGAAAGTAGATAGTGATGTTTGAGAAGCTCAGCTCTATCCTGCTTCAGATCCAATGTCTGTTGTCCAATGGAAATGAGAAGGCAGCAGCGGGATATGCAGATGGGCAAAGGTGACCCAAGCCATGCACCAGACCGGAGAGGGCAGAGCACAACAGCATTTGCCATGGCCAAAGACAACAAAAGTAGCCACAAGGAAGATGCTCTGAGTGTATGGCCAGAGCCATTGAATTATCCTATTAGAGGCAACAGCTAAATCCCAATTGACTTCAGGTCCCAAAGCTACAGGTTGTTTCTTCATGACTAGAAAGAGAACACACCCCAGATGCAATATGTATTTTCCCCACTGCTGTGCTTTGTGTGCTTCCCCTTTTTTTTCTACCAAGTTTCCAGACAGGGAAAACTGTTCACATAAAAGTTGATTTCTTTTAGGAATGTTTGAGAGCAATAGAAGGAGGCAGTGCCTTTGTTCATGATGCTGCAAGCACATCACGTACCAAAGAATGGTTCTTTTCTGTATTTATTGTGGAGAATCACATGTTGTTTTGCCTTTTTTTTTCAGCCTGCTAAGCCACAAAAAATTAGAAAGTTCAAGGTAACCTGTAAGGTCTTAAATTTTGATTTGCAGGATCACCTTGAAACGCCACATTTGAAAATCTAAATTACATTTTTTGGCTGTGAGAAGCAAATCATGAATGCTTGAGTGGCTTAGCAGCAGGGAAGAATACCTTTGATGTGGAATAGTATCCACCATACGGGGAGAAGCAAAATACTACCTGTTACTTTAACACACGGATTGCTTTCCTTTCTACTTTGCATTGATTTTGTACCGTGTGAATTCACTGGCTTTAATATAGTAACTATTGATTTGTACTAGTGAAAGAGAGAGGAGAATCTGGCCCCATCTGTTACAAACAAACAAAGGCTCTTTGGGGGTTTATAGTAAAGATTTTGCTTCAGCATAATGATAAGTGAAACTACATGTTTCAATTGAAATACAATTTTTTCCTAAGTTCAGACAGCAGAATTTCCTTACAGGTGGTGGCAGAGGCTGTTCAGCCACCAAACAGTGGTGCTTCTAGCATCAAGGGAACTGGAAGATCTCTTTTGAGCTGCAGAGGAGTTGTTTGCAGCACGGCTGCATCTCATATTCCTTGTGCCTTTTGTAGTGATCAGATGATGAGCTTCAAACAAAGCTCTCGAACTCTGTTTTTTTCTCTCAAACCCACAAACTCAGCTTGCAGCACTCAGAGCCCGGTTGCAGCAGTGGCTCAGCCTCTAATGTCCTGTCTCTGCACCACTGCTGAGCCTGCCTGGCCCCATTTCTGCCTCCTGGGTGTTCTCTGCATCTCCTGTACCTGGGAAGCACCACGGTGACTTCTGCAGATGCAGGCAAGGCAGCTGTGCAGCCCTAGCCAGGAGCCAACTGCACCCTGCTCTGCCCAGGCAACACCAGCTTCTAACGTCTGCCTTCAGACACTTCATTAACCTTCTCCACCTAATCCCAGCTAAGCTGCTTTACCCTGATTCACTGCCAGTCAATCAGTAATTGGGTTTGTTGACAATCATAAGGGCAGAAATGCACCTGTCTGTGCTTCAGACACCATGTCTGATCATTCCTTTCTTCTGGCTCCTTTTCTTTTTGGTTTGTCCTTGTGCAATTTGGAGCTGGTAAAATATTCCTTAGATAATAAGGCCCAGGACTGTCACCATCAAAAACAAGCCAATAAACGCCCCTTGGTCTCGCAGGGAGCATGAGTCATTTGGAGGCCAGTGACCCAGCCAGTCTATCCTCAGTTGACATCGCTTAATGAGCTACTCAATGAACCCCAAGCCCACAACAGCACTCAGGAGAGCCCGTTATCTTTCCATGATCCTTGATTCACTCAAAAACGAGCAAGGCTTGTGGAGCCTGGGGCCATTATAAGCGTCTGTGAGGATCTCCAGCTGGAGCTGAGTTCTCCTAAATAGCCACAATACCCAAACTAATCCCCAGGTAAAGAGCAAGATTACAGCATGCCTCTTGGTTTAGTGAAGAGAAGGCTGAGCAAGCAACAGCTGCCTGGGTACTGCAGGCATCCCTCTCTGAGGCACCACTCATGTGTTAAGATGAGGTTGCTCTCCCATAACTAAGCAGTGTACATGAGCAGACCTAAGCTTCTGGAACTGGGCTGAAGTTTCCAGGTATAACACCAAGAATAAAAATTGGCCACGTCTTCACACCCATCCCTTCGAGCAGCTGTGTCAGCCTGTGATTGAACCTCTCCGTGGCCCCACCAGCAGCACTCAGCCAGGGAAATGTGGTGGTGAATGTGTCATCCTGGCAAAACTGCACTGCCAGTGATGTGGCTTTTTTCTGTGGTGAAGACAAGGTTTCCTATGCCTTGAAAAATACAGCCTTGTTGAATTGTGTTCACAGTAAGTGTCCTTTGCAGGTATAATACTCCACAAGCCCAGCCTAAGGGAGATGTTGGGAGCAGGTATGACCCCAATGTTAAGCAGCAGAAGGAATAGTTTTATAAGCTGTGTATGTCCATGGTAAATTGTCACACTGAATGTGCCACATAAATAGAAGCAAATGAGATGGCTTATTTGGTTCACTAATGAAAAGCAGAAACCATTTCCAAACAGTGGCTGTGAAACTTTCTGGTCTCCAGAAAGCTCCAGAAAGTTCATGATGGGATGTCACAGAATCACAGAATGATAGGGGTTGGAAGGGGCCTCTGGAGATCATCTAGTTCAACCCTCCTCCCAGAGCAGATTCACCTAGAGCAGGTCAAACAGGAACACGTCCAGGTGGATTTTGAATGTTTCCAGAGAAGGAGACTCCACAACTTATCTGGGCAGCCTGATCCAGTGGTCTGCCGCTCTTGAAGTAAAGAACTTCCTCCTCATGTTTAGATGGAACTTCCTATGTTCAAGTTTGTGCCTGTCATCTCTTGTCCTGTCACTGGACACCACTGAAAAGAGTCTGGCTCCATCCTTCTGACACCCACCCTTTATGTATTTATAAGCATTGATGAGATACCCCCTCAGTCTTCTCTAGGCTAAAAAGCCCAAATTTCCTCAGCCTTTCTTTCTGAGATGTTCTAGTCCCCTAATCACCTTTGTAGCCCTTTTCTGCACCCTCTCCAGCAGTTCCCTGTCTTTCAGGAAACTCAGAACTGGACGCAATACTTCACAGGAGGCCTCACCAGGGCAGAGAGGGAGGAAAACCTCCCTCGACCTCCTGTAGTCAATAGCCCAATAGTCAATAGCACTACAAATGATGAGGTGGTGTATGGTTACTGTGGTGGGGCAGAATACAGAGTTCCTGCAACACAAGGTCTCAAGGTAATTCCAGAAGAATGAGGAGTGATTTGGAGCCCCGCAGCAAGGAGGGAACAATGGACCCTGTCTCTCACCTGCCTTCTCAGATGGATAGTGCAAAACAGCCCAAGTGCTTGTACATCCTCAGAGCTCAAGCTAATGTTACAGAATAGACCAGTGTGTAGCTGTCAACGTGTGCTGGCATTTTATAGGGATATAACAGGGTACATAAATAAATAGGGAAGCAGAAAATGGGTTTATTCGCAATGCGATTTATTAAGACATTGATTCAGCTACATCCAGCAGCACATCTCACAGCCTGAAACACGAGGTACTTGTGCTAGCTGCTGACCAGCAGCTACCTTCTGTACAGATGTCTGAAAAAATATTAGTTCTTTTATGTCCCATGGTGCTGGCGGACTTCAGATTGATTGAGTAGATTAAAGCTGGATGAATAATTCATTAAATAAATCATTTATTGGAAGAATTTCTCTCCTGTTTTGGTTGCAGATTGGAGTGTGGCACAAGCAGTATCACACTGATTTGATATTATTTCTCAGCTACTTCCTCCTCATAATTGCAGCTCAGTCAGTGATGCTGACAGCTTGTTTCCAGTGCTTGATGGCTGCAGTGCTGTTGACAGGGAGCAGTTCTGGCTGGTTACTGACAGTCTCAGCCCCGATGGACACGGGGCTGAGGTTTCACCCAAGCCAAGGTCAATGCGATGTCATAAGGAGCAGAGCAGAGAGATGAGGGTAAGAGTATCAGGTCCGCTATCGTCTGGAGGGTGGAGAAGCCCTCTGACAACTTAGTCCTTTGGAGCAAGGTTTTTCAGGATATTGGTAATAATATGGAAAGCCATCCTGGATTTCTAAACCCAAATATGTTGCTGATTGAGAGGACAGCCTGTAAAGCACTCATAAAGCCCTCTTGCTGTGTCTCCACAGACCAGATTCATACGTCGCTGCTTGGCAGCTCTGGCCTACAGCCAGTCCCCATCCACTGCCCCTCCTGCCCTGATTCATGTGCAGGTGCAAAACCATTCTCCTCACCTTAATCCTTGAGTAGGCAAGCCTTGTCATGGCAAGTAGAAATTGTGTTACCCGTGGAAATGGTCACACATATTCAATGAAACCAACTGTTTACAAATATTTTCCTGTTGGTTCTTAAATACTCCACACTCATGAGCACTCCTGCAAGTTAAGTCACTGCCTGGAATACTCATGCAAAAAGGTAATAACACAACCTGCTTTATAACCATGCATAGATGTTCAAGTCTTTGCCTCTGCAGCTTTGGAATTAAGATGGGAAGGGAACGAGCCAAGTGGAAACAGAAAAAAAAAACTCATCCCCAAATTCAGGATGTCTTCTGACCTCTGGTCCCTCCTGTTCCTCTGTTCCTTAGTAGAAAGACTAAAAAAAAAAATTAAATGTCCACTTAGTTAACCTTTCTTTGGCCTTTCTATCTGAAAAAGACTATGATTTTTATACTGTGTGTTACATGTTGAGTAAATGCACCATCATTTTTGTACCATCTCTTAGAGGTTATACATAGTTGAAACGTGCAAATTGCACTGAAATAAAGGTCAGGGTCTTCTTAGTGCCCTGTTTCCAAAGGCACACAACAAAATCTTCAGCTCATCAGTGTTTTTAACTTCCTTTGTGTACTCAGTGTTATATCTTGTCATTTTAACAGAAGAAAAATCCCCTTTTAAAGGAAGATGTCTGTATTGATAGCACTGCAGGCACAGCTTTGTTGAGCTGGATTCTGCCTAAGAATATTCAGTGCATTTTTTCAAGAATTAGCCTGATGGATTTTTTCCTCCCTTGCCTTAGCACTCTTGAAATCAATGGCGTCACACAAGTGGAAGGCAAAACTTGAAGATAATACAGATTTTTTTCAGCACCTTTAATATGAGCAGAAACCTGCCAGCCACAAAGGACTCATTCTGAAATTCAGAGCGTTTGGGTTTGCTGAGTAGCAGTGTGAGGAGTATTGACTCTTTCTACTTATATATGAAGATCGTCTGAAGTGCAAGGATAAGAGCACAGAAGATAGGAGGGGATTTAATCTCCAAAATTACCCAGGTTCTTTTGAAAACCATAGTTTATCACCATGGAGTTACTCAGGGTGGGACTGAATTTTGACTGGTAAGAGCACATGAAGGCTAAAATATAATCCTATGCTTTGGGGGAAAATGATGTCAGCTTGAGTGTAGCCCTGAAGGAGATGAAAGCTTATCCAAACCTTGGTCTGTGCTAGCAAATCAAACAGGGTCCAAGTGTGCAGTTTTCCACTCGCCTTGGGCTGGGGCCAGGGTGCAGCGGGAACCACTCCCAGGAGGCACAGGGACAAGGCTGGGCTGCCTCCTCCCTACATGACCATCCCTCTGCTTTACTTAACAGTGTTATTTACCCATCTCTGTGAATATTTTTAGGCCATTTCCACCCATGTCCATTACTATTTAGTGATGTTGAATTTCAGCAGCTGTTTCACTGCCTGGGCACTCGGGAGGACATGGTGAGACAGGATCTGCAGTGCCAGTGGTTTAGCATCAGCCATTACTATCACTTCATCCTGTGTTCCTTTCTCCAATCACTTGGGCTATTTTGAACAGCACAAGGCCCAGCACAGATCCCACAGATCCCTTGCACAAGATCCCATTGACCATTTCTTCCTATTAATTCTTTCCCACTGCTAAGTTATTACACTCAAGGACGGCACATCCATTATGTTATTATACCAAAGCACAAAATTGTGCAGGTGACCAGACCCCTTAAACACAGCATAACATCCCCTTTTACTGTGATTGCATGTAAAATCATGCAGTGCATTTTTGATATTCAAGTGGCACCAGACGCATCCATCCTGTCCAGAGGACCTTCCCTTTTGATTAGTGTAAATTCCTTAAAAACCTTATCAGAAAAGTCCTGCCAAAAACTTCCTGAAACCCAGATATTGTCTATTATCCATCTTGCCCTACACTTGTTCGCTCTTTTAGGAGAACTCAGGCAGACTCCTAAGGCATGGTTTCCCTCTAAAAATATTAAATGAGCATTCCCAGGAATCTAACTAAGCACTAATCAATCCTTCAGTGGAACAGATGCATTTTCTAGTAATAATAGTAATTATCTCTAAAAGCCCTTGAAAGTTTGACTGTTGTTTACCAGGAATAAATAGAAATGGAAGAGGAGCTCTTTGAAGTCATAAAGCCAGGCTGCTGCTGCTGCTGTGCTTATAGAAACAGTTCTCTTCTGCAAAGATCTTTTCATGATTACAGCTGCCCAAAAGATTACTTTATTAAGGATATTTCTACAAGACGCAGGAAAGGAGAAGGATTGCAGATGTAGAAGCATAACCCAGCCTTGGGAAAGTGAGGCAATTGGTAATAGATCACTGCTAAATAGCTCACAGGTATTTAGTTTTTGTTACTTAAACAGAGAAATTACTATCTAACACACTGACATTCCTGATGATCTTGGGAAATATGTTACAAATGTGTCCATAAATTACCCCCAGATCAATTTACCCAGCAACAACATAACTGTATTTTGTTCCCTCTTGGGCACGCACACACTCAAATATGGTCCAACACCTCCTCCCACCCACTGGGTTTATCTTTTCAGATAAACACAGAGAAGAGGGGTTCCAAAGCACAGAGGAAAGTTAATCTAAACCCCAATCACTACAAGAAATATGCACAAAGCTTTCATTAATTCTAATACAGTAAAGGAGTCTTCTTCAGAGGAGCTGTAGATATGGCGTGATGAGTCTTTCCATGTAGATTGTCAACATGGTTGAAATCTCAGGTAGCTGATAGTTGAATAACTCAAGTTTAAAGCAAAAAAGGGTTATTAATGTTCCAGGCTCAGAAAAATGTGTTGAAGAAAGTGAACCTTTGTTTTATCTCAGTCATTCTTTTCCACAGTCATTAGGATTCCAAGGAAGAAACTTGTAACCCTATAGCTGTACCGCTCCTGCAAGGCATCTGGCATAGAGAGTACTTGTCATCAAACCAACACCTGTTTCTGTGCAGAGGACGCATGGAGCAGCCCTAAACCTGAAATCCCAAACCCAGCCTTCACTTTCAAACTTATATTACCTGTTTTTCAGTCATTATAGTCCCTCCAAACAGCACTATCACCTGTCCTACATATCATCATACCAAGTGCTTTATACACACAAAAAAGAATGAGGGAAAGAAATGTCATCTTGGGTTAGAAAACCCAACAAAAAAAGCAATTAAGAACAACACAAAGGGTGAGTAGACATTGCTAAGACCCACAATACAAAAATGTACAGTCTAATCCAGGTCACTTCAAAGCCAGTAGAACTTTTTTCATTGGTATGCATTGGATCCAGGGCTCCTGTTTCTGGCTTGGTTCTGCTGCCCTGACGTCAGTGGTAAAATTTTGATTAAACCCTGGTAGGAGCCCAGTTGGGCTGTGGTAACTGCTGTAAATAATTTGACTTTAAATGCTAAAAAAAAAAATAAATAAAGAGTTAAAGCCTTTTTCTGCAAATCTTACAGATGTCTGAAAACTATAATCATTGTTTACAATCTTGTGCAATTGGTGTCAGAAGGAAAATAAATGCAAGTCTGAGTAACAGCACTCTCCTTTGCTGCTCCACCACTTGGACTAATGTCATCCCAGAAAGAAGGGGAGAAAACAGAAGAGAAAAGGAGAGCTCCGGACCAGGGCTCTGCAGTGCCTGTGGTTCAGCTCCACTTGAAAACTTGCCTCAGTTTGTTGTGTGAACCTTCCTCCTCCTCCCCAATTATTTTTCATTTTATTCACAGCTGCACACAATTGCGATAATTCCTTCTGCGGGGAGAAAAGAGAAAGACACGGGATTTAAAAATACAGCCCTTGTGCCATGACTTTGTTTGAAAACTTATCTAAATTAATTGCCCTTTCGCTTGGCAAAGCCTCTCAGCTTAGTGCCTTCCCTGCCAAAGAGAAGCTTCATTTAGGAACAGTCATGATATCAGATTGAGGGATATTAAGGGGAGATTTGCGCTTCACTGTGAGTTTGCACATTTCTGGGCTTGCAGGCATCTTGCAGACACTTTCAGGTGGCTGAAGGAGGAATTTTTCCAGTGAGAAGCAAACACAAAGGTGTTGGCCTCTCTGGGAGATGGAAAGCAGTTAACTCTGGAGCTAATTACAGGGAGGCTGCCAGAAGCTGACAGATGCATTGTTCTGACGAAGGGCCTGCCACTGATTCTGCTGCAGGAGAGGGAATAAAGCCTCGCTCCTTCTCTCATCAGGCCCATGACATTGGGGAGCAAGAAGACAAGGATGTCAGGACTTCTAATTATACACCAGGAACCTGCGAAATCAGAGCATTAAAAGTGTTAGTTAAAAATAATGCCCCAAGGTGATGAAGTGAAGCAGTATGAGACCGAAGAGTGCAGTGGTGGGAGTGGTTGAAGAGGAGGTCTTCTGCTCGTCCTCTTGCTGATGAGGTCTGGTGGGGCTCCTCACCAGGGATTTGCAGGGCACGTGTACAGTTTTATATCAGCTAAAGCCTTACCTACATTTTAATGTCAAGTGTGTTCCCCAAAGTGGTTTTAAACTCTGTTTAAGGACACTTCTGTTTAAAATATTGCCAGTATGATATAGCCAAGCCTGATGCCCTCCAGCCCAGAAGAAAGCTGCTTTCCTGTAAAGAGAGTAATGAACATTTACTGGTTAGCCTCAGACTTTTGAGACCTGTGCTCAGTTCCCAGCTCTGTCACAGACAGGTCAAGGTAAGACACACAGGCACCTCTAGAGTTAAAACGTATTGCAGATACGCTTGAAATCTTCTGCATAAAAAGGAACTTGTACATATTGAGCTTTTGTCCAAAAATCATCTGGCATGTTGATGTCACTGAAAACACCTCGGAGGAGTGTTTACTAAAAATCTACCTGCATCCTCACCAAGGGATAATCCACTAAGGGACATGCAGTTATGACTGGTGCTGAAACGCTCCTTGTCGCTTGAGCAAGACTGGTGGGCAGCTCAACAGAAGAAGAAATGTTGACCAGGATCTGTCTGTTGCTGTGGGACAACTGGGCTGTGCCAGTGCTGTGCAGAGCCAGACCTGGGAGAGAAACTGCACAGTGTTGGGATGCTTTGAGATGCTGGGCCATAGCACATGTAGCTGCATTTTGTGGACTCCCTCATTCATCTTCAGATCCAAATTTTCATTGATCTGTTGGCCTGAGGCACACACTCTGTAAATCATTGGATATTAATTGGACAGGAGAGTTGCTGTCCAAAGGGATGACCTCACCAGCAGACCGCGGACTCGTTCTCATGTCTGGTTTAATATATAAAATACTCCAACATTTAAAGCAGCTAACAACAGTGGAAAGGACAGAGAAACTTTACTGACCCAAATGTTCAGTTGGTGGCCCTCAGGTGGGACCCCCTTTCCAGGACATTGTCCATCTCTCAATCAGTGCTTGATCCATCCCAGTATCTCTGTGCACGCTGGGTACTTCATCTCACCATCACCACTACCACAGAGGTGATGGTGAGGCAAGGTATTCAATGGGGTTTTGAACCCACTCTAGACCAGCTCTAAACCCCCAAACTGTACAATTTTAAACTTGTGGGGCCATTTCTTTCCACCTGGCATGGCTGATCACCTTGCAGATCAGTGGCATCACAAGGGCTAAAACTGGCCTGCATGCAGGAAAGGCACTTTTATTAGAGCAGCACATCCCTAAGTTAAAAAGTGTTGCCATCGTATATCCGGCCCCTGGTTTTATCAGTACCCAGAGCTCCAAGCCAAAATGAAGTATTAGGAGGTAAATCACCTCTGTACATTTCTCTTGGGCACCTAGGAAGGCAAAGCAATTTTAAGGAGTATCACAAAGAATTCCTCTCCCTCAGTGGAGGAATTCTATTATCTCCTTGTGCTCTAGCATAGCTCATCAATATTAAACCAAATAAATAAGAGAGATGGGAAGAGAAAACCAGACAGAAGCAGTCAGGGGCCTCAGATGGCACAGAAGCACAGTGCTCTGCCTTGGCTCTGCAGTACATGGCACCTTGTACCTCTGCAGCTGTGTGGCTGTTGCCCCCATGGAGACAACAGCACAACTCATCTTCTCTGATGGATCTTGAACTTTCTGAAGAGAATTCCCCTCTTTTTTTTGAGGGATTTGCCACATTTTCTCATTTTCCAAAGGTACAAATGCAGCCCAAGGTGCACAGACATATCAACCTGCTATCCCCTGAAGAACTGCATAAGCAGTTACTGATGCTCTCATCGTCTTTGATTCTGGGGTTGTTACACTTCATCAGCTTATTCATAGTCATTATTTGAAGGATCACAGAGCTTGCCCCATGAGTTTCCAGAGGCAACTTTGAAAAAGCCAGCTAGCATGAAAGGAGAGGAGAGAAAGCTCTTCTCTGAAACTGAGCCCCTGACCCATGCAGGCTGGATAACTAGAAGCCTGCAGAGTAGGAATTCCTGGAAGAAGAAAACATTCATGCAGAGCACTGAGTGCAGCCTTCAATACTTCTGTGCCATGAAGTGATCTCAAACACCTTGATCATGCGAAAATGATGAAATGTGCACATCAGCCAGTGCCCATCACTTTACAGAAAGAGACTGGTAAGGCATTAGCTGGAAAACTGTACAAAACTGTATAACTGTACAGAACCAGCAGCAATTTTCCGGGGCAACTTGAAACACCAATAATTGTCAGCTCTGTGTGTCTCTGGAAGAACAAGCACATGGCAAGGGGAGTGCTGCAGGGTGATGCATGCCTGGAGGCAATGGAGCCTCCCTGTTTTTGAAGGCTTTAGGAACAGCTGCCAGGATTTTATATAACTGATCCTTTTTCAGGGAAGTGAGAAAAATTTTGTGCTCTCTTGAAGACCCTTCCAGCCCTATGATCCACATCTCTGTATCACACACAGCCTTTACATGAATTAAGCCTTGAATATCTCTGTGTCTCTGTTCTTTCCAGGGGGGATCACTCCTCCCCACAGCAGAAAGGCTTTGAGGATGCAAAATCAAGACCATTTTCAAAGGACTCAGCCACTACTTTCTTCAGAGTTATTTATAGCATTGCGTAAGTGACACATGTCTCCCAGGTTGCTTTTGCTAGTTATAAGGGGTTACAGTCACTCTAGACATTTGTTGCTCAACTCTGCGCACACACCCTAAACCCATACACAGTCAAGAGTAATCACCAGGATGTGCCAGGCTTCAGGCAAACGGAATACAGCACGTGATCATGCTCTGACCATGCAGGAGAAGGGAGTTGTTGCAGCAATCTCAGAACCATGAGAAAAGCTGCTGGAGTGAGCAGGGTGAAATAGGGGCTTGTAATGAAATTGTCATTATGCATGAAAGGACAGTGGATCAGAAATTATAATAGAAATTGTCTATTCTAATGAGAAAAGGGATGGATGGTGGTGAGCAAGAAAGACATCTCCAAGGAAGGAAAATAATACCTTGTGGAAATTGCATGAGGCTGCTCTTTGCTCAGAGGTAGTAGAGGCTATGACCTGACAGTTTCATCAGAGAAATTGTTTAGAAAATGACAAAGGAAACATACTTCATTGTTCAAATGTCAAACTGCTCGTATCTAGAGAGGAGAGTGTGCATTCATCAGCAGCAGTAGTACACACCCCACAAAGAATAAAAAAATTATCATATATCTGCCATGACTCAGATGTCCCTGGTTCTCTGGCTGACGATGCTACACAGGAAAGGAAGATTCATATTAACATTTCCTAGAAAAGTGAAGTGATGGGCAAATGCTGGGTCTAGAGAACAAGTCTGATGAGGAGCAGCTAAGGGGACTGGGAGTGTTTAGCCTGGAGAAAAGGAGGCTCAGGAGAGACCTTATAGCTGTCTACAACTCTGAAAGGGGGTTGTAGCGAAGTGGTATTTGGTATGTTCTCCCAAGTAACAAGTGATAGGACAAGAAGAAATGGCCTCAAGTTGCATCAGGTGGGGTTTAGGTTGGATATTGGGAAAATATTCGCAGAAAAGGTTGTGAAGCTCTGGCACAGGCTGCCCAGGGAAGTGGAGGATTCACCATCCCTGGAGGCATGGAAAAGTCATGGAGACGTACTGAGGGATGTGGTTTAGTGGTTACCTGGCAGTGCTGGGTTAACAGTGCGACTTGATCATCTTCAAGATTTCTACCTACTATGATTCTACTGAGCATGACATAAGCCCTGACAGAAGAGAAAGCAAAGCTTTTCTCGATCATTAGGTGAAAAAAAGGCTGTGTATGACCTCAGTACAACAATAACCAAGAGAGATGAATCTGGAGTAACTGAAAGCTATTGAACTGGGGGAGCCATGAATAGACGGGAGGGTTCAATCTAAGAGGTCAGGGGAGTACTTACTGCTAAAGCAGTTTATTTTGTGGACAGCAATGGATTAAGACAGATTTGCAAGAAAAATATTATACTGAAAGCAATTTCTCTTTAAAAGAACAACTACTGGGTTTTAGGTAGAAAATGAACACATCTAAGGGAATAATAAAATGATAGAATAATAGAATGGTTTGGGCTGGGAGGGACCATAAAGATCATCTAGTTCTAACCCCCCTGCCATGGAATAGGAGGAGGATTCGTGATGTGTCAAGAATAAACATGGTTGTTGTGATGTATCTGGAGAAAAGTGGCAGAGGAACACTTCTCTGCTGGAGGTGAATCACATACAGGGTTTGTGGGAACAATCTTGGTGGAAAAAAAGATTTCTTGCGTGGCATGTCTTTTGGTTCAAGCCTCTTGTTCTTTCATATTATTGTCTAAAAGCCACATGTTGACCACAAGAATTGTGTTCATATCATGAGATACAGAAGTTGAAGCAGAAAACTAGAGTATCAGAGGTGAGGTACAGGTCTTTGTGTCTGAGGCTTTTCTTTATACCTTTGGACCAGTCTAAGTGATGAACAGATTCACCTGTGTTCTGTTTTATCAGCCCTGTCACATCCAGACTAAACTGCTTTGAGTGTTTGTGAATCAAATCTTAGGAAGACAACCTAGGTCAATAACTAGGATGACAAACTTAGGCCAAAGTTAACTGAGAAAGATTGCAAAAGCACTTTGTGCCACTACGTGTCCAAGCAATAAAATGACACATGAAATTCTGTGTAGATAAATGTAAAGTGATGCAAATGGAAAAATAATTCAAATTTTGCTTGTATAATGATAGACTGTAGGCTATTACCAACCAGGAGAAA
This sequence comes from Brachypteracias leptosomus, assembly GCA_013401335.1. Lineage (NCBI taxonomy): Eukaryota > Metazoa > Chordata > Aves > Coraciiformes > Brachypteraciidae > Brachypteracias > Brachypteracias leptosomus. The sequence continues at coordinate 16,221 of VYZX01023028.1, read as the reverse complement.
AATTTTTGGTTTATAATATGTGGTTGTATGAAAACATCAGCTTGGTGAGAATGGTTAGAAAAGGAGAGAACACAAAGAGAACATGCTACACTAGCACATCGAATACAGATCTGATCCTCTAGCTGAAAACTTGTATCACATAAGATTAATATTGTAGAAATGGAAGAATTATAGAAGAGGGTGATGGGATGATCAAATATGTAGTAAGGTTTCTGCATAAATAATTTCTGAATTAGCCAGGGAAAGAAATGACTGAGAATATCTATGTCAGTTATCTCAAAAATAATGAGCAATATTCATTAAGGTGATCATCTCTGGTCCAGCAGCTCCAGAAGCCAGAAATAATTGGAGTCTAAGACAGCATCCTGGGGAAGCTTGACTGCATGTAGGTTCTCACCCTTCCTGAGGTGTTCACTATTGGCCTCTATTTGAGATATGTTGCTGGGCTGGGTAGTCTAACCTGCCTCAGCTTCTCTTACATTTTTTGGATACTTAACCATGAATGCAGCTATTTGTATCCCACACAATGTAATGCAGCATTAGTTCTTCTTATCTCCCCTAATCCTTCCTACAGAGACCATACAGCTCCCCTCCCATCTATTTTTTAGCATCAACAGTCTGACAGGGCTCCCAAATACGCTCATTTTTCTATAGCTTCCAGGTGAAAGTTATTGCCCTGGGTGTCATAATGTGAACCAACTCCAGCAAGTGCATCTGGCACAGCCATCTGTCTCCTTGCTTCTCCTTATACGCTACCCCCCAACTTTCTTAAGAAGATCCATCCACACTGCAAAACACTGACATACCCCAGGCAATTCTGTAATGTCTACATACACACGGTACAGAATGACTGGCTGGACCTGTACAGTTAAGCACTATGGTCTTGTTTGACCCAGAGGCTACAACAATAAGAGCTGATCTTCTTGTGGATGGTAATTTTGTTTGCATCCTGAAAACCAAGGCACATGAAGATCTGCAGTTTGTAGTTCAGCCTGCAGTGAAAAATCTGTGAGTCTTCCCTAGCTATGCTCAGAAGCCACTTGCATATTCTACACACTGTTCTGATTACTTATCAGTCTTTTTTTACATGCATGCAGATATTCAATCATCTCTTGGCTCTTCAAGCTTCTAGGTCAATGGGAATAAAAGTCAATGAGTAAACAAATGAATTAAATTTATGCACCCTACAGATTAAGCATAGAGGAATATGGCAGGTTCTGAGCAGGAACGAAGATTCAGAGAGAAAAATGACAGCAAAGAATTTGAGAAGTATACAGCTTTGCATTTATGGCCATCCAAGATGCAATCAGGTAAGTAATTTCTGAATAGGGCTGTGTCAGTTGGTGAAAACTGCTCCATGCAGTTGCTGGTAGGATAATGATATGGTGCATGGTTCACATTAGAAAATCTCTCATGCATAAAACCCAGTACACAGTCACCTCAATTGCCTCAACAGAACGTTTGCAGTATCCTTGGTGTCCTGCCTGACCTCCTCTCCTGAAGGGCACAGAGCTCCATAGGACCTCTGCTATATCTGCCATGCCACGGAGCCAATAGTCTCCATGGGTAAGCTTTAGATGATCAAGTCCTTTCAACTCATCAATGTCTGGGCCACTGAATCAAGCCACAAGCTTCATATTTCCCTATAACACAGGGAAGCATTGCTGATGTCTATTTTCAAAGAAATTAGACAAAGAAGAAGTGAAAGTCAAGGCTTACACAGCAAATGAAGGGTGAAGGGCTCTCAGCTTTCCCATCATGCCTACCATTCCTTACATACTGGCATTGTCCTGCACCATGCACACCACCATGGCTTGCTTTTGGTCTGAACACACAACAATTGTGGCGAGGATGCTCTATCAGGTTGAAGGAACTCTGTAAACCTGTGCCTTCAGGTTCAAAGCCAACCTAATTAGTGGCCTGTTTACTTGAAAGAGGACTAAGTACTCAAGTGTTCTTCTTGTCTTCAACTGTAAACAAGGAATTATTAAAAGAATCTCAAGGATTTGAGATAGTAATTAAGAGAAGAACACGTCTGCTTTCCAAATGAATGCTGCAAAGCTCCCTGGCTGGGATGTTACTGTGATTGCAAATTATCATCTCTCGGGCTAAAGATACAAGGGAATTCCCACGCATCTCTCTAAGGCAGCTGCACCTTGCCATGCACAGGGTCCACAGCCATGGCTCGACAGATGTTGTGCTCTGAGCCATGTGGAAAGGAAGGCAGCAGATTTGCAAACAGTATCTGGATATGTAGTGAAAAAAGAGTGTAGATAGATCTGTCAAACCAAACATGGTGGGAACGAGGTGACTTTTCCAGATTCTTCCTGCAGCTCCCACTAGTTAAATATAAAATTCCCCACAGGGAAAATGGAGAAAGTTTTTCTTAGGGAGAAAAGAGTCATAGGGAACAGCCAGGTATGTGCAGTTCCAGGAAGCTGTTCATTGCAAACAGCCAAATTAAGAACAAAGTCAATTTTTAAGACACAGAAAAACTCCCCTGCTCCTCCTTGAATGGAATTTGTTGTGTCCTTACTCTGCTAAGTGCACACTAATCCCTCGACTCATTTGTAAAGAAAATAGTGATATAAATGGATAAAGCCCTCAAGATAGCTGCTAACCATCATGTTCCAAGCCAATTTTCTGCTTCACTAATACTCTGAAGCTAATCAGCATTTTTTAAAGTGATCTCTGTATAATACTTGATTTTTCTGCCCCCATTTACCTGGAAATATTTGTGCTGGACCCGCACCCTGACACTTACTTATAATTAGCAATTAAAATATATCTTGCAGAAATATTTCTGCTAGCTGCAGTGCCCAAAACTGAGTGACCTTCTCCCATGCTCGGTGTTTCCCTGTCCCCAAAACTGAAGGTGTCTGTGTGAGAGGTGAAGGACAGCAGGATGGAAGATGGGTACCAGGGCAGATGCAGGTGTAGCAGGTGGCAGAGGGACAGCAGATGGCCATGAGCTGGGCAGGGGGAGGCTTCACAGAGCCCCTGATACTGCAGACAAGTTGAGAAGCATGAGCTGGTTTTGGCTGGAATCATGACTGGGATCTGCAGGTATCTCTGGAGAAGACGTGCAGCTGATGTACCTGCCTTTCAGGGCACATCAGGCATGGGCCTAGCAGAAACTGCAAGTTTCTGTTAAATTTCACCACACAAATTTGGACTAACTGCTGCATTGCCCTCCTTAGCAATTTTTGTAACAGTTGGTATCAAATTCACCAGCTTTAGGTTTTCTGATAATGAGGCACACTAAAGGAGGGAAACTCAGCATTGGTGGTGGTTCAGCTGTTTCACCCTTGGCTTTCCACTGAGGTCCTGGGTGAATATCACCTGGTCCTGAGTGTTACTCTTCATTTTGCAGATTTCTTCCATAAACTTTTCTACCAACACTTCAGTCTGGGCTGGAGCGCCTGATGAGTTCCATGTAAAGGTGCTCCCCAACATACATTAGGATGAACATAGATAAAAAAATTAATCCAGTTTTTCTGCAATGGCCCTATATAAATTCTCCTAATACCTCAGTCTTCTATGGGCTTTACCACTCTTGGGCATGTCTCTTGTCCTGAAGTATTTAAAAGAAATGTTATAATGTAATATATATATTTATTTATTATTAGTAGTAGTAGTATTTAATGTTATATAATTATTATAATTATTATATATAATAATACTAATACTACTAATAAATAAATTTATATATTATATTTTGGCGTCTTTTGCAAGCTGTTCCTCAAAAACTTTTTGGCCTGTCTTCTTTCACTTTTAAAAGAACAGAGTTTAAACTTGTCACCACATGGAGAGTGCTGGGGCTTCAGGGTCCTTGTAGGGTGCCCGACATAAGTCACCTCTGAACATATACCTGCTGTTACTTCTAAAAGGGTCTCAGATCTCTGGGAGAGCAAAATTGAGCCACAAAAACTAGAGAAATAGTAGATGGTTTCTGAAAAATAACAGAAATTTAGAGATTTCTAAATTTCTCTGCTTTTTCGGAGATATTGATAAATCTTGTGTTTGTAAACCTTAATTTTTCTTCAGTATCTCCATGTGAAAAAATATTTAACCTATTTCTACATTCAATGCAGAACTATTGCTTATCTAGAGTCCTTCTGAAGGCAATGACTCCAGTAAACAGCACCTTCTGTTACTAAATGTTATTGAAATACCTGGTACATGGTGCTGCAAAAGGGTCAGGAAAAATATTAATGCCTACCACTTAAGAGCCTTGCAAGAAGGAAAATTATGTGGGCTGTGATAATACCACAGGAATCAGACAGGAATTGGTTCAAAAAGATCTATAATGGGCAAGATGGGGAAAGAATATTGAAATTTGCAATTAACTCTAAGAAAAATCCTAGTGAAGAGAATTGAAGCATTTGCTATTTATATCTTTCCATTGACACTAGAATTCATAATTTCAATAGAATTTGTTCACAAACACAATTTCCCTTTTTTCAGCTTCAATTCCACTCTCATCTGAATGAGATGTACCCCTAGAAACTGAAATGAAAGAAAGCCTGTACAACCCTTGGCAGCCTTCAAAAGTTTCTTTCCACTACGTCCGCTCCAAGTGAATCCTTCTCAAGGATTTCTGAGACATCATGGAAGACTCACAAGTTCTGTGAGCCACAAAAAGAACTGATATAATTTATACATTCTTAGTATTTAGTACTATGTTTTACTCACCGGAGCAGAGAGGTATCAAGTAGGTCTATAATAATGAGTCAAGCAATTGCTTTGGCAGCAAGTCCCACTGAACTCAGGGAATGTGCAGCAATGCCACAGCCTCTCTAATTTGTGGTTACAGCTAGAACCAGTTAAATATTGGAGTTTCTGCTGCATAAAACCATGATCTCTTCAGATCATTTTTTCTTTTGATTCATAAAGCAGATAAATTTTCAAAATTGTCATCTAGGTAGAAATTGATAAACAAAATAAAGGTTTTTTTAAAAAAGAAACCAAGAAACGTCAAACTATTTGCCATTTTGAAGGGAAGATACAACTTTGACCCCGGGACTCCCCAGACCACCCTGTAACATCTAGACCCTAGAAGTTCTGTGTATCCCACTCTGCAGAGGCATTAAAGAGGCTTCCCCCATCATGAAGCTCCTTCCCCCAGTGTCATAGCAACCTTGTCTTCAGATCAGCTTAATAACCTAACCTATCCCAGAAGCAGTTGGCTCTGCTCTGGTGGGAATGCTGTGGGAGCATTACAGTTCTGATAATTAGAAACCTTTGATTAATTTCCAGGTTAAATGTATTTGTGTGGTCATTATATACCCATTTGTTCCCCATCAGCACCGCTTACAACTGAGAGATGGGAACCTCGAGAGCTCCAGGATGCCAGGGGAGCAGCACTGCTGCTGTTTTTCTCACCTTCATTTCAACCAAAGCACGTCAAAGTCAACATGTGGCATCAGAAACTTCCTAGCTAGCTCCAGCCGCAAACATCTGCTGAAGCACCAATAAGGTGAACCAAAAGTCTTCACATCTGGGAGGTTTTCAGGGGCACTCAGCTGAACAAATGTACAGAAGGGATTCAGTTGCCCAGGTATAAGCATCTATTGTCATTTCAGGTTTCTGTGAGGTCTGAATGGTGCAGACAGACATGGCATAGGACCCAAAAGTGTCTCACCACTCTCTAGAGGCCAGGGTATCCCCAAAATCTTTAGACAACTCTGTTAGGGACCTGAATCCCACCTTGGTGCCCACCATAGTGTAAGCTGGGTAGCTTTCTAGGATCTGTTGTCTCAATTTCCACTGACTATGATGGGAGCTTACTCATGGTGCTCACAAAGAAATATGAGCATGTAGACACCTGAGTGCCTTAACTTCTGACATGAATCCCACTTCATCTTCCAATTTTAACTGGAGAACTACTATTTTTCTGGACATCTGTATCAATGGTTTTCTGGACTCCCTTATCAACACACTACCACATATTTGGGACATTAGACATTTCCACATATTAAGAGAAGAAGGGAGCTAAACAAAATGTAAAGCATAGATGCACATTTTTTCCTTGCTTTCTTCAGAGGAGTCACAGTGACCAAAGGGTACTCCTAAATTTATTATAGACATGTAGGGGTCTTTTTCAGCCTAGATTTCCAACGTCAGAATTTGAAAATTCAACTTTTTATAGTCGGATTTTATGCTCTCCCAAGGTGAAAGCATAAAAATTATGAGAATTCTATTAGAAAACCTTGGGCTGACCTAGTTTTAATTATATTTAGATGTCATTAGTTATAAGAGATGGCACTGTAAGAAAGATTTTATCTTCTGGAAGTGAGATTTCTTATGGCATTAGGCTACTGCTACCTGAGGCTCTTGCACTAGAGTCAGAAGGTGTCTCAAACATGGCAGGGAAATAGGGAGAGTACTATACCAGAGAGGAGAAGTGCAACCAACATGGGTAAGATGGAAACTTAAATTATACATTGGACACCACTAAATATATGTAGATAAAATTAAATGTGTGGATAAGGCAAAAGAAGATTGCAACTGAATTTCATTATTTCAAAAACATGTCTCTGGTATGTTAGGATGAGTTGTTTCTTCAGAGGGGTGGAAGGAGTATTTGAGAGGACTTGAAGACGGTGAAGGCTTCAGATGTCCTTGCCCTGTACAGCAGGACAATTGGCAATCTCAGGATGTGCTGACACATACCCCTGTCAGGTATAATTAAGGCTTCCATTCTTGTCTACCACCAGTTCTATATATTAAGTTCCATTCTAATTTAATTACCCTTATTGCAGCATTTCTTCATTCAAAATAAATAGCTCCTAGGAACAGTGCTTTCAGGGGAATGCAGTGAGCTTTTTTTTTTTGGCACTGGTAATTGGCATTTGCAGTAAGCATAAGGAAATCCCAATTCTCAGTGCCTTGGGAAGATAATGAAGATTATACAGTTCTGAGAAATTAGAAGGGAACTGGAAGTTTAAAACAACTTTACAGAAGAAAACAGGAAACTTGGGTTAGTTTTTGTTACAGGCAGAAAATGGAAGGCTCACAGACAAGCTAAACCCTTGTAAAGTAATTTATTTCCTGTGTTAATGTTATTTATGTGCTACACAGCAGCATCTGTAGCCTGGGACCCCTTGTTCTAGTGCTGTCCAAGTAGGTTACAGTAAATTAACTGCAACACCTAGGACTCGAAACAAGGCCTTGATGAAAATTTCCCTTAGGACCTTTTTTTTCTGATGGAAATTGAAATGCCTGCAAAATCATCTGGGTTTTAACCCAGCTCTGATTATTTCAGAAGGGGGAATGAGCCCAGGCAGCTTGTGCCCTGCAGATGCCTGCTCTCCTGCTGCCAGGGAACACCGTCTGGTTTGAATTTAAGGGCTCTGTGCATTTTCCTGGAGATCCTGAACGTGTTTGCTGTGCAAGGACAGTGTCTGATGCCTGCTGCAGCCTACAGGAGTCTGTTCACATACATCAAAAAACTCTTATGTGCAGAGCTCCTGGGTACCCACGTAAACATAGACATTTATTTCTGCTAGGGAAACCAGTGTGGCACATCATGGAGTACGTCCCTTTGACAAGCATTTTACCAAAGGAAGCTGAAATACAGAGCAAGTGAAACAGGGGTTTCCAAAAGAGGACACAAACAAATGTGCCTGAAGAACACCAGAAATAACTAAGTCATGATTACAGAGATGACAACAAAACCAAGAAATATCATCTAACTGAAAGGTCGGCCTTGTTTGGTTTTTTTCTTCTATGAGAATAAAAGTTTTTGCAAATTCTGTATATGCCATTAATTTTTTATTTAAGAGGTATATAGATAAGATGGGCAAACTGGGAGAAAAATGGCTAAACGACAGTCCTTGGGAGACCCAAGCCCAAGCACCTTTTGTTCTCAATCACAAGATTTAGAGCCACTAATTATTTTGGATGTTATTTGAACATCCATGCAGACTACTTGTTGAAAAACATGTTTGCCACTTCTTGTCAGACAACTTCTTTCGAGAACTTTTAGTTTAGCAGCCAAAAAATAAGTCACACAGTTCTCCAGTTGCTTTTGGTAATTGAATATCTTGTAGAGTTAAAGAACAAAAAAGGTCCACAAAGTCCATTCTTTCCTTTACGTGTCTTTTTCAAAAGCAGCTTGGTGAATGCTCTCTGTTGGTACAACCTTTTTCAATGTCTTTAATGCTTTGTGTTAACCAAGAAAGCTGGCTAAGAGGGCTGATGCCACAGACCTTTGTACTGGTACCTTCTGGGCCATTCGGATTTGAGATTGGGCTACACAAACCACGACCAGAGTCAAGATCCACAATTCAGCTACTTTTACCTACTAAAATAGCTGCAAAGAGCAACAACCCATGCAGGGAGCAGCAAAAAGTGATTCCTCAAACTCTGGCCCTGCATGTTGCTTAAATCTCCCGGGTCAGCATCACCCAGCCATGAACTTCATCAGCATGCTGCTAATCTGTATTGCTGGCACTCGGTGTACAGTAACACAACCAGTTATTGATATTTCCTTGAATATTATACAACCTCCTGACAATGTAATCCATCATGAGAGTGAAAGCAGGTAATTTCTTGGGAGCACATTGAATTCCTGTATTTAGTTTCCTCTCCAGTTAAGCCCACTTGCTGGTCCCATTGTATTGCTGCCTGTTCTTTGAGTTGCTGTTTATAAATTGCTCTGTGTACAACTAACTCTTGCGTAAAAGGCTTCAACAATAGCAATATACAGTCAAATGCACATAATTGCCTTTACAAAAGGAAAAGAAATCACATCAAGGAACATAAACTTCAGTCCCTGTGTACTGCAGTTTAAAATAGATTATGCCCTATGGCTGATATTGTACTTCAGTTATAATCATTATGAGTCTACTAAATAAGAAGCCAATTATTGTTCTAACAAGGCATTCATTAGTAATCTCAACAGAGATCATATAGATGGTATTCAACAGCTGGAAGTGGCAAAGAAAAGCAGCAAAGTGATGAGATGAAGGCACAGGTATAATAAGTAGAGCTGTAGCCCTTTTCAAAGCCCTGACTTTAATTAGGAAGAACAGCAACCTGACATCGGCAACACATGCTCCATCTTGCTGGGTTCCTGATGAGTGCTGTGCTCTCCCAGGCCTTGAACGTGGGAGGAAACCAAAGAGCACAGCTCCAGAAAAGCCACCATTGTGGGCAGCATGACCCGAGCTCTGTCCTCCAGGCACACTCCAGCTGATGGCACTTGTGCAAGCGTAGCACAAAGGTGCCAGGTCGTGCTAGCAAATTAGCACCATATGTATGTGGGACAGGCCATCTGAGAATCATTTAAGCTAAGCAGCACTTTCATTTGTTCAGGTACCACCAGGCTGAGGTTTCAGCTTCCTAAGTTCAAGGTGGTACTTGAACAGCAGATGTGTTTTGGATTTAGGGTGAGAATAATAGTGATAAGACCCTGATATTTCAGCTGTTGCTCAGCAGTGTTTACACTAAATCAAGGACTTTTCAGCTTCACCCCAGGCCTGGTGAAGATGTGATTGTGGCTCAGATGAACCAAGGCTCCTCAGTGAAAGCTGAGAATCGCAGAGGAATGACCACATGTGGTTCCTGATGTCAGTAATGCCTGTCTGCTTGAAGGTCCTGCCTCTCTCCCCTTCTGCTGCAATGGGCATCAGGCTGCCATCTCAGCAGTGAAACCCATGTCTCTGGGGACCATGACCAGCAATCTTGGTTCTGGATGGGAACAGCAGGTTTTGTTAACAGAGGCTAGGAAGGTAAACAAGTGCACTGATCACCAGTGCCCTTTCCTTTGTGGGAGAAGAGAGGGAACAGAAAATTGCTGTCCTGTTTGCCTTGAAGCATGACAGTGAAGGGATGGCTCCACTATCCCTCCACAGGCACTTCTAAAGATGAAGGAAACAGTGTCCCCTCTAGGAAGTTTTACCTTTAGCACAGGGCTGGCCACAACAGCTTTTTTCCCCACACCATTCCCATCTAGTAGCTGTAACCACCCTGATGGAAAAAGTGCTGCTCCACATGAACTCATCTGCATGGGGTGTCTCTAGGATGAGAGCCCACTGAGGCACCACAGCCAAGGGACCTTCTCTTACCTCCATACTGCAGAGGGAAAAATTCACAGTCCAGTCCTGTGAATCCTGTAGTTATCTTTAAACTATATGAAGACATAATAACTTAGAATCATAGAATGGTTTGGGTTGGAAGAGACCTTAAAGATCATCTGGTTCCAAACCACCTGACATGGGCAGGAACACCTCCCACTAGACCAGGTTGCCCCATCCAGCCTTGAACACACCAGTGATGTATGTTCAGCTATATCTGGATGAATTACCTACAAATTTTGGGCAGACTTGTAAGATTCTGGGGGAAGAAGAGGAATAGGAGAAAGGGATGATGTCAGTCCCAGCTGCTCATTGGTTCTCAGGCTGAGAATGAGACCTCTAATGAAGGCACCAAGGCAACCTTTCTGTTTGGTTAAAGGGGGAAAGTTGTCCTGTTCTTTTTGCAGTAGTTGGCACAACAACATATTGGTGTAAGTGCCAAACCCTTACCCTTGGTCTTTTTTTTTGCACATAGCTGTTCCACGGTGCCGTGAGTGCTTCTTGGAGTGAAAAATGCTGTGAAGGGAAGGGAAGACACAGCTTCCTCCAGAACAAATGCCTCCGTAGAGTATGGAATTAACCTGGATCAATAGAAAAAGTGAAATTCAGCTAAGAACCGGAGGGTTTGCTATTTAACCTGTTAAGGTGTAGTAGGAGGTTGTCCATCAGATGAATGCTCAATGGGAAACAGTCTAAATAGATCCTCCACCATCTGAGAGGGCAGTAGGGTCTGCCAAGGGCAGGCGATTTCAGCCTTTCCTTGTTAGTTGGATTTGCCAGTCTCCTGCAAAGGGTTTATTTTCTACATCTTTGGGAAGCCAGAGAACTCTCTGCTTAGTTATATATGCAGAATGAAAAAGCACACAAATGTTAAATTTTTAAACAGTGCCTCACAAAAATCTTTCATTGAAGACAGTGTACACATTGCCTCGTTAAAACACTGTCCTGTGGACCTTACCAGCAAGTGCTGGTACACATGCACTAAATCTTCTCCACTGCCAAATTACATGTTTGCAGGAAGAGGTTTCTGACACTAACTGAGGAATTCAGTTGCATTTATTGCCTCTCTGGTTTTTTTTCATTTTCTACAGTGATCAGTCCCTTTGGGAGGAACTCATAGTTCATCTTTCCTTATTTTAGGGGTTTGATTCAGTGTCCAGCCTATCGATGTTGCACTTGAATCACTCACATCAGACTGACTGATGCCTGAAGACCCCACAGCAGACCCACACTCTGGGACTGGCAGCTGTGGGACACCCCACTGCAGACCAAGCCAGCCTGGAGTCCTCTCCATGATTCATTCTCTTTTTCCCTGGCGCTCTCATTTAGCCCAAGGCAGGATGGTGCAGGTCAGCATCTAATGTACAATGATGGAGAAGCAGACAGGGGTGTATGAGGTCTCATAACGGCCTCCATTTAAAAATAAGGCGTGTGTGATAAACCTTTTCCTCTAGTGTCTTTTTTATGGTTTCCCTAGGTTAATCCTGCCTGCTCCTTTCTACCAGTAAAGATATAGGGGCTGCAGAAGCTTGCAGAGGTGGGAATGACTGTGATTAACCACTGTCACATGAAAACCCTGCTCCTTTCCTCTGGTTTCAGCTCCTCAGAAAGAAGCTCTTCAGGTGGAAGCCCAGAGATGCAGAGCAGAGGATGCTCTGCTGGGCTCTGCCATGGCTTTGAGCCCTCCTGTGCCTCAGTTTCCCCACGGGTATGACCCAGAGCTCAGCATCCCCCTTGCCAGCGCTCTCAGGTCAGATTTGATATTTGCAAGAGTCACCCTGGGAGAGGAGATGACGGGTCCCACATCAGTGCAGAGTAAATCGTTATTAAATGAGGGCTAATGAATGATTACATGAGTCCCAAACTGGAGCAATTAGCCGCTCTGCTGCCGCCGGAGAGTATTTTCCCTGCTGCCACAGCTGCCTCTAGGTGGATGATTTTTAAATTACTCTTTGCTCATTGCTTCAAGACATTGCCTTGGGAGCAAATCAAACCTTTTTTTTTCCAAGTATGCCTAAGAGCTCATTTCTATCTAAGAGCCTGCTCCTGCTGCAGCTCAGGTGGGGCTGACCCCTCACTCTGGATGCAGTTGAAAAAGCTGCTTGATAAATGCTGGGTGGTTACAAAGCACATTCACACACACGCCTGCATGAGGAGCTACAAGACTTGCACACACCAGGTCATAGGTTCATGGGCAACCATTGGCTTTGTCTGTGCAGGAAATTCTGCTTCATTTATTGAAGCAGAGCCCACCCCAAAGCAACAATGGGACTTGCTACCAAGATTTCCACAGGTACCCTGGCCACATGCTGGGACAGGAGTCAGTATCTCTGGCCAGGTTACTCTTAATATCCATAGATGTTGAGGCAAAAGAAAACTGAGGCAGGACAGGAAAAGGAGTCTCCAAAGTCTCTGAAGAAGCAGTACTAGGGTCCCTGGAACCGTGCAATGGTCTTACATGGTTACGAGCAATGACTGCTTCAAAATAGTGACAAAAACTGGGCAACAAAACCAGCTTGGAAGGAGATAGGCTTGAAGAAGTCATGGGGTCAAAAAAAATTATTGTGAATCCTGGATGCTCAAAAAACCACCGTTTTCATCATGTTTTTGCAGCTGTGGGTGTGGGGATTTCTGTACCCAGACAAGCCCAGCCCCAGGGACTGAAGTGGGGTCTAACATGCAGAAGAACAAATCACAGTCACTGGTGCTGGTAGCTCTGGGCCTTTTGCCTGAATATTTGTGTTTCATCCACTTTGGGATCATTTTGGATATAGAAGAGCTCAGTGCATGTCCCAGCTGGCAAGTGAGTGCGGCAGAAGAGATTTAGGCAACTGGGGTTTTTTTCATCACAAATCTGGCAAATGGCAGCTGGAGGATAGAAAATGTTCTTCATTGCTACATCCCTCCTGAAGGCACGTCTCATAAACTTCTTTATGGCTTGTATAATTATTTCACTCACCCATAATAAACGCCCTTTTGCTCCCTGCAAGCTGGGTAAGATGGCTTTTACCACCCATGGCAACATGCCCATGGCTCATGTCTATGGCCCTGCAGAGCTGCAGCCCTGGCTGGGAAGAGGTTCTCCTGCCAGCAAACTGCATGATGCTGGTGGGATCTCAGCCATGAGTGAGTGGGAACCAGCTCACTTCAGTCCATTTTTCTTGATTGACTGCACCTTTTTAAGTACTTACCTTGGTCTCTCATCATCAGTGCGAATGCTGGGACCTTCCCATGCTCAGAGACCTCCTGGTACAGAGTTTTGCTGGGAGGTGCGGAGACAAAGGCAGAATTTGGCCAAGTGCTGCTGGAGCTGCAGCCAGCCCTGACATTTCTTTCTTAGGTTATAGCTAGTTCAGCTGGGCACATCCAGCTCTGTTTGTATTTCATCGACACACAAAAGTTACTTCATCGCCATGGAGACAGCTACGATTTGCATCTTAATTAAGCAATGACAGATGCCCTACTGATAAAGGCAATCTTTAGCTATGGATCCCCATTGACTTCCAGTTCCAGCATTCCCATTTGTTATTAGATGCTTCTGAAATCAAAATTTTACCAAGAGATTGGCAGGGAGTTACATCTTAATGTTTTTGCTGTGATGATGTTCTGATGTGAATAAATATTTCTCTCTGGTGAGACAGTCAAATACTCTGGGCTGAGGCAGAGTGGGACTGGAAGAATCCTGGTTGGTTTTGCATGGTATAAACCACACCACCCAAAGTGGGGGGGACTGGGGAGGGACACAAAGTGATCAGTAAGAGAATGGCCATGGATATATGTATAGTGCTGACAGTGCAACACCAAGCTACCTAAAAAGTCTCCAAAGGCTGGACAGTCGGGCACTCATAGGACAGGCAATGACCATGCCGAATTTCCAGCCCTAGCAGGTCTTGCCCAGTTGTTGGACACTGAAATCTCATTTCCACCTCCTCTGTGCTGAAGGGGCATTGCAGAAATAGTGTTTTCCTGCTGGCCTGTGCACAAGGTAGCAAATACACAGAATCACAGGATCACAGAATTGCTGTGGTTGGAAAAGACCTATAAGATCATCAAGTCTAACCATTATCTATCTCTATCAGGCTTCCTTCTACACCATATCCCTGAGCACCCTATCTAGAAGGCTTCTAAATACATCCAGGGATGGTGATACCACCCTGGGCAACTGTTCCAGTCCTTGACAAGCCTTTCGGTGTAGAATTTTTTCCTAATGTCCAACCTAATCCTCCCCTGGTGTAATTTAACACCATTTCCTCTTGTCCTGTCAAATGCAGCTTGTGCGAAGAGACCAACGCCCACCTCCCCGTGACCTCCTTTTAGGTAGTTGTAGAGAGTGCGATAAGGTCTCCCCTCAGCCTCCTCTTCTTTAGACTAAACAACCCCAGTTCTCTCAGCTGCTCCTTATGAGACTTATCCTCAAGACCCTTCACCAGCTTTGTTGCCTTTCTCTGTCCCTTCTCCAGAACCTCAATGTCTCTCTTGTACTGTGGTGCCCAAAACTGAACACAGTACTCAAGATGCGGCCTCACCAATGCTGAGCACAGTGGGACGATCACTTCTCTAGTCCTGCTGACTACACTAGTTCTGATACAAGTCAGGATGCCGTTGGCCTTCTAGGCCACCTGGGCACACTGCTGGCTCATATTCAGCCAGCTGTCAGTCAAACAGTATCAAAGTCTTTACTGAATTCTTGATAAACAACATCCACAGCCTTTCCCTCATCCACCAGGCAGGTCACCTTGTCATAGAAGGAGGTGAGGTTTGTTAAGCAGGACCTGTCCTTCATGAACCTGTTCTGACTGGGCCTGGTGGCCTGGTTGTCCTGTAAATGTTGTGTTACAGAGCTTAAGATGATCTGCTCCATGACCTTCCCTGGCACCGAGGTCAGACTGACAGGTCTGTAGTTCCCCAGATCCTCCTTCCTACGTCTCTTGTAAATAGGAGTCACATTAGCTAATCTCCAGTCCATTGGGACCTCTCCAGTTAGCCAGTACTTCTGGTAGATCATGAGTGACTTGATAAGCACATCAGCCAACTCCCTCAGCAACCTTGGATGCAACCTGTCTGGCCCCATAGACTTGTGCATGTCTCGGTGGTGCAGCAGGTCACTAACCATTTTCTCCTGTATTATGGAGGTCACCTCCTGCTCTCCATCCCTGTCTTCCAGATCAAGGGGCTCGCTACCCAGCAAGCAGCTAGTGCTGGTATTAAAGACTGAGGCAAAGGCAGTGCAAGGAGTCACGTGCAAGGAGGAAACAGAGTGCAAGGAGCTGGTCGGGCCATCACTCAGGGACAAGGGGAGTGACAACAAGCATGCTGGTACAACAACCCAGGTACAGTGCATGTCCCAGGAATTTGGCACAGCCCATGCTGTTGCCAATGCCTGCTCCCACTGCAAACTGCTCCCCTGTTCAGGGATATGTCCACAACCCTCTTATCTGTCTCAGAACTTCACTGCCATTAGTGGATCCAACACCACAACACTTATCAGCTTAAAGAGCTTTATTATTCTTTTACTGTGCATAGGGCACTGAGACAGAGAGAAAGACACTCTGTAATTACCAACAGTACCCACTAATTTAGGGTGCCCAAGGAGTAAGGATGGGAAATCCAGTGGACCTGGCAAAAACATGATCCAAACCTGTCCTTGCTCAATGACCACATACTGGTTTCAGAGAGTGCATGGTTCAGGCATTAAACCAAACAGATTCGATCTTTAGAAATCAGGCTTGTAGTTCTCCTTCTGGTGTCTAGTATCAACTAAATATGTAGGAACACACCAACCGTCAAAACAGGAGGTAACTTGGCCACAAGGAGGGCAGAGATGGTTGCCTGTCCTTCATGGAATCACAGAATCACGGAATGTTAGGGTTTGGAAGGGACCTCGAAAGATCATCTAGTCCCATCCCCCTGCTGGAGCAGGATCACCTAGACCATTTTGCACAGGAACGCATCCAGGTGGCCTTTAAACATCTCCAGAGAAGGAGACCCCACAACCTCCCTGGGCAGCCTGTTCCAGGGCTCTGTCATCCTCACTGTGAAGAAGTTTCTTCTCATATTTAGGTGGAACCTCCTATGTTCCAGCTTACACCCATTGCCCCTCCTCCTGTCATTGGATGACACCGAAAAAAGCCTGGCTCCA
>VYZX01023027.1:0-11580 GCA_013401335.1 Brachypteracias leptosomus | reverse complement strand
TGCCGTCTCGATTTCTTTAAACACTTCTTTCAGGAGATCAGTGCTACCTGAACCGTTTGACCAGGTGGGGGAGGGGAGGCTGTTCCTTTGTCGGCAGAACTGCCCTCTGTGACTGGGGCGGCAGGGTCAGTGCTTGGGACGGCCGGTGCTGCGGGATNGTTGGAAAATTAAGATCACAACTTTTAACAGGGAGTAACAAAAGGGATATCAGAGGAAGGGAAATATACAGAGGTAACAAGGGAAGGTATATATACAAATATATACAACACCGATCCTCAGATGTTGTTGGATTCCTCACAAGCCACGTGGAGTTGTAGCAGCCACAGAGCCGTCCGGAGCCAGCAGCAATCCCAGCAAGGAGGGGGCAAGCGGAACTTCCTGTGTCCTTTATATAGAGTGTGGCAGGAAGGGGAGTGGAATAGCCGCTCCACCTGTCCCTCCCCTTCCCCAAACCTTAAACCACAACACCTAGTTAATATAATATCATTTTTGATTTTTCAAATAGAAAAACAAAACTAATACTTCTACATCTTCATTTTTTTTTGCTTTAATTAAAATCCCGCTGGATTGATTGTACTCTCTTAAGGTTTCTTTCTAGGAAAATACTGCCTTTACAGTCTCAAACAGCAACAGCTGCCATAGCGCATGGTCCAGAGCTTTGTGCTGTCCTTCACATAGGACTTATGCTTTTCTGTTTTGTGTGTGAGCTCAAAACAAGTCCAGATTCCAGTCATGAATAATATTATATGTTAAGACAAAGGAGACTAATTTGGAATTTTCCTCTATCTTGAGATTATTTCATTTATTATTTGTATGGTACAAATCCAGTAATATAGTCATGCACTGTTTTTGCTTTCCTCTGAATTAAGAAGGTCTCAAACATTATTGTAACATTTCTCCATTCCATTTCTAATGTGATGACATTACTAAGATGTTAAATTTGAAAGCTCCACTGCTCTTGGTAGCGATGCTCTACATTCATCAAAGTAAACACACTATAATTTTAACTAAATAAGGTCTTCCTACAGGAATGTAACTTTCCTTTTTAGTAATTATTTAGTGGAAGGACTTTGGGAGTGTGCAAATAAATATTTTTAATGTTATATTTAGGGTAACTTAAAATTGTGTCTTGGTAAACACACACAACAAAGCCCTCACTAACATAAGTAAAAAATCAATATAATAAATATGGTAACAATGTAAACATATATCAGTTTAATTAGTTTGTTAATTTAATTATAAAGCCTTTAATTCATTAGTCAGTACACTGTGGGAATGTATTTTATATGTTCAGCAGATATAGAAGATAAACGGTTCCCTATGATTCAACTTCTGCAATTCAGTTCTCTAGAAGATAACCAAAGAAAACAGGGAAAATAGTGAATAGGCACATCCATGATGAATCACATTTGATGCACAAGTTACTACAGTGGCTTAATTTCTTCTCTCAAACTCAGAATTTAAGAGAAGATCCCCCCTTAGAAATATTCACAAGGTTAACAAGCATTCACCCTTAACACAGTCCAAAATTTTTATGACAGCCAAGGAATCTTTGTCAAAGGTGGCCTCGTAGTTTTTCTTCTGTTAAGTGGGAACACAAGTAGTGAAGTATGATAATGTCATGCTATAGTTTGGAATCTTCTAGTTTTGCATGGCCTCCAACTGAAATGAAGAAAGCACAATTACTTAGTGGCCTGCCTTTTTCAAGTTGCTGTTTTTAAATAAAGCATCAGTCTTGAGAGCTTTGAGAGCCCTTAACGTATTCAAGGTTGGATTTAATCCTAGACTCCTGAAATTCAGAAGAATATTGCATAATTGTTCTGAAATGAGTCTATGTAGTGACAAATTGCATAAATGTTATGCTGCAACACTGGAAATGGTATTTGCCTGTCTTTTCTAATAAGCATTTTCATTGTGCTAGAAAAATAGCAAGGTTTTCACTACTATTGTATGCAAGCATGTTGTACATCAGCTCCAGCCCAATGTTTTGTACACTTTTTAGGCTTAGTCTTTTCCATCCTTTTTAATTTCCAGGCACTTTTCAAAGCCTGCTTTCCATTCAGTCCTATTTAATTTCTACTTACTATATTCTTGAAATTGTATGTGTCATGCTTCAAGTTCTTCAGTATTAGATTTTATTTGCTGTGTGTGGAGTCAATTATATAGTTAAGTCTGATCTACCTGAACTCCTTTTGATGCATGCGGTCTTCACTAACTACTTGTTCAATGTTCTGAATCATCAGAAAATTCAACACATTAACTAGGTTTACTGCCAAGCAGTGATTTTCTATTGTTTGCTTGGTATATTTTTTTAATCTATGTATCACTCCCTGCTTTGATTGTACATAGTGAGCAGTACAACTTCCCATTGATATCAAAAATGACTTTATGTCATATTTTTAAAATCATCTATTTATCCCTTGACCTCTTTTACTCTGACTGCAAAACAAAATATATTCCTATAATTTACCAAATGATTAAAAAAATCCCTGTAAGTGCTCATCTCATCTACCATTGTCATAATTTCTCATCTGTTTCAAAAAGGTAAAGAGGTTAGTTAGGCAATATGTTCCTTTTTTTATATTCATTTGGGGAATATTCTGTTATCTCATTACTGCACAGGTGTTCTTTCATGCTATGGTTCAATGTACCCTATTAGTTTGCTTAGCGAAAAAAATGCCCTAGTTAAAAGATTTAGTGGAGGTTAACATGTTTGAAAAGTTTATGATCTAGTAAAGAAATTAGTTTCTGTAAAACCTTCAGTCAGTTTGTCCCTGGCTTGAAAGGATACAATCCTTTTCAATTTTTTTTGTCCCCTCTAAGAAGCTAGCAGGAGGACTAATCAAATGGTAAGTAAGAGAAAGTTATAGCCAATGGAGTAAAATGAACCATACTGGACAAAAAGCTACTTTTAGACATCCATATATTGTTTCCAAACTCTGACTTGTACTCCTTAATGTATAAAATAAAAAGAATGATTTGTGGACCAAATTCTGAATATACTTCCATTCTTTTAAAGCCTGCATGATTCTACTGATCTAAACCTACAGATTTAAGTTCCAGTGTACAGTTATTGAGAACTGAAATGGGAAGGAGACAGAATTTGTGCTGTAAAAAATTGCCCAAAACTTCCACTGTAAAGGTTCACTCTTAAAAAAAGTTTTATCATAAAATGTTTGACTATGCAGTTCAGAAACTTTCTTAAATGAAGATCACTTGCACCAAGATCATGTGAAGAATTTGAAGGTAAACCATGTATCATTTTGATTACAAAAGTATCATGTGAAGAGAAGAAACTCACTGAAAAATACAGTGAAAAAATTACAACATACTACAGAAAGTGAGTTGTACCTGTGATTACTGACCCATATTAGTGAACAAATATGTGATTGAACATTACTGTCATAGGAGTTGAATAATCCCTAAGAAGCTGGTTCAGCCATACCTCAGTCTCTCTTAAGCTTAGTGTGCCCCTCTTTGTCACTCTTTTTATCTGTTTTCTTCTTTCTTATTACTTGCAATACGTCTGATGATTGTATTGCATATTTTAGTACATTTCGTATGATGTAGACTCTCAGTTTGAAGTGTCTTTGGATATTGTACAGATAACTTTATATTGTAAATATCATCACACCATGGTTGTACCAGAATCTGGCTTTCTGTCATTTTCTAATGTTTGTTTCCAGTCGTATAAATGCAGAGCTTTTAGGCCAGCAAAGCTCACTTCTAATACATACTGTATGTTATTAGCTGTAAGGAGGGTAGTCAATAGTGGCTACGGCTATTACATAACACAAACTAAGGAGTCAAAGGGAAGCCAATAATAAATCAATATTTTGCTGAATTGTTGGTTTTCAAAACAAGTGTTTGTAACTCTGAAACTTGAAAAGGTAAAAGTGACTGATAGGGTAGGTTCCCAGTAAACACGTCACGGGCTTTTTTGTGAGAAAAAAGTAGTGTAAAAGATATTAATATGATTTAAAGAGGGATAGGAAGAAAAATGCAAAAGTCAGTAAGATACTGCTATAGTAGGGGTTGGAAGGGACCTCTGGAGATCATCTAGTCCTACACCACCAAGAAAGCAGGTTCACATAGATCAGGTAGCACAGGATTACATCCAGGTGGGTTTTGAAAGTGCCCAGAGATGGAGACTCCACAACCTGGACATCCTGTTCCAGTGTTCTGTCAGCCTCACAGGAAAAAAGTGTCTCCATGTGTTTCAATTTGTGTCCATTGCCCCTTGTTCTCTCATTGGGCACTACTGAAAAGAATCTGGTCCCATCCTCTTGATACCCAACCTGTAGATATTTAGAAACATTTGTAAGATCCTCTCTCTCAGCCTTTCTTCATAAGAGATGTTCCAGTCCCTTAACCATCCTCATAGCCCTCTGTTGGACTCTTTCTAGTAGTTCCCTGTCTCTCTTGAACTGGGGATCCCAGAACTGGACCCAGTATTCCAGATGCGGCCTCACTAGGGCAAAGTAGAGAAGAAGGAGAACTTCCCTTAACCTGCTGGCCACAGTGTTCTCAATGCACCCCAGGATATCATTGTCCTTGGCTACAAGGGCACACTGCTGGCTCACAGTTAACCTGTTGTTCTCCAGGACTCTCAAGTCTTTCTCTGTGGAACTGCTTTGCAGCAAGTCAGACCCCAACCTGTACTAGTGCAGGGGGTTATTCCTCCCCAGGTGCAGGACTCTACACTTGCTCTTGTTGAACTGCATTAGGTTCCACTCCACCTAACTCTCCAGTCTGTCCAGGTGTCACTGAGTGGTAGCACAGCCTTCCGGTTTGTCAGTCATTCATTCCAGTTTTGTATCATCAGCAAACCTGCTGATGGTACACTCCATCCCCTCATCCACATCATTGATGAATATGTTGAACAAGAATAGACCCAGTACTGACCCCTGGCAAACAACCTATCTACAGGCCTCTAACTAGACACTGTGCCACTGATCACAACTCTCTGAGATCTGTCGTTCAGTCTGTTCTCAGCTCATCTCACTGTCCACTCATCTAACATACTTCTTGAGCCTCCCTAGGAGGATGCTATGGGAAACAGTACAAAAAGCTTTGCTGAAGTCAAGGTAGACAACATCCACGGTTCTCCCCTCATTTAGCCACCTAGTCATGCCATCATAGAAGGCTATCAGATTAGTCAAGCATGATTTCCCCTTGGTGAATCCATGCTAACTACTCCTTATAACTTTCTTCTCCCCGATATGCTGAGATGACATCCAGAACGAGCTGTTCCATCACCTTTCAAAGGATGGAGGTGAGGCTGACTGGCCTACAATTTCCTGTGTCCTTCTTGCCCTTTTTGAAGGCTGGAATGGCATTGGCTTTCCTCCAGTCCTCAGACACCTCTCTTATTCTCTATGACCTTT
Organism: Brachypteracias leptosomus; assembly: GCA_013401335.1. NCBI lineage: Eukaryota > Metazoa > Chordata > Aves > Coraciiformes > Brachypteraciidae > Brachypteracias > Brachypteracias leptosomus. The sequence goes on along the minus strand of VYZX01023027.1, from coordinate 6,193 downwards.
CAAAGATGATGGAGAGTGGCTTAGCAATAGTATCAGCCAGCTCCCTCAACACTCATGGGTGCATCCCACCAGGACCCGTGTGTTTTAGGGAGTCCAGCTTGCTAAACGATCTCTTACCCAATCCTTCTCAACCAAGGGAGAATATTCTCTTTTCTCAAGTTTTCTAGGAGAGTGGAAAGAGAACTTTGTTTAATGACTCAAAGGACAGTTTTATTCCCCTGTCAAGATCTCATCCAGGGAATCAAGTAAATTTTGGGAAAACCTATGTTTAGAAATACATCAGGTGTTGAGGATATGCCTCCTGCTTGGATTTGTAAAATAGATTTTGAAAATGACATCTCTGTTGGGAGGACTGAATGCTACCAGTAGTGTACTGATGACACTGAGCTACATACACTAAAGAAAACATTAAAAGCAAAAGCAATGACAACTTTAGAAGTAGAAATCATAGTCAGGTCTATAAAAAAAAAAAACAAAAAAAAAAATCAGGGCCTGGAAAGTTTACCATATGACTTCTATTTTCTAATGTTTTTACATATTTGTGTCCTTTCATATATTTCTTTTCCTAATGGCATAATCTAATTTTACTATCAGTATTTAATATGAATTCCATACTCTTCATCATTTATCCTACAGCCTCATAAGACTTTTGTATTTCCTCTATAACTTGCCTGAAATAGAGAGGTCAATGTGAGACAAAATTTCATAAAACAGAAAAAGGTTTGTTCGTAAGTTATTACATGAGGTATCAGTCATCACTTAGACAAACGGATAAACAGCAAAGCAGGAGAGGAATCATTAGTATCTCATCTTAAGGGACTAATGAATAAGAGGACATATGCAAAAATTGTGGGTGTTTTCATGGAATGGAAACAGTGAGGACTGAAAAAAGAAGCAGTGATGATATGGCAGACTATTGAGTCATATTTAAGTTTACCTCCCAAAGAATGTTAGAAAATATGTGAAATTTTAAGAAATGTTTTCAAAATACATGTTTCTTGTTAAGCTTAGAAGAGACCTCCAGCCAACCAAGAATATCTGTAAAACTCACTTCTCTCCATACTGAAGCACATCTTCATTCACAGATGAACAGGGGAACTATTTTATTTTTTAAAAGAAATCACAGAGCCCAAAGGCAAAATATTCTCTGTTTTGCATACCAGGTTTCAACTTCAATATTCACTCAAAACCTAATTTCATAGTTACAGTCTATGCAACCTGTTCATGACTGCTTCTCCAATAAATTGATAAATACTTAGAAAACAGGTTATGTCAGTTTACAGTATAACAAAATACATTTTTATGTATGAAACACTTAATATTCTGTAGCAAAATCACACACAGACAAACAAAAAACATTTAGTTTGACTGTGTTTAAAATATCAGGAATATACCAGTCTGGTAGAATAACATAAAAAGAACAAAGTCTGTTCCAACTTCAGCTTCCTGACTTTTGGCTTCATTGAACCTCATTTCCAACCTTTTCAGGTTGCTGTAGCAACCCATAGCAGCCAGCTAGAGTTTGAGTCTCCTTCCATGCTAGATTTCACATTTTCAATAATGGCACTGTAAGTGAATTCCTGACCTTTATCTCAAGCAAAATAGGTTCTGTTAAATATTAATACTTGTAGTACCTTGAGATATCCTTGATTTGTTTCATTTGGTTAGGGGGTTGATTCTGGGTTCTAACAGCATGTGCTCTTTCCTGCATGAGTATGTTCTCATGTTGGACAAAATACAGTGGTTTGTGATTTTATTTGCTTCAGGTTTTTTGTGGTGAGGTTTTTTTAATAATCATTCTGCATCGCTATAAAGATTCAAGCAGTAGGCCCAAAGAGGCTTGCTATTACCACTCTTCACATACTTTTGGACAAATATAATGTTTGCTATGCTTTCTTCTCAGTTTATATCATCTTGAGGTCTGCTATATGTTCATAAAGCACCTTTATTTAAGAGTGTTCTGCTTTACAAATTTTATGTTTCTCATATAGCCAAAGAGGAAAGAGAGGCACAGAACAGTGAAAATCAGTTATTTAAGATGGGCTCTTTTGAGTTGATGGAAAGACTCCAATGCCATCTAAAGGGAAAGGTATTACTTCTGTGAGCGGTTGTGCCTTTTCTAGAATGACAAAAGACTAAATAGTTGAGTGATAAGGGAAGCCTATGTCTGATCGAAAAGACAAACTACATCAAACTCTGCTGCTGCTGCTCCCCAAAGAGCACCCTGCCCTTGTCTGATCCTGAAACACCACTGGGTTCTCAGTGATGAGGTGCCTCTGCACAGGAAACATGAGCTCTTAAAGCTAGAAATGAAAGTTACATTTAGGAAGTATCTGCTTTAGATCAGATCAGACTTCAGATTGTAACTTCTGCTCCCAGTGACATAGTTCTGAAATAGCTCATTTTCCTTTATAGATTCCAGTACTTTCTCATATTGCCTTTCAGCTAGACATCTCATACTCCCTGAGTCCTCACTGAGACACAAATATTTATTTCCTACAGTGCCACTACTGCCAGCATGAGGAAAAGCAGGGTTTTGAATGATAAGAATCTATCTTTGGGAAGGAAAAATATTTTTCAAATAAATCTTTGATTTGTTGCTATAGCTATTCAAACTACTCCCCATAGTGGTCTACTGATGTGGTGACATTTCTTACTGTTAAGTTTAGCAAAGCAAATATGCCTCGACTCCAGGGAGCTCCAAAGAACTTGTGTTTTATTGACTAGAGAAACTAGATGGGTTCTACTATTTTTTGACTGAATTGTCTAAATTAATGTGATAGATACCAATTCATTCTCACTTTCTTGAACTGTCTCTGCATGCTAAGGGGTCTGAATTATATTTAATTCACAGATTTTGAAAACTCATTTTGAAAATGAACGTTCAGTTTCTCTCTGAAGCAACTTTATATTTAAAATTCTCTATTTATTACTGTGTCCTTTTAATATGCTTAATTGTTTTATTGCATAATACTTTATTGCATAATACACATAGCCTTTAAATCAGGTTTGTGCCATAACAACTATGGAATTATATGCACCTCTGTAATATTTAGTATATACAGTTATTTATGGACATACTTCTCTGATGTAGTCAACATCCTTAGTGTGAGAGGGGAGGATAGAGGAGGTAATAAATTTTCAAAATGGAGTACAACATATCAAGATTTTTTAAAAAAATTTTCCACTAAGAATAAGATAATAACAACTTTCATTAATATATAAAAAAAATCTTTAAAATAAAGCAAAATTTAGTATTGCATAATTCCAGTTTTATTTGTAAAACTGTAAATGTGTACACCAAGTATGCTTGATTTTAATTTGCAGTAACATAGTATCTTATTTCTTAGTAACAGATTTCCTTTTTTGTGTAAGTACAGTATTTCTTGTTTAAAAACTGAGTTACTAAAGAGTAAAAGAGAGAAAGAGAGAAATTTTATTTCTTTAGTCCAAATCACATGGTTTAAATAAGCTATATAAAAGTTCTTGCTCTTTGAAATATAAGATTCAATATGCTCTTACTTGGATGCCCGCTCTTTCACAGGAGATTTTCTAAATTGTATTTTTTTCATCTCAAAATAAAAATTGTTGGTTGGTTAGTTGATTGGAGGTTTTTATTATTATTACATCAGCAAAATCTTTGAAAAGGAATGGAATTTCAGACTTTTTGAGTTAAATATTGGCTATGTAGCAATATGGAGAAGTGAATTTTTCTTTTTGAAATGCTTTGTTTTACAACAAATGGTTCTCTTTGGCAAAACTTTCTATATTTTTTCAAATGTGTTTTATTATATAGATTTTAAAATGAATACATTGATAACAGTAGCTTTTAATGTAAACTATAAACTCAATATAAAACGAGAAAAAAACCAGAAAATATTCCAGAACAGAAAGCAGTGCATTTTGTTATGAACAGATTTAAATGTACATAAATGTCATTTTTTGTTAATAAGTGTTTCATTGGCTGATTGATGCTGGAAATAAATATGCTACTTTCAGTGTTATATCTGAGTGCTCTAATCTCCACTAAATCATTTTCCCTAAGTGTCACCTCCAAGACAATGATTAATGACATACTAATAAAGTTCACTTTAGCAGTCTAAAACTAAAATGTCATTTCTATTTGGTATGAATAATTTTCAGCTAAATAGAGCCTTGAATCAGCACCATGATGTTCTTTGTTCAAGGACTTTATTTTTAAAATATTTTAATATAGCTGAAAGTGAAAAAAAAAAAGTGGATGTGAGTTATCTACATGACGAAGTGATGTTTTTGTTGGCCCATTTTTCTTTTAGTTTTGGCACTGTGCTCTTAGAAATAAATTAACCACTATCAATCACTAGGTATAATCAGCTTTACAAATCACTCTACAATGCCATTAGCCAATTGCAAATAAGAACTCTAATTCCTGTCCTCATACTAATACATATATTCTCTTGTCTAGATGGTATATCTTGCATGAAAATGGAAACCAGACCTCAGACTCTAATATTGTAAACCTCAGACTCCTTAATTGTAAAGCATTACCAGCTGCACAGAATGAGCAATGGTAGTCTGTACCCCGAAGAACCTAAAATCTTAGAGACAAACAAAGATATTGGGAGGACACACTGAGAATTCCAGGGAAGAAATGCAGTGGACAGTTTTAAAGCTATTATTATTCTTATTCATATTGCAACTGAAGTGATTTTTCAGAAAGGACTTAACAGTGAAAGTGTTGTCTAACAAACAGATATTGTGCATTTAGGCATAAAAAGCAAAGAAAAAGGTGGAAAAGGGAAGGAGGGCCACCTGTACTGAGCTCATGAAAAAAATCAAGATGAAGGAATATGAGAGAAAAAGAAAATATGTTACAAGATGCAAGTTCTTCTGAAGTTGTACAGAATGCTAAAGGAGAAAACAGATCACAGGTAAAAGGAAAGTAGAGTCTGAAAGGAATTTAAGGAAGGCTTGGTTTGATCAAATCTACAGGCATTGTGATCATTAGGAAAACTGGATTCTCAAGATCACCAGTATGTAACTTGAAACTCAGATCACACGGATTTTTGTTTGGATTCAAGTTTTTAAATTTGATATTTCTGAACTGTCGTACATTTCATGCCAATGTTCCTATATCAGATTACTATTGAAACATATTTATTGGGCATGCTGGCACAGAGGCAGAACTAATTCTGCAAATACTGCTCTCACTTTGTCCATAGGGTTTACGTCATTACTTCTATATTGCTTTACTAATGAACTTTCTGGGATTTGCTATTCCTTTCCTTTACTTAGCTTTTCATGTGCTTAGTGACTTTTTACACAATCACAGAATGGTTGAGGTTGGAAAGGACTTCTGGAGGTCATCTTGTCCAGCACACCATGCTCAAGCAGGTCCACCTAGAAACTATTGCCTAGAACCATGACACTGTGTAGCCTTTAAAGGAAATATCAGGATGATTGAAGTCCCCCAAGAGCACCATGTTTCCTTGCCCACTTATTGTGCTGTTAGCATATTTCCATGGCTGATTTCTCATGTTAGCAAGATAAAATGCTGTGAATTACATATGTTTCAGGAATTTGTAGCAGTGACAAATTAACAGTAGAGTTGGATAAGAAGACCTGGACTTAAAGGCATGAATTAAATATTATGCCTGTCATTGTACAGCATATCCTTTAACTACTGTATTTTCCTATTACTGGCATTGCTTCAAGACTATACTTTATTCCATGAAAGATTTTCATCCTTTCTTCCTCAGTCATAGTAACTCGTGGAAAAAACTTCACTAAGTTTTGCAAAGGGCACATAATAACATAACCCACTGTCAGTATCATAAACATGGCAGAAGCCCTTGAATAACTTGTATGTGGAATATTATTCATAAAGGTATTTATTTTTCACAGTAAAAGGTCAATAATTTAAATAATATAGTAAGAAAACACAGAGATACTTGTTTTTTATTAACATAAAGCAGGTCATTTTCTCTAGATATTTAAAAATAGAACAAAGCATCTACTTTTCTTTCAAGATCAATGTGAAGGTCTAAAAACTTTGATTATCTGAAGCAAAACTTCCTTTGTCTACAAAAAGGCTGCATTTTCCTTCCTCAAGCCAACACTGTTTAACATTCTATTTTATAGTGGAGTATTAGGTCATTACCTCTTCCTCCTAAACATTGCTGAAAAGTCCACAGTAGTTGTTGTGGTTTAAGGT
>VYZX01023026.1:92569-107682 GCA_013401335.1 Brachypteracias leptosomus | reverse complement strand
CTGTGGAGGTTTGCAGCTGGACTGCAGGCCTCAATAATATTTTTGACCTTGACGATTTGAAACCGTGCCCACAAAAATGAGAGATAAACAAGTACAAGGACGAACATGCAACCACAAGATAGGGATGTTGTCCTAACTGTGAGCAAGAGTATGCAAAAGCTATGAACCAATAGACAGTATGCTAGTAATATGCTTAACCAATAAATGAAGTACACAATATGTAACCTTAGGGATAAAAAGGACTGTCTGCAGTAATAAATGGCAATGCTTGGATTACATTAGTCCGTGTACGTGTTGTCCATTGATCTCCCGCACCAACTTCCATCTAATTACTCACAAAATGCAATGAAAACTAAAACCAAACACTTCAAATTTAGTTACCGCCAAAATTAACACTGCTTGTGAAATGTCCTACTTTTCTCTATAGAGCATGTATTACAATCCTGGTCCCCAACCATATTATTGCTCACTATTAGTTCCACAGGTCTACTGTCTCATTCACCACACAGAAGGAATATAAATGAGCAATAGTTCAATATTTGCTTCTGTCTCTGGTTTCTTCAAGTAAAACACTGCCACCTTCTTATAAATGTTTATCTTTTGAACAAAATACACAATAAGGCCCACACAGGATCAAATGACAAGTACTGTTTATTTCAAAATTAGTTCAAGAAAATTGGCAAGTCCTCAGGTCCTATACTCTCCCTTTCATTGCTGCATTTCACAGCATCTTAAGCTATTTCCAAGACAACAATCATACTGATTTTCAGCATTACATCTGAGGGGCAGACTTGAGGTTCTGAGGAACAATGCAGTTCAGCTTTGATACCACATCACTAAATCAGCGGACCTGATCAGCAGAGACAGAAGAGCTGGTGAAGGAACAGCAGCCCAAGGGAAGGGTGCTAGGAGTGCAGCAGGGATCTTGTTCTCAAGACTCTCTGCCAGCTGCTCCAGCAATGCTGAGTTCAGGCAGCAAGTCTAGGGATTGCCTCTGAAAGTGGCTGGCCCTGAAAATTGTTCACTATTGTTGAGATGAACATGAAGCAAAGAGATGAGATCAAGTAAGCAATATCTGAAGGAAGCATGTCCTTCACTACCTGACTACAAAGAGGCCATTAGAGCAAATACTACCAAAAGGGTTCATTCAGCACTTAGAAGTTCTTTTCAAAGAAGCTGAGATGTTGAACACAACAGCTTTTGCAGGCTGTTAAGTTATATTAATGATTTTTCAACAAGGTTCAACTGGAAGTTTGATTATGTATTCTTTCCTTCTCCTTGAGAAATTGAAGTATTATTTTGCCACAGAAATGCCTCCTTTCTCATTGGAGTTGACTTTGAAGGTCAGCTGACCATATCAGAATGGAGGCCAAAGCCATGAGAGCAAAGTTCAATATGCCTCCTATGTCTTATTTTCACATGCTTTAGGATTTATTCTCTTTCAGGCAGAGAATTTTCATCAAAGATAGTAAAAATTTCTTCAAAATCACTAAAATAAAACTGAAGTGTCTTTATAATGATATAAAAAGAGCAAAATGCGAACTAAAACTTTTCTAGGCCAATTCAACTAGAGAATGCAAAATGTCCTTCAAGCAAACTGACCACGGTTGAACAGAAATAAGTTGTGGTGTCATAAGCTGGGAACGAATAGACGCATAATTACCATAGTAAGCTAAGCCTGCAGAAAATGAGCTGATGCACTATAGAACTGAGGAGCATCAACAGACGCAGATGAAGTGAGATCCACAGGCTGTAACAATTAAAGTCTAGGACCTCCTTGAAGTTCTTAGCATTTGTTCGTTCCGCCCCATTTTGATAATCCCAATTTCTTTCTTCCTTCCTTAGACAACTGATTACCCTGCAATTGACTGTTAGGGTTGAAGTCAGAAACTGGCAACGGCAGAAGGAATTCCTCATCTACTGGCTCTCAAAACTTTAGACAAAAATTAGTTCCTTTCCACTCATTTAGAAAAGAATGATTATGGAATAATGTTCAGTAAAAAATGGCAAACTCTTCCTAAAAAAGGTTTGGTACACACAGATTTCCATCTTTTTTGGGGGGGAGGAGGGGAAAACTAAATGTTTAGCCAAAACTTCCCAATTTCACTAGTAAATTTATCTAATTGCACAATAAAACAATGCAGTTTATTTGTCATGCTTATTATTATGCTTTATTACATTGAAGACATCTTTTAAAAGCTCAGGATACATTTGTAAAGCTCAAACATACAGTTCTACTCCATTTCCTTTTAAAGGAGGCAGTTGCTTTTCATCTCACATTGACACTTCCTTTTTCTAAAGTAAACACCGGGGAAGGGGGAGGTTTGCTCTGACTGACCAGTTTCCAGATGCAGAAACACATCCCTAAGCTGCAATTCACACCTTGTGGGCACTACCAAGTCTCCAGTAGCTCGTCCCTCACAGTGGCCAGCACAGCCTGCTACATAAAAGAAGTTCCTTCTATAGCCAGGAATGGATCGTTCCTGACATGCCTTTCCCATTCTTTGTTTACAGTTCAAAATGATAACTACTCTTTGGAGATTGATGGCAGAGGGGAGAGGGAGCAGACAGAAAGAATATAAAAGCCGAAAGCATTGAATTTAAGCCAGTGGTGGAGCAGAGCAACTGGCACGTGTGAAGTATGCACATATCTTTTGTGGTTACAGAGACACAAAGCCTTCCTTCCTCCTTACACAAGGATGAACACAGGAAAGTATGTCCTTGAAATAAGGATGCTTGATACAGAACAGTAAGCTCAAGTGATAAACTTGGATGAAGAGCTTAAAGTCTTCTGGCACTTTTTAATAAAATCTCTGCAATTGCTAAGAATTCCAAGCTGAATAAATAAAAAATCGTAACCTCAAAGTGCCCACAAAAAAACAAAACACAGGAGCAGTTGCTTCAAGTTTGCAGTTCCAAAATTTTTTTTTCCTCTACCAGTTAAAAGGCAGGTAAATTAAAAAGTTAACTGAAACATGCAACTTCCATTCAAAGAAAGTTTACTGACCTAACTGTAAAAGAGAGAGGGAGGGCGGGGAGGAAGTCAGTGGTTCCTTTAGCCCAGTAAGAATAGGAAGAATGTGGGAGAATAAATTTTCTTTCTAGAAACACATGAAGATGAAATTACTTGGAAAAGAAAAAGCTAATTAAACCATAGGACACAAAGTAAACAATTATAAATCATCCATAAACTAATTTAGGATTAATTAGGAGACATGTTCTAACTATCACAGCAGCAAGATTCTGGAAGAACCTTACAACAGGACTTTTTTCCTGCATTGCTTCTACCTAATTTCACAGTAGAATGTGAACCATTTATGAAATGGAGGACATGTGCTGATTGCTTGCAAGAGCAGCAGACTTCACCCAGCGACTTAGGAAGTGTCTCAGAATCCTGTTTGTCTACTAGGAAGAAAAATAAAAATAAGAAAAAAAATGACAAGCAGGTTCTGGTTACCTAGAAATGACACACAACATTTCTATAGATAGAATTGCTCATTTATATATGTACAGGAAAACATTTCCTCCAAATGAGCTCTTTGCAATAATCCTGAATTCTTTAAGCTGTTACCTTTTATCTATCTTGCTTGACCAGCAACTTGAAAAATCTTCCTGTCTTCCTTCTCTGTCTTGGTTTTGACCTAAAGTCATGGAATACTAATGGCACAAAACTAGCCAAATGCTATACAGAGGAACTGTAACTGTCATCAAGGTAAACATGTATGTTAGTGAAATATTTATAAAATTTTCAAGCCAGGTACAATACTGAAACAGTTTAATCAATTTTGTTTACTGGTTGATAACAGCTAATACAAGGCCTGATAGCTATTATTTTGCCATGACTGCAGTTCATCCACGCCTCAAGCTACATTCATCCCATTGATTTCAGGTAGTATTATCTACAGAGAACTATATTAATCTAAATGCTACAGTGGCAAACAAAGAAAGAAATGGAAGAAAATCCTCTCTTATTCCACACACAGAATGTCTCCAGCCACAAAGCAATAAAGAATGTGTTTTGCCTAAGGCAACTCTTTCATTGTCATTTGCAAAACCAGTGGGTAGAGAGGTATGGATGCTAAAGCAGCCCAATACATTAAACCATTAAGTCTGGTCTTTAATTAAGGCTTGTTTTGTTTAAGTAATCCATTAGGTACTCAACCAAATGAGTGCTAAACTTTTGTAAGACTCACAACTAGATTTCATTAACAAGAAAGACAATCACTAAGGAACACTACGAACAGTCAACACATTTAATGTTTTCCAATAACATTCTGTTAGCAAATATGCAAATGGGACATGCATCCAACCATTTTTAATCAATAAGAACCCCAAAATACCTGCTAGGTACTAACATAGGATGACCATTCCCTTTGCAGAACTCATGAAGCACATTCATCCATAACCCTATTAGTAAAATAAAATAATCAAAACCAAAACAATTATCCCCAAACCAACCTGCGATCTTTCAGATAACACAGTCAAAATTCTGTCATGTTCTCTCAGTTCTAGGGAAGAGTTTTCCAAACACAAGGAAACTGGTCAGCAAATAGAGCTCTATTCTTTCCTGTGTTACTGGGGGAGTTCAGTTGGGATTACTACCTTTTCAGCACCACATCAACTCTCCTAATCCCTGTTTCATTGACAGAGGGAAGGCTGCCATAGAGATGAGGAGTAGCATTGCTTCTGTCTTTCTCCCCCTGGATACTGGGCAGTGGTGTGCTGTGCCAGCAGTCATCAAACAAGACATCTATTCCCCCTCATGTGCTCCAGCAGTCAATGTAGATTTAGAGCTGAACAGAACTTCTTACAAGGGAGACCTTTTATGAAACTGAAAAGCAGAGTACAACAATTATTTTCCTAATTTTATAAAATGGAGAAAGTTTACATAAGGACTATGAGTCACCACAATTTCAAATACTGAGACATGTAATTGAATAGCTAGGTCACTGAATGAATTTCAGTTCTCAGTTTTACTTACAAAAATATCTTCATACAGACCCTACAAAGAGTCTTGGAGCAGAGTTCTGCACTGCAGGGTACCACTAGTCACCTAAGGGACCTTTGGGTACCACTTCAAGAGCCAAGTTTCACAATACAACAAGATTTTATCAAGACACTTTTGGTTACAGGAAAACACAAATTTCAGTCACTGTCTTTGACAAAGGAAGAAATAGCTGCCAAAGCAGAGATTAATTCCAAACAGGTTTGTAAGAAGTTTACATTCACAGCTGAGAAAAAATTAATCAAGTACTTAGCAGAAGACTCATTCTCTTTGCTTTTGAACTCAACATCCTGCATTATAAAAACTTCTGGACTATCAAGGAAGGGGAACCATAAACTTGACTCATTTCCTACTACGTGAAGTGGTTCAGCAACTTTGTCTGGAGCAGGTTCAAGCACAGTTCAGCATAGGTTTGTAGGTTAGCCTGCTCTTAGTGCTTTTTGTCTCCCATAGCTCAGCAAAGGAGATTTTTATGCCAGCACCCTTAAAAGGCAGAAGCAGAGGGAACACAATTTCAGATGTTATACAGGTTAACAACAACAGACAAGGAAGATCTTTGGTCATATTGATTTTTACCCAAGGATGGGGAGTTAAACTTTGCATATAAAACAATTCTGCAATCCCAACTTCACAGAATTAAAATTTCAGCTACTATTGAAGACTTTACCTAACAGAAAACTAAAAAAATCCACATTTATTGACATAATATGTTAAGTTTGACAAAATAAGGTTTATGGAAATTCATACTTTGAACTTATTCAAAGAAACTAAACTATTTGAATAACAAATGTGTACACCCAGCCCTATATGACTAAAAGCAAAATGCAAGAATTTGGAAAGAACCAAAGGAATGGCTGTTTGGTAGAAATTAATCTTTTATACGGCATTGTATACTCCCAAAATAAAAAAAAAATTAAAGCAATTAGCATAATTTTAAAGGAATATTCCATATTTACGTGAGATTGCAAACATCCTTAAGATCAGCTGAGAATCTCAAGGTAATGTAGGTTACTAATACAGACTATAAAAGAATAATCTAAGCACAGCTAGGCCTAAATACAATTGAAATAATGCATGCAAAACTGTCTTTTGACTGAAAAGCAATTTTCCTTTAGGCATTAATTAGAACCAACTTGAAACAATACAAAAACCCCATGAGCTTTAGGTAACAATCATAAGGCAACAAAGACTGAAAAGCTAAAACAAACTAAATATAGGGGGTTTTAAGTCTACTGAACATTGCCTAGTTTGGAAAAACTACTGTTTTTCTATAGCTCTGTCCTTGATACTTTGTGGTATTAAAATACACGAATTTCTGAGCTTAATAAATAAATAACATAGAAAAAAATTCAGTTTATGCCAATTTAGCACCCTATAAAACCTAGCTGAAATCAGCAGTGCTACATAGCTTTGAGAAGCTGGCTTTGAGAATTATTTGCAAAAATTACCTGCAGTGCAATCTCGAGATGTCAGAGAAGTTATTTATAAGAGGCCACCTTATATGTATTTTTGACATACAAACTACCTTATTAAAGTCATATTGTAATACACTCCCCATTTACAGTACAAAACAACAACTTAATATTTTCTTCACTGAAATTGCTATGAAAATTTCAAATGCTTTTGGAGTTGCCAGGTATTTACCCTCTCACTTTTTCATAAGAGTTTCAGAAAACAAGCTTTCCAACAAAAATTCAAGTCCTTAACCTGAGCTCAAGTTTCACAAATTCAAGGCCACATATCCTCCCCTCAAGACAGGCTTGGTCACAAGCTATCCTGCAGTATAAACTATGCATAAATTTCACTTAAACTTATCTTGACCTGAGAAAATGTCAACAGAACAAACCCATTTTAACTCATACCTAAAATAATGATGGAGCCCCAACTCAATATTTATGTTAGCAAGAGCTTTTATTTTTTGTTTGTTTGTTTTCCCCCTCTTTTGATTTTTATAAATCAAGATAATATTAATTTTTTTCTGCTGGTCTCTAAGGTTTAGGAATCTATTTAAGGTTACAGAATTGACACATTTGAACAATATAGGAAATGACGCGTACAGAATCAGACAGACCTTCAAAATGAGATTATCTAATCTGTTAAACTGCCTAGATTTTAATGCATTAATAGTCAACTGCTAAGACAACCCTCACATTTTAGTTTCTTGAAAAAGCAGAGATCATGACATGCTTCTATTCATGTAGTTTCTCTCTTTGGTTGTTCCCAACTAAAAATTGTGAGTTAATCCTTATTAATTTGTTCCTTAATCAGACAGCACTTTGATTTGTTATTGCTATGTGTGAACACTGGGCTGCATGTGCCAATTAATTTGTATCAAATACTGAGGCATACGTGCTAAGAAACAATAAAGAGCATGTGAGACTACAACATGCTTAGGATATAATATGGCCAAAATAGAGTAATTAGAAAAGACTGTAAAGGTGATTTTTTTCTAGAGTTCTACTAAATCACTGTTTCAGTTTCAGACGCACATACTAAAAACCAGAAACAGCAAATTTAATTGGCCTCTTGTAAGCACATATAAGACACATTTTTCCATTACAGTATTTTTAATAAAGGCTCCCATAGAACTGCATGTCAAGGATGGGCTGAACTTGCAAGAAAGCTCTTCAGAGTTTATGCTTAAAATAATAGATTAGATATCATAAATCAAAGCCCACTCCATTTATCCCCTAGTTTTCATGTTAGATAGGGAAGTATCCAGCACAGAGCAAGACAACAAAAAAATCAAAAAATTATGCAAGACTTTTAAATTTCTATTGAGTAATGAATTGTTTTGTGTAGCTTGGAAAAGGGGAAAAAGAGAAAGGGGGGAAAAGGGGAAAAAAAAGGGAAAAAGGGGTTCTATTGCATTCAAAATAGTAGTAGAAAGGTTAAGAATAGAGATTTTTTTCTGCATATGCATATATACATACACTTTCCTCTGAATATACTTCCCCTACTTTCACAGGAATATGTAAGGTAACTTAATTCCCTATACATTCCAACTAGCATTCCATTGAAATTCCTTGCAAACAAATTCAGTAGAACTCCAGAAATTTTCTATTCAACAGAAATGAATGTTTGTAGGCATATATTTTGTATATCAATGGAAAGCTGGAAGATTATCAACTTGTTCTGAAAACAGTAAAACTACTGAAATTTCTGTTATATCCCTATCTTTATCACCCAACCCCCTTTATTCTTCTTACCCTGGTATTAACTTCAGTTTCCCTCTATGACACAGTGAGGAAGAGACAAAAGTACTGTATAGACATACAAAAACTTTAATAGCTGTAATTTTCATCACCAAAATGAATAGCATATGAGAAATTTAGGCTTACCAATCTTGTCTTTTTTTTTCCCTACAATCTTCTGCTAGGTTCAGCAGTTATTTTTTAAATGTGAGCAGGAGTTTCTTCTTAAAACTATGCTTCTCACACTCTATACTGCCTAACAGGGACAAAATAAATATGTGTGTACATGTATGTGTGTAAGTGTATGATTATTAAAAATATACATATTTTGCTACATTAATTAGGTTTTGGAGCAGAAATTCTACCATTAAATTATTTTGAGTTTCCAGTATGTTTAACTCTAAGGCAAATCAATGACATGGGCAACTTGTTCCTTGTTAAACACAGAAAACCCAAAAAGTCTGTGATCGTAAACTTCATTTCAGATATTATAAAGTACCATTTTGAACTGGACTTACAAGCAGAACATTCTTTGTTTCTTTATTTATTTAAAGAGCCTTACTATTTGCATTTAGTTTTTGCACACACTGTTTCTCTCACATACATACTTTTCTACAGCGCATGGGACATTATTCTCCGACTACTACCTAATGAACAGCAGTCACCTGGATTTTGTTCTCTGCACACATCATGAAACAACAGCGCACAGCTATTGGAAGCCATGAGCCTGTCTTGCAGCAGAGCCCGAGCCTGGGGGCTGGGGGGTGGTGGGAGGATGGGGAGGAAGGGCAAGCACAACGAGCAGTGCTGAGCAGGGAGCAGGCAGATGCTCAGCCAGGACACAGGGAGAATCAGCCTCCTTCCTACTTAGGCAAACAGCACAATCAGGCCTCAGTGAGAAGCTGAGCATGATGCTAGCATCTCTATTCATGATTTAGCACATTAATGAGTTGGGAAATCTTTTTCCCTGTTGTATAATTATTTTGATACTCATGGTATTTATTCTCTTGCCCACCTACACCAGGATTGTAGTAATTAAACTTTCTTGAACCTATGCTGCTCTGAAGTCGATCACAGGAGAAAAGTCATTTTCTATTTTAACACTTCAGACCTCTGGAGCTCACTGAAGGGTATTGGCTTATGCTAGGAAGTGCTTACACCCAGTCCTCCCACCAAGTGTTATTCAGAATTAAAAAAGAAGTCTAAATAACACCTCTATCTTTTAGCCAAGTCAGAAACAGATGGAGTGTTACTGTTGCCAGCTCATCTATCTTTACTTTGCTCAGTGTGGGATTTTTTTTCTTCTTTTAAAGCACACTGATTTGTAAGTTTACCTTCTTCATACCCAATTCATGAATATATGACAATGTTGACCAAGAAAAGGTCCTGTCCACCTCATAGTTTAAGGAGTACGATTAATGAAACGACTATTACAAAGCAACAGCTACCATCATCTCCATTTCCAGCAAGTAAATCAATGGCTCTATTCACAACAGGTTTCACAGACGATCCAACCCCAGGAAAGCCATGCATACTTACAAATTATAAAGCATATCAGCCATGTTGCTGCGGTAGTACAAGGCATTTCTATAGGCGCTTTCAGCTTCAGAAATCTTGCTCTGGCTCTTGAGAACATTTCCAAGGTTACCCCATGCTGTCAAGAGGAGAAAACAGTATTCAGAAAGAGCTACAATCCAATTACACATGACAGAGTATCAGGAAGTTCCTCAGGGAAACAAACCCCACAAAGAAACCATTTTTATAGAAGGGGAGGAGAGGTTGGTTGGTTTTTTTCCCCCAGTTCTCTGGATCTCTGCATCTTACTGTGAGACTCACATTTCATAGTGGTGATTTGCATATGTTCTGCATACATGAAGCTTTGGGGTGGGAAAAGGATCTTTAAGAACAAAATATGTCCTTGTGCTTTAGAAACTATTATAGCAAAAAGAAAGGACTGTTTTATTTGATATCGCCTCTAAATAAAAATCCCCAGAGCAAAATGTAGAACTGAGGCATTTTCATAGTTTCATCTTTTTTTAAGCCTACGTACTCTAAACACCAGGAAATTTTTCCAGAGTAGACACAGGTCTCACTGAAGTATGAAAACTGACAAATGATGTAGGAATTGAAAGAACACTTAGGTAAGTAACCAGGATTAAAAGTATGCCATATGGATATAAACATACTACACATATCACTAAAATGCATTTTTTCTACTCAGAAAACATGTGTCTCCTTTCCATACAATTTATTACATTATACAATGTGCTTTTATATCCCATCTATAAAGGACTTGAGGTAAAAAAATATTTAAGGCTCCACATGTGTTCCCTTTGCAGTTTTGTTCAACAGCACAAAAACTGTAGTTACAAAAGAAACTGGAACTAACGTTTTATAGAAAATACAGCCCATGTTATCCACAATTTAGGAAGCTAATTTAACCGGCATTGTAATTATAGTCTATGTGTCTACATGAAGAAAAACACATTATGCTTATAAATACATCAAAGTTGTTTCATAAAACACTTCTACTTTCACAAGTCTTTTTTTTTATAAGCAAGAATAATGGAAAGATGATGCATGTCCTTTCCACCAAACACACAATATATGGCAAACTGTTCTTCCCTCCAGATGCACTAACCATAAACATTGTCTCAAGTAGCAATTAAAACTCTGCTGCTTCAGTTACCCAAGCCCTTTCTTCACAGGAATTTGTACCAATCCTGAGTAATGCAAGCTTTCAATGTAGTTTTAACATAACACTGCTAAATAGGTTGATAATTATTTCAAATATGTTTTATTCTGTAGAAAGTGCCTTGCTTTCAAGCTGCTGTGGTTTGCTGCAGAAGCATCCAGCCACAGGGATGGAAACCAACAAACACAGCATTTTCCTCTGAGCAGAATAAACTAATTATTGTTGGGAAAAAACTTATGGAATCCTTTTAGGATTCACAAAAATAATGCCATCCAACTATGCACAACATATTTTGTAAGACAAGGAAAAACTATTAATAAATGCAACATTTCTACGAGAAAAAAAGCTATCACTTCTGTAAGCTACTCCATTTTAGCCTACTATTTCATAAGATGAGAAATAACCCAAAAGTTATTTTATCACTAACTTCCATTACTCTCTTGTTTAATGAAATAAAGCTACTGAAAATCTTCTCAGATTCACTCAATTTTTATACTTTTTGCAAGCATATACACGGAATTTTGAATTTATTTCCTCATTACTGCTACTATTCTTTTTTACATATAGAAAACATTACAGAAGCAGCAAATAAGGTGACTAGTCAGCTTGTAAGCATTAACACTTGTAACAAAACTACAGATTTTTTTTCTTTTTAAACTCATTTGTTGAAACACACTCAGACATTGCTTCTGTGGTACATGACCACTCAATTTGCCATAGCTGTATGTTCCATATCTGTAACTACTTCTGTTTTCACTTCTGATCTCCCATAACAAAGCATTACATCAAATGACCATTTGGACTACTGATAACAATTTCTTGATATATAATCACTTGCTCCCAACCACTTTGAAGCTCAGTAAATGAAAGTATCTATAAGAGAATGATTCAGTCCACCTTTTCATCTGTTAGACCAGAAAAAAACCTCTTAAGACTGCTAAATGTAATAGTTTCTCGTCTACATCACTTGCTGTACATTCCATTATTTGTCTGAGTTAATATAATTTTTAAGGCAATACTTTATTTTACATCCTGCACAATAATCTGTGTCAAGTTTTTTATGTCAATCAATCAATATTTAATCTGCATTATTTTATTTGAAATGCACTCCACTTTTGTCTAAACATGTAAAACTGAGAATGATTAATTTAACTTAATGTGACATACTAGAAGTGATAGTAGCAGAAAACAGCAAACACAAACCACAATAATTTCACAATTTATCACTAAGAGAAACATGAAACCTAAGGTCTTTTTACTTCCCCAAACTATAAATGATTGCTATAAATCTCCACATCTATTTAAATACAGAATTAGTTAGATGAATGACTTAGTTCTGGATGGAGATGAAGCTACATAGAACATTTAGAATAAATGTGTATTTGTAGAGATCATATTCATAGCGTTAGAAAACCAGCTATTATCTGCAGGAACCACATCCTCTTGGTTCTTGGTATATGAGGGAGAAAAGAAGAGGATGGTCTACATGGAAAAGAGGCTACATCAACTACTCAAAGACCTTCACTCCTTTTCTGTCTTAAGCAATGCAACTATTCTTAGAAAAAATAAAGAATTTAAATTATTAACTACATCTCTGGTATCTAGTTTCTCAATCCATATCTCAAGATAAATTTCTCCTGCAAAACTGTAACAACATTGGTTCAACTATGAGCGCATACAGAAACAGAAACAAAATTACACCTGAAATGAAGCAACAATCCCTGTTAAAAACATAACCTATGACTCCAGCTAAATTTCAGAACTCAACTATTTTCCATCTGTACATGGTAAAAATTAAAAATTAATATTCTCAAAAGAAAAAGAAACTAGGTCAGTAATTCTGGAATTTAAAATGAATTTGTATTCCACTTATATTATTTATTCCACATATTTTTCATATAAAATCTATAATATCTGAAATTGCAAAAGGGAATATTTAATATTCAGAAGACATTAAAGTACATACTTACACCACAATTCAATCTTTAATTACAAATTCAATTTTCCCCTATTGGAGATCCTTCAGCACAAGAGAAAAAGCAAGCTGTGAATGAAACAGCTTTGTAATATTTACTTTTTGCCTGCTGCTTAATTCCCCGTACACCAACAACGAGACCAAAACAGTCCCAGGTCTTTTAGAAATAATACTTCATCACAGCATGAGAACAAAGGTAACATTCATATATCTCACACACTTACAAAACAGTCCATTCAAACTTCACTGCCTACTTTCTCATAGATCATATTCAATATAAATGGGCATATTAAATATTAAATCAATTTCATCATCCTTTATCCTAAGCCAATTATAAGTTGAAAAATCTCCTAATGCTTGAGAATTCCTATGCTTGTTACATTTCTTTGCAGGAAAATTAAACATTTTAAAGGGGTTTTGTTGCTGCTGTCGTTTTTATATAAATAGCAGGGAAAATTACATAGCACTAACTAGGAAAATAAACAATTGTTTGAGTGTCATCTTTTTGACCATATCAAATTAGATTTCTATTAAACTTTAGAGATGACATTTATGCCACCTTGCAGTGAGAGTAGGTCAAGTTTTCAGGCATTTAATTGCTTTCAAACTGAAAATGAATATGACAAATTTCAGCTTCAAATTTAACATGAATAATTTCTCAACTTTCTTATCGAAACTGAGGATTAAGATTTAACAAGCCTGAAAAACACCAGGTACTTCTCTAAGCATGTTCATTCTGGAACAGAGCAAGGCAAACAACAGTGAAGCCGGAACACCATTGTCCAATCTAATCTGCTTGGATTCACGAAACACATTTTGCTAAAGAGAGCAGTTAAACTTCCAGCTTACAACTGAATTATAAAAACAATTGATAAATAGAAATGAACATGTGCAAATCTCTTCATTTAAAGAAATGTTTCTTTTTTTACTGAATCAAGGATCATGCTGTGCTATTCAGTGAAGTGGAAATAACAAAACCACAAAGTAAAATTTCAGAGAAAAGGACTCTGATGGTGTGAAATCATGAACATTGATTACTTGATCCAACAGTTTGCTTATAAATAAATAAAATCACAAACCATGAACAGATAACCCAAAGTATTAAAGGATTTTCTTTCCTACTTGTCATCCCTATATAATCCATGAAGAAACGAGATACTAATAAAATCTATTTGGAATCTTACAACCTAATAACATATCTGTTGTCAAAACACCTCTGCTGAAACATGGAGAGGAAAAAAATTGAACGAAAATCCCCTATTAAATCACTGAAATACAACCTTGTGAACTTTTAAAAACAATATAGCAAAGAAAAGGCAAATGCTGTCTTTTCCAGTATGTTACGTCGGGGGTAAACACTGTCTTTTGTAAAACTTACTAGGAGCAAGCATACTTGAAAACTGATGAAATAAAATGTAGGACTCTAAAAAATTGATACATGATATTCACAATTCACATCAACAAATTACTGAAATTTTGTAATGCTGTTTTCACCTTACACTTTCTCACAAAATAAAAGTTAAAACACAAACTGATGAATGCATTAAAAATGTGAACTAGATTATAACTTGAGGGAAACAAACTACTTGAACAAAGACTGAAGTGCTTAGGGAACAGCCAAGTCATTTGTAATTAACTTGTCAGCAGTTCCAAACTAGCAACTTTAGTTCACAGAAAAATGCACATCAAGCCAAGAAAACTTCTACAGAGCTTTACAGATATTTGTTCATTATTTAGTACTCTAACTTGTGAAATCAGTAACAGCAGTTCCAGGCTGCATTCCCTCTCTTTGCAATCCTTCTGCATTTCTCCCGATTCATCTATGAAAAAGAAGAGAATGCATAACAAATATCACCTACCTATTTTTCCATAAACAGAGTTTAGGGATGAAGAGATGCTGTGCAGAAAAAAAAAGCCTTCAATTTCTTTCTATTCCAATGACATTTGTTTTTCGGAAGTTCTCCAAGAGGTCTGTTGCTCTTATCACAATTCCATTTATGCTTCCATGTAACAGCCATGAAAAAGATGCTCCTGGGCAACAATTATGGTAAGGGACACTAATCCAAGAATCTTGACATAATGGGAGTTAAGAAATTGAATCCTTGATTGTATAAAAACACTAGCACAGCAGAAAATCTGAATCTGGCATTTGAACAAATAACATGCAATATAAATAATAATATTTGCATGATCCTATTACAGAGGGGGGCAGGATAAGTAATTAAAAGCCAAAAAAAAAAAAAT
>VYZX01023026.1:1371-75526 GCA_013401335.1 Brachypteracias leptosomus | reverse complement strand
ATATAAAAATGAATATATGCATCAAACACTGAAATGCAATCCCAAATTATTTTTAAATGCTCAACGTGATGTTTTTTAAAGTACACACTACTCTATTTAGAAGGAATAAAAAGAAGTGTGGCGAGCGACTAGCTCCATAGCAGGGCAATAGCTATTGAAAACAAGGCTCTAAAGGTATTACAAGAGAACCCAGCTTCTTACCAGCATAATGTAAGGTATAGTAATAAGAGCATTTNCAAAGTGGCTCTCTATATTCATATGGAACAGCTGCTATATTCTTGTCTGTCAACACCACGTCTTGGTCTTATTGCTGACCACTGAGAACAACAGGGTAATCAATATAAGAAGCAAGATTTAAGAATAGAATTTTTAACCCAAAATAGGACTATGAGAGGTAATATTAACTTTAAGCCAATGATGATGTGAAGGATCTTGAAGCCCATATTCAAGTCCCACTGATGTGAATGTATGACATTTCATTGACGTTGATATCTGATAAAAAAAGGACAAACACCAGAGCNTAATGGAAAATACTGGTTTATTGCACCCTTTTAGTTTGAGGGAAATATGGCTTCATTACCTAGTTTTCTACAAGGTATTATAACTACTTTTCCTTGTTTCACTATTAGTTGGTATTTTCACTGTCTGCTGTGAAGAAGAGACCTCTTGCTGACAGCTACTATTAGCAAAAAATCATTTTCTAAGAGTACATAAGGGTAACAGCAGCAAGCTGTCAAATCGGATGGAAACAATTTCTAGTATTTACTTCTACCCAAGTGCACAGAACTAGAGCATACAATCTTCATAATGACAAGCATGGATTTTTTCTTGTTTTCTTGGGGTTTTTTGTGTTAATCAGAGAAGCAACTCTTGGATAACAACAAATTTGCATGTCTTTTTAACAATAACAATTTTTTGTAAATGGAAAAAAACTAACTCATAATATTTTTTCCCCATACACTAAGACTTAAAACAGTTCGTATAGCAAATACATTTGCTTGATGCACTAGTAATGATAAAAAAAGAGGGAATTAACACTACAAATTATTCAACATGAATAATAAAATGAAATTTGGTGTTTTTAAAAATATTAAAACCAAAAAGTATATATTTTGCAGTTCAGATCAAAAGGCAAGTATATTGCTAAATAGATGAGATTAAATACGCTAAATTCAGCTTTAGGAATTACTTCAATTTTGTTTAGCAGATGGTATCAGTGAACTAAACAGTAAACTAATTACATAAAATGACATTGAAATTATAAATGAAACAAAAATGTGATTGCTACTTTTCTAGGACTGCTCCAATGAGCACACAGCTACTCTGTACATTGTTATTCCATACAAGATACTTCACATCTGAACTTCATATTTGTATCTTGACATTGACGCATGCAGAAGCAGTTCTTACGAATCCNGAACCAGTTCTGAAGCCAAAAGCTGTAACATCAACACCACGTGCGAGATGGAGCTTATCAGACCAGGTATAGCACCACAATAATGTGGTAACACTGCTTTTGAAAGTATCTGTTTTTTGCTGTATGTTCCATGCACAAAGAGTGGTCACATATACGAAATTTAGCAAGACTTGAATGCATAAAGTTAAGCACCCACTTGGTGTAGCAGGTCAACTATTTCCAGGAAGAATCTTCAAAGCTTACTTTCAAATGTCACAGCAAACACCAAGAGACTAAAATTTCATCAGCAAATATGACTAATACTTCTGCAGCAGTCTAACAGCCTAAGCCTCTCTCTATTTTCTATGACTTTAATCATAGGCAAGATTGTCTATAATAGTACAGCAAATATATCTGAACATCAAGGATCATTATGATGTGGACTGCAAGGTACAAAATGGCCTGGAGGAAAAAGATTATGCTTTTTGAAGCCTCCTTGTGGTACTATAGGGAAAACTAGAGATGACAAGACAATGAGAACAATTATTTCGTGTATCATTATAATTTTATATTAAACACAAGGTAATCATCCCTACAAAATGACTTTCGGTCTAATTGAAAATGATATGACAGCTACCACCCATTTTTAACTTTTTTGTTTGTTTTTACACTTTGGGAAGCTTCCTTTACTATAAAAGAGCACTCAATGTGAGCTGTTTTGTATCAGTTGAGCTACTTATTAAGTTGAAGGCAGCACAGAGGAACACTTGCACTTTTCCCTCCCTAATGTCAAAACACGTATACAACCACTTCAGGATCCATAAACTACATTAATCAATCTTGTCTATTTTTCCCTTTAGTGACAAACTGTAATGAGGTAGTGCTGAGATCACTTTAAAGGCATTTGAAATACTACTTATAAACAAACCAGCAGAAGAACAGTAACAGAGGCAGCTAAGGCATCCCAAATCCTCATTATGACTCCCTGAACCAAGGGTCCTGCCACACAGTGAGGCAGCCAGGAAAGCCAGCATGTGCATGGTGACATTACCACCTTGTACTCACTTGATTCTACCACAGTGTATTGGGTTTTTTTGAGAGACCAGACATTCAATGTACTTTTGAGTATTTTTTCATAGAATCATAGAATGGTTTGCATTGGAAGGAACCTCAAAGATCATCTAGTTCCAAGCCCCCCTGCCTATAGTATCTTCCTCTAGATCAGATTGCTCAAAGCCCCATCCAACCTGACCTTGAACACTTCCAAGGAGGCAGTATCCACAACTTCTCTGGGCAACTCGTTCAAGTGCCTCACCACCCTCACAGTAATTTCTTCCCAGTATCTAATGTAAATCTGCCCTTTTTCAGTTTAAAACTGTTAGCACTACAAGCCCTGATAAACAGTCCCTCCCTATCTTCCTGTGGGCCCCCTTTAAGTACTAGAAAGCTGCTACAAGATCTACATCATCAGTGACTGACAAGGACAGTCTGGAGAAATGTAAATTGCAGAAAGGCTGTGGCTACCTCCGGCAATAGGGGCTTTCTCACCTGAGACAGAACACTACTTCTGTGCCCACACTGCCTATAAGGTGCCCATGAGGGACACAGAAGAAAGTGCTGTCGAGGTGCTTATCTATTGCCCATTTCTTCACAGAAGACTGAAGATGGAGAAGCCACTGAACAGGTTTGCCTGAAAGTCTCACAGCAGCAGAGAAGAATATATTCTTACACATAATACAGTGCAGAGTACCTGATTATAAACCATTGCCATGTGAGACAACTCCATTTCCAAAGCAGTTCAGCCACATTAGTACACAAATGCACCTGTGTTAATAGCTTGCCTCTCAAATGACCTTATTACTACATCACATCAGCTTGTTGTTGCACAGCATCCAGCCATGGTGTGGCTTTCATCCTGCTAGGCCAGAATACAGATCGATCCAGAACAAAACACTTGGCTCCTTGCTTCAGCAAGGCTGGTCTTCACAGATTTCTACTTCTTTATCGGTTCTCACAGGGGGATTTTTTGAAGAGATCCCTCTGCTTTTTAGCCTAGGGCAGAAGAAGCTCTTGTTCAGAAGCTCTTTGCAGGAGAAGAGAGTAATAGCAGAATTGTCAGGGCAAATGATCCCACCACTCAAAAATGATCAGAAGTAAGAAAATACTCATGAGGAGAAAAGGCTGCAAGTTGAGGAAAACTGGGAAATGAGGAGTGGCAGCCTCTTCTTAGCAGCCTAAAAGGAAGGAAAACTCTTCTCCACTCCACCATTTGACTGAACAGTCCATTGTCTCACTGTCTGAATAGCCTATTTATCACTAGCATTCATACAACTTAAAAAAAAAGAGGCAAACAAAAATAAATTGTTTTTCATACGTCAACCTCATTTAATTACTGAAGAGTAGCTTGAATTGTTGATCTCCTAATGCTTTGGCGGGATTGGCAGCCAGTCTAGTCCAGTCAGGCTTGCCTGATTGTATGAGAAATGGAAAATAAAATTAGCATAGTCAAAGCTAGGGATAATCTAGGAAGTATTCACAATAATGAATAGAGTTGGGTGACAGGTTGCTTTAGCTGGGAGTTTCTGATACCCAGCCTTGTTACAATGTGTGTGGGCTAGTAAATATTCAACAGAAGTTTAACAGGATATTTCAAGGAGATTTACAGTCAGGTCAGTCATGTCTATATCACCACACTGACATGCTGTCTTTGCTTTTGCATATCTTACAAGAAACTTAATGTCAGCTTATAGGGCAGGAAATCAGACAATCATATATACGTAAGTCTGAGCATACTGAGATGTGTATGATGACAATAACTCGCCTTGTCTCCTGGGAGCATAATACCCAGTAGTCTGATTTCCAGATAACACTGCAGCCAATCCTACAATTGGACAAAACCCAGAATTATTTATATTTTTTTATCACAAAAACTGGCTTAAAGCAAGCACACAACTATTAATACACTCTGGGATATCTGGAGATCTTCACTAGGGACAAAAATGCAACATACATTAACTAATTAATCAAGTGCATACACATTTTTCTTTCCAAAGAATTTGAATGTTTTCATGCAAGCTTTACATCCTCACTAAACTGCAGTCTTACAGCATCATATAATCACTCCAGTTTCTTGTCTCGCTATTGTTACTTCTCTTCATTTCTTGCCCTCCTGCACTAGTTTTGAAAAAAAAAAAAAAAAAAAGAAAGAGAAATAGGACATGCTGGTTCACAGTTAACAAAAAGTCACTTAGTGCAGCAACAAGTTTAATAATTTTACCTAGGGCAATACAGTATATGAAGAAGAGTTACAAAATCAGACCTATGATTGACAAGCTGTTTTGCAAGGCATCTTATCTGCCAAATCTATTTTTTCTCCCTCTGTCAGCTCATAGTAACACCTGCATTTGCCTCTTGACACCACAATTTTTGGACTATGGCACAATGTAACTGTCTAACCAAGAAGCACACCACAGTCAACACCATGTAATGGGCTTCTGAGCAGAGAAGTGGGAAAACTCAAGTGCAGTATGTTCAAGCACTTTCACAGACAGGCAAAGCAATCAAGTGATCCCTTCCCTCTTCTGATGAATTGTGAATAACGAAGGCTTAGTTGAAGTCTACATTGCCCTCAGAGGTGTTATTTTGACCATTCTCATATGAGTTTCCTTGTGTGCCAAGAGCAGTACAGCCAGGCAGCACCGAGTTCAGAATCCCAGCTGGATCTGCTGTATATGCCGAAACCACAGACCCACAACTAAACATTGTTACTGATCCCCAAACTGCCTGGTTTACTGCCTGTTTGGATGTGTTTACACTAGCTGTGGTCACATTTCATTATGGCATAGATGCAACCTTTGAGAGAAGTAGCTGGGCAATGTTACGAATAGCTGACATTTATACATTAACAGGAAGGCATAAGTATTTGACAATAACTTGTTACAGTACTTCTGTGCAGGACAAACTACAGTCATTTCCTAGGCTGAATAATATGAGCTCATTTCCTCATTTTTATTATGTAGTATTGACATTATTTGCATCAGATGAAATAAAAACCCAGCACCTCCCTGATGCTGTCCTTTACTATTTCTTATATGTTCTAGTCATAGAGAACAGGACATTCAGTGAACATATGAAAAACCTTCATCAGCATGATAGATACTGCACTCTAAATGGAAAATTACCAGGGTGGGGTCTGTAATACTAATAATGCATCTTTAATTCCAAAATACAGAACTAAGATCAACAAAAAATAAAGTATCCTCTTACCTTAGGGTCTCATTTTCTCCATGTTAATGTCAAGCCTGTAACATCTAATCAAAATGCATTCCTGCTTTTCTTCCTTTTTTACTAATGTACATATTACTGCAACTTAAAAGCACATTTCCTGAAGTATCCTCTCTAGATACAGCTGATAAAATCATACGATTCAATGGCAAAGACAGTTAGGAATGAATAAAGTATTCACCATAAAAAGTAAAAATTACCTTTAGCAGGGTTTACTTTTATCCCTGACCTATACAGCATCTCCTCATTCTGCCAGTCCCCATTCCTGACAACAGTCTTGAGTCCATAGAAAACAATTAATGCAGCAGTGGAACAAAACACCAAGTTCTTCAGAAAGCGCTTTTGGGCTTTGACATAAAGGGCCCTGACACCTACTGTAACCAGCAGGCAGAAGCCCATACTAGGAAGATACAGCACACGCTCTGCTATTACAAAGCCAACATAGAAAAATAGGTTTGTGGCAGGAACAAAGGGCACTATTAACAAAGACAGAGATAGAATGACAATGTTCTCAGTTGAAGGAAGCTGCAATTTCTGCACTTCATGCTTTTTTATACCATTCTCTTCTTTTGATGCAAAGCTTGACTTCACCTCCAGTGTCTTGTACTCCATCTCTGAGTGGCAGCTATGCCCATTAGCATTCTGCTTGCCATTCATTACAGTTTTCCCGTTGCATTCTCTCTCATTGCTGGAGCCCTTCAAGCTAGAGTAGGCAAGGAGGAGGAGTCCAGCATAGAAGGCCACAGTGTGTAGATTCCTCCAGTCGCTGACTGCTTTCAGAAGAGGCACAGCATCCATAGACCAGTCAAAGCTGAGGGTGTCTGGGCACAGCAACAGCCAGAGGTTCTTGGTTGGCAGGTAAAAGAAGGTCAGCGTACGTGTGAGAAAACTGTCCGAGTCAGCTGCTGGATTGTCAGAATTGGAAAAACTTGGGGGCTTGTTGCCCATCCAGTATAAGCGGACGCCCAGCAGTGCAGTCCCCCAGGAGGTCAATAAACCAATGCTGAAGAAGAGGGTCAAATTCTTTCTCTGGAAAAAAAAAAAAAAATTATCAGGGAAAATCAACACCAAGTGTTTAATTCTGTAAATTATAAACAAAAGGCACTGAGAAATTTTTTTTTTGGTAATGGAAACAAGCACTATAGATCTTGCTCTCTCACATTTGGATCACAGAATGTTGGGGCATGCTGTTGACCACAGACTAAAAGAGCAGCCTATTTCATTTCAGCTGTATCAAGCCTGTATCAGATTCAAGCCTTTAGAGATTTTAGGGCCATCAGTCCTCACTTAAGATTTAGTTGTGTACCCTTGGACAACTCTTCACTTTAGAGGAATTTATGGAATCTTACAATGGTTCCTACAAAACCTCCCCAAACCTTTCTTTGCTTCTGGCTGTGGCCAAAGCGCCCATTTGCCTTAACTAGATTTCAAGTTTAAAGAATGTTCCAGTTCTGTTTTCTCTAACGAAAGTCTCTCGTATGGTATTTCACTTGACAACTAAATAAACTTTCCAAGAAAGCAAAAGAGGAAAATAGACAGATTCCCTGTTTAGGTCTTCCAGCTCCTACCTATTAACTACAGTGATCATTTGGAGCCTTCAGATCTGCCCACTACTGAAAGCCCCATTTCATTTTGCATCTCACAGCCAAACAATATGTTGCTTTTCCCTTCAAGCATGCCATATTAAATAAGTGCTCTAACCTTTCACAACTTCAAACTCATCTTAAGTGAAGCATGCAGCTGCCTCCACCTACCCATGTCATCACAGCAGCAACTTGAAGAACCTCCACTTATTTATGGAATAACTCAACATTTGCCAGCTGGATCTGCTTGTTGGGTTCCCCCCATCCCATCTGAAAGCACCTTCTTACTCAAATGCTGGCAGAAACATACCACTTCTGCCTAAATGAGAATCAGGAAGCAAGATTTTCTCACCTGTTTTTAGGACTGATGAGCTTAAGTTCTGCTCTCAATTACACAGGCACCCTAAATTAAAGCTTTTTTTTTTTTTTACTCTCTCGTTGCAGAAGAATCTGTAAAAGCTAAAATATGTGTATTTTTATATTGCAATTTCTCAGATGCCTTTTGTAGCAAAAGAAAAACTATTTGCAAAATAGTTCCGGATACAGCGTAAGCACTTTGATAATCCTTCCCCCCATTATTACAAAGAATTATTTGTCAAAAGTTTTTCAGTTTATTAGGTGTGGTTTTTTCCATCTCACACTACAAATTCCAGGGATAGTTATTCAATGTTTTCTCCAGTTTTTAGAAGCAGGACCTCACACTGGAATGTTTTATCTCCAAACAGATCATTTCTCTCCTTCTGGGGAGAGAATTCTCCCTTTGATAGCATGAAATACAGATGATTGTACTGATTCATTTTAGGTCAGTTATTAATAGATTTCTGCCATCAGATGTTCCAGTATCAAGACGTGGTCTAGTCATCATAATTGATCTGCTTATCTCATTAGGAAATTTATTCCTTTTTACATTCTTATAATTTCTCCTTGTGAAGTTTAAAATACTTAGTGACAGTCAGATTAATTCATTTCATTTTGAGGCAATACGGAAGAATTCAATAGAGGCATTAGTAGGGAACAAACAAGTTTAAATAATGAGAGTGTTCATGTCCTTACATCAGAATCACCTGAAAAATACCGGCACTTTTTAAACATGTAATAAAGCTTGAGTCCACATATTTCATTTGCTATATTAATTCCAGTTTGATTTATTAGCTTTATTATTAGATTTATTGGATTTATTAGTATATTTCTCTATCCTGGAAAATAAACAATTTTTTTGCTAATAAATCCATCAAAACCCACAGCTATGTTTTACGATGAATATATTCTCTGGAAAGCCTGCTATAACAACCTACTTTTATTTGTAAGCTGGATAATACTTTGCAACTCATCTCAGATACTGTTTCATCTCTGCCAGGACTGTTTAACTGCTTTTTATGTTTAGGCTTTGTAAACTGGTTATCACTGAAACTCCCAACTAAGTATATTTGGAATAAAAAGATCATTCAGATTTCATGGATTTGCATGTATGCCCTCAGAGTAAAACTTTATGTCCCTGGTTCAACTTGTCCTTTCATTCCCATCATATTTTCCTACACAAATTTTTTTCTGCCCACCCCTCTGGCTCAATTATTTTCAAACTTGTTTCCTTCAAACATGCATATGAACAACTCTTAATATGTTAAATTTGAGCGCTTTTTCTCTCTTTTTATATATCCTCCTGCAGACTTTTAAAAGGAGGCTGCTTAAACAGAAAGAGGTTGGGAAGTAGAATATGGGGTTTTCTTGTTCGCTCATTCATTTGTTTTAATTAGAAATTCAGAGTAGGTCTTGGCCAGAAGGCTATATACCACTAGAAAGATTAAGACATCTCAAATACTAGGCACGTGAAACTTGACGGGAACAGAGTTTTCATGGATTGCTTAGACTGCTTTGTTATTTTGTTAATACTTGCTTAACAACTGGAAGAAAATCTCCCATTCCTCAAGATCTAACCATTGCACTTTCCAATTAATTGCTGAGAAAGTTCATATTATAAAGATCTTTGACAAAACCGTGCTAAAACAGATATGTCATTCATTTGTGAAAGGCAGCGAAACCTGCTAAAAATGTTCAGATCTTCTTTATGCATCATAAAACAGTAACAATGAAAAGCTTGCCTCTTGCTCCTAGAAATGCAAACAATCCGTACCTCAGAGCTAATCCATCCTCAGTGTTGGAGTAACTATTTGCTGCCTCCATTTTAAGCTGAAATTTAAGATCTGTAAGGTATGGATCCTCACACTTCTCGGTTCTACAAAGAACACAACTTATCTAGATGCAGTATTATGTCTAATGCTTTAACAAAACTTCCTTTTTTCTTGAACATTTTACATCAGTGTCAAATGAAATAACTAAACATTCACTCATGGAACTCAGAAATTCCTGAGTAGGTGGTTTTCCACACCAGCACATCAATTTAACCTCCTTCAAAATATTAGTTAGCTGGAGAAGGAGCTTGGGTGGATTCTTTAGCTTAATTAACTGACTAGAGGAGTGGAGTGCAAATATCCTTTTGTTGCCTCAGACACAAATCGTTTACATACTTCCCCAGAAACTATTTCAGACATGTATCTTCTCCACAGCCAGTAGCTTTACATCTTTTTAAAATTAACTAGATATTAACTGCAGCTGCCAATAACCTTCGCAACACTGACATGCCACTATGAATTTTCAGATTTCAGAGGAGATCCTCTGGACTCAGCCTACAACCGTGACTAAAACTATCCTTAACACTTAAACATCTGTCACAAAAATTTAAAGTAGGATGCATTTTTTAAACGTTTTTTGGTTTGTTGTTGTCTTTGTTTTATTTTTTTAAAAAATAAGACATAGATAGCACTGGATCAGAAGGGGAATGACAAACTCATCCCCCTTTTTTCATCTCTCAATGTTCATGACTCTTGCACAGATTTTATCCTTCTGTACTAATATAATCAGGGATAATTGAAAAAGTTTAGCTCACATTTTGGCTTTACTTGCTTCCAAGCTTTGTATAGCACCAAAGGAAAAAAGAAAAACCAAGACAAATGGTTACAGAAATCTATTAAAATTAAATAATATAATTAGTTCCCTAGTAGACTTTTGCCTGCAAAGAAAGTGCTTTCAAAACGAACCCTGGTCAGACACACACTTTCACTAGGAACTCTTCCTCTGAGCCTCCTGACAGCCTGTGCTCCTCTGACTGTGTACGTTTAGTGTAGCCCAGCAGCAGGAATAGATCCTCTGTAACGCTTGGCAGAAAGGATTTGGATTACTATACTCAAGACTTCTAATCCAGCCCATCTGCCATATGTTTTGACACCCCCATAAATCCTCTAACCTTTCATAAGTAGTCATTTTCATCTGGGGGAAAAAATGAGCACTGATTTAGATCAGATTTAACATCTCTCCTGCCTGCTAACAGTCAAGTACCACCACTGCAATTTTAGTGTTTGTGACTGCAGAAACCTTTTTCATCTCCCTACCAAAATCCATCTGCACGACCCACCCACACTGCACATTTCCCTTGCATTAAATCCTAATTCCTCACTCCATTATACTGCTCTTAAATAAGGTACTGCAGCAGATTTCTTGATTGGGCAGCCCCTGCCAAAGCTCAGTCATCACCTAAGCATCCCAAGCATTTTCAAAAGACACTATACTTTTAAGCTTACCTTGTCCATTTCACAAAGCTGCATTAAATACAGCACATGGTCAGGACAGTCCAGATATCAAAATCAGCAGGGCTAACCACACACAAAATGTTATTTTTAGAACTCAGGAAATGCAGAAAAGAAAGTGGATAAGTCACCAGGCATTACTCACAGGAGTTTCTTTTCCAGCTTAGAGCTACTTGAAAATATGCTGGCTTGAGAACTAGGGCTTCTCAAAGTAGTAAAACGCTGCCAATTCACTAGACTGACAGTATCTTGTTTCCAGAGTAGGTAGAGGCTCCTGGGTGACAGCTCAGCCAAGTTTGAGCTGAACTAGAATTCAAATCGTGTCCCCAACAAGGACAAAGCTATTTGCCACAACCCCTGCTGGGTCACAGTACTGAGCTGGAAGAGATCTTTACTGCTCCCTCTCCATCTGCCCAGTTTGTTCCTGCTCACATGATCAACTAAACAGGGTTCACACATTTAAAACTGGTGATCCAGCAACAGCTGGCCTGAAGGTCTGTTTTTTCTCCGAGTTGGAGCTCTGTCTATAGCTAATCCAATATTGTGACCAACTGTACATATTTAATGACTTTTACTTCTAGAGTTATGAACC
The DNA here is from genome assembly GCA_013401335.1 of Brachypteracias leptosomus. Taxonomy (NCBI): domain Eukaryota; kingdom Metazoa; phylum Chordata; class Aves; order Coraciiformes; family Brachypteraciidae; genus Brachypteracias; species Brachypteracias leptosomus. The sequence continues at coordinate 64,030 of VYZX01023026.1, read as the reverse complement.
CATACAATTCTTCCTGAACAAGGAAGCCAGTGCATTCATAAAACAGCTGAAGATTATGTGTATGTATTTTTAGTGTAAATAGCAAGTAGAACAAGCTAAGCAGTCCTTATTGCTGTTGACTTGCCTTACTAAAATCCAAATTGAGTTACAAATACTGGCATGTAAAATTGCCTGAAGCCTTACTCTAAAATCATTGATGCTTTAGTATGAAACTTTACATTACAAACAAAACAAACAAACCAAACTAAACCAAAACACCTCTAACCTCTCCACCAGAAAAAAAAAAAGACTACAGGGGAATATATAAATTGCATTAAGAGCAGTAAATGTTTGAATGACTGGAGCTAATAGAAGAGCAGAAGGGACTACATTAACTCTGTGTGCAGAATCAGTGCAACAGAGAAGCCTCTCTCTGAGGCTAAGTCTACACAGCCTACATGCGGTGTGACAATGGTGACACTCTGGATATCTATCCAGGGTTAATCCATCTATCTGCAGCAGTCAAGAACTGAACACAGGATGTCAGAAGACCAATGGGACCAAAAGACATTCCTGAACTGCCAGACTGCTCAGGGATGCTGTCCAGCACTACTGTTACCACTGCACAGGTAGATAGGTGGTCCATCAGTCATACCTGCATTTCAATTAACAAGCATTGTCTCATTTGAGAGCAGGGAAGAAAAGGTGCTGCACTTTCTGCATGAGCCAAAACGCTGAGAGCTCGCTGAACATGCAAGTATGTTGGAGGGCAGAACTGGAATTCAAAATTATCTTGAAAAAACAGAAATGTTCAGAAAAATAAACCTCTATAAAAGGTATATAAGGCAGGGGTAACTCCGACTGCTTAAAGCTACACAAGTATGAGATGTGAAACAAGTAGCTGGCTCATCTTCAAAGAAGCACCAAGGATTATCACGGATCACATGCAATTCTTTTAAACCACTGCTGAAAAGGTAAACACTGTACCAAGACTACAGATGAAAGCACAGCCTTCAAGATGCATGAAGTAATCCTTCCACTCTTCTCAATACTGGTAAATCCTAAAAGCGTCTGATTCCAGCACAGAACTTTCAGAAATAAATGAAGGAACTGAGCAGAGGAATGTGACACAGCAATTCATATAAGTTCAAAGGGAATCAGGGGAAAATTTCAGCTTGCCTCTGCTGTGCAGATTACAAGGAAGCAGGACAGCCTTATAGATGAGTAGCACAGCTGAGGTAGGCAGCACAGCTCAGCACTATGCTTGAGCAACTTGATGAGTAGGCCTGCAGAGCCCCGAAGGATGAAGGAAGCTTTGCCCTGCTCCTACTGAGGAGGCAAAGGCTGTACCTGCTCTATAGCCAGGCTGTCATCTTGAGTAACGAACACACCTGAAAATGAGGATCCAAGGCTAAGGTTCACTGTGCCATTTGAATCTACCAAATCATACTGAATAAATCTGACCTGACAATGCTTTTGAACTACTCATCCTGCACGAAGTGTTGGCAACTTCCTAAAGCCCTGCTCCTTTGAACGGGGAGACAAGCAATTTTTCTTCTAAAGGAAGTGTGTTCTTCTCTTCTGTACAACATACAGACATGCTTAAGAAAAACAGAAGTATAAAACAGCTCTTAAGTGCACATACTGCAATCCTACCTATAAACCTACTGCCAAAAATTATGGCATATTTCATGTGTATCCTACGCTAATAAGGTGGCAGTAAATGAAAATTAAAGCCTAGGGCTTGGTTTCATATGCAGTGGAAGAAAAAACACACACTACGAATGTAAATAGACAAATATTTTTTTAAATGACTAATGCAAATAGAAATAGATTTTATGAGCAAAAATGTCATTTAATCCCATTTAAAACCTATGACAATGACTAAGCAACTTTATTAATCCAGTAGAAGGAAGTCATCAGTAACCAATTTCCTTACATGGGATAAAGAGCAAATTGGCTCTAGTTTTGACAGAACATCCTATCTAGGTGTAACAGAAATCCATCAGCTGGAAGTCCATCAAGCTACAAAAGTCAGTTTCTACAGTGGATAACAAGCACCTTTTGATGTGGGTTTTTTTGTTTTTCCCTTTGCCAATTGAAAAAATAAGGTGTTTTGTTTGTACTTTTAAAATATAGCAAAAGAACAAGCAGAACAAGTTATCTTGAAATTATAATCATAACAAGGAAAATATGTTACAAATTTGAACACTTAGTTGTGATTCATCTAGCAAAGTAAAGCTTAAACACCTACAACATTTTCAAAGAGAAACAGAGATAACTTTAAAAGTCCATGTGAAAGACTGAACCTGTTTATCAACTCAGAAGGTGCTGTATATAATCAAGAAAGATTAATTTAAGATCATACAAGTAGTCACTTATTTCCTTTGGGAAAAAGAATATTTAAAGCTGGGTTTGGTGCAGATATTTTGTTTTCAGATATATTGTTTCAGCAAGGTGGGGAAAAAAATTAAGTGGCTGTAGTGGGTCTGGCTGAGATGATTTGCTGATTTTTTCCCATAACAACCCTCATGGTGCAGTGCTGGGAGCAAGAAGGGTGTTGATAACACACCCATGTTGTGACTAGCAGTGCTCACAAAGCACCAAGGCCCTTTCCAACACTCCACCCAGTGGGATGGGGCCGGGGGGGCACAGCAAGATCTGGGAGGGGATACAACCCGGACAGCCGACCCAAGCTGACCAATAGGATATTCCATACCATATGATGTCAGCTCAACTATAAAGGGAGGGGGCAGAAGGAGAACCAGGAGAGTACTGGTCAGGAAGGCACTTGTCCTCTGAGCAACCGCTACATGTTCATGAGCCCTGATTCCTGGGACAGGCCCGACATCGCCTGTGGATGGGAAGTAGAGAATAACAGTTCTGTTTTGCTCTGCTTTGTGCAAGCAGCCTCGCTTTTCTTTTTCTGCTGTTCATTAAAATTGTTTTATTGTAACTCACAGGTTCTTTCCATCTTATTCTCTCCTCGCTTGCCCTGCTGATGGAGGTGGGGGGGGGAGGAGTGATAGAAGGGCTTGGTAGGCACCTGGCACCCAGCCAAGGTAAACCCACCATAGTGGCTCAGAACTTATTTGTATGAGAAACTGAATATAAACTATGTTGTGGCTAAAAAAAAAATCCCACCCCTTCTACACTCTCCCAGCCACAAAATACATTAATTTATGAGGTAGTACAAAAGGATGGCCAAGAGACATTCACAAGTAGCGCAATTGTTATGCTTGAAGTCAGTATCTTTAGAAGCAGGAATAAATTTCACAGTGTCAGTCACTTGCTAGTCATTTATTTTAGATGCAGTGCTTACTACATGTAACAGCCTAACGGAAAGGATGTCTCCTACGGTCTGGATACAATCTCTGTGTAATTCCTACTTATTCTATGCTACACTAGAATCATGTTTCAAACAATGAGAACCACAAAGAGCTGGTGAAACCGAAGGCAATGCAGCAATGTCTATCAGTCTCAGAAAGCCTTCAGAAAAGGTGCACAGTGAGAACTACGTACCTTTGAGATTCAAAGTTACTGCCAACAGCAGAAGAAAGGTAATTCAAAGAGAATGCTAACAAATAGTAGGTCACCACCACTGATGAAAAGCATGGTTTCCAAGCATATTGACAGAAACTCCTCTCATACTCCTAGTCAAACAAATAGTCTAAAGCACATTTACATGCCTCTTTTGTCAGCTAACCTCGTCTTGCCTTTCATGTTGCTAACCAGGTAGCTATGAAGCACTGGCAATAAAATTCTGGAGACATATGGTTGGGCTTTTGAAGAATCAAGTATTGGAGGGAAAATAAAAAACAACCTTATAAAAGAAATTAAATTAAGAACCTTTGGAAGAACTGACCAGTAAGTACTGCAATCTCAGAAAAGCAAGACTGGGAAAATTAACATTTTAATAACAATTTCATTTGTTCCTCTTTTTCATCAGATCAAGTTAGTCTCTTATAGAATCAGTTATGCTTAAGGACTAATTTAAAGAAGAGAGCTTGCTGTGTCCTATGTTAATAACCAGGGAAGTTTTCTGTATTAATTCCCAATTGAATATACTAAATACAAATAGGAATGGATACTTATTAGAAGATAAATAGAAAGACCAAATTGAACTTTTTGCAGCAAACAGCACTGGCTAGCTACATAAGCATTCACTGCCCAATGACAGCAAAGAGTGTTGCAAAGATATCACAGGAACAGAAACGCACAAAAATAAGAATATTTAGCCAGTAATAAAAACTGCAAACACTTCAATAGAAAATTTTCTCAAAAGTACATTTGATAATAATACAATACCTTGAATAGTATGTCCTCTACACATTCAATATGAAGAAAATCATTAAAAAAAATTAGTGTTATTTTTTTCTACCCTTACTCTAGATACCTTTGTAAGGGTTATTTAAAAGGATATTTAAACATAGCCCTTTTAAAACATGAATTGCATTACTAGGATCTGAATCAGAGACAGAGTTAAAGGTAAAGCAATTAATGACCTCAGTAATGCAAAACCACATCCTTAATAATCCAAATAAAGAGATGAAAAAGGGTGAAGCAGAATATGGATGACAAAACTTACTTCATGTCATAGGATGTCATTACTCTCATTAAGCTAATGTGAAGAAATGAGGCAGCAGACAATCTGCTGTGAAACAATATCAAGATACTTCTCAACCAAACTATTAAAGGCTGAAGTACTTAAAAGAGGTCAATTATTGGTACTGTAAGAGTTCCTCTAACCAATTACATTAAACTTACTTGAAAACCTGCACGGTTATCTTGCTTAGCTTAAAATAAGATCTTTAATATTTCCCACTGAGTAATGATCTGTGGTCAAATCAGTTTTGCTGTAAAAAAATCCAGCTTCTCTACAGGAAATGAAAACTTATATATTCTTCTAGAAGAAACTAAGACATTTATTTTTTGTTAAATACAATCAGTACCATTATCAAAACATTTGTTTTAAATAAGTTTCTTGGCTTTTTGGACAAAACAAAGGAGTAAGAAATAAAAACACTGCAAATGGAAATAATTTTGCCTGCACATATTCACCTATATTCACACACACAAACACACAGAGCCTTCCTCATTAATTCCTGGTTTGTAGGTCCAATGCATTGCAAACGTATTTCGGGCATCAAGGAAGTAAACGCAACAATCCTTCCTTAGCACAGCTCTGGTGCAAAGAGCCAGCCATTATGAAATTCATTCCAGTCTCATTAACGAGTGAAGTTTAGAAGCACAGCATTTTGAAGCCATAAAGAGATGATTTATAATGAGACTTCACTCAGTGGGAAGGCCAAAGTACAGCAGCTCTGTCTCCAAGTTATCATAATAGAAGCTATTTAATGAGTGTGGGATTTCTTTGAGAATTCAAAAAAGGCAGGATTTGGAAGAGGATGTGTTACATTATGCAGACACCCACATCACTGAATATTTCTGCTACAGTAAAACCATCAAAATAAAAATCCTCAAAGTATTTTGAGCTTTTGGCTTGTTTTAAATAAGTTCTTTCAAATGTAAAACACAGATTTGTAGACACTGGCAGATAGACATAATTCAGCATAAAAAAGTTAGCAAGGTTTAGTGAACTACACTAGGTTGCCTAAGGTCAGGCACTCCATAGTGCAAACAAGAAAAAATTATGTCCTGAAGGAAGACACTGTGGCAAAGCAACAGCAAAAGAGCAGAGAGGTAACTCCTCAACAAACTCAGCAGAAGCCCATGTCAGTACCTGCCTCCTTACAGCACTCTCCCCTTCAGGGCAGCGCTAAGCGTGCTGATGACTCAAATTCAATTACATATGAACCTGAGCCCTCACCTTAGTACGAGTCCACATCAAAGCTACATCCAGCCCCCAATAATGATTTAAAAATAAATAAATTTCAGTAACCCATATGTCATCACCTTCACACAAAAGATGGGGACATAAGGGCTTTGCATACTAAAAATTAACCACCTGGCTTTCAGATTACTGAGTTTGCTAATGAAGGACTGCAATGGGAAGGTGTGGAGAAGACACTGAAGCACAGGATGCCAGAATTCTTAAAATCAAAATGCAGGTATAACTGACTCAAATCACATTTATTTTCTAACTAATAAATTTAGACTGTGACTTCTTCACAATGTAAGAATTTAGACAGCAATGATGTTCTAGGAAATTTTTATTTATTTTCTATAGTTTTCAGGGTGATCAGTTCCTTGCACAAAGTGGCACTGTGTCAGCCCAATGGAGGTAACAGCCTACGGGTGGTGGAAAGCTGAAAGAAGCATCATGACTTTGTTAAACCACGACTGCTATCAAAGATGCTTATCAAACCATGACTTCCAAGAGTATCACTAGGAGAGCTGCACTCTTGCCATGTATTGTAGCGAGACACACACACATCTCTGCTTCTTCAGTAAACTGAGACTTGTAATGGTAACACTTGAGAGCATTTGCATTATACCTTAAGTCGTAACCTTTCATTTTTCAAAGTCTTGAAAATAAACAAGGTTCCATGTACAAAGAAGGATTACATGGCCACAAAATTCTCTCCCACCTAGTAGTCTTAAGAACATCCATTCTACACAAAACACTTGTTTTTCAGGGTCAATGCATAAGTCACTTAAATGCCATGCTAGTAAAGGTCCAAATTCCTTAGCCTTGAAGAAAGATGTGTGTGATGTATTTCCTTGTTCCTTGAAAGAACAAAGTTTCAACTCCTTGATAATCTTCAGATAGTAAGATGAACTTCACTGCTAGTGTTTTATCCGTGCTTCAAACCATCTGCCCAACCCACAGATCCATCATCAGCTCATCATTCTCCTGTGAAAAGCACCTTAAAACTCCCGCTGAAACCTTCTCCATCTCTCCCTCATGGATGGAATAGCTATCCATAAATCGCTCTAAAAAGTGGAGATTCTTCCAAAGTTTTTCTACAAGTACTATGATGAAATGCACCAACTCAAGATGATGCTTCTGTCACCAGTTCTGACACAGATATGCTGAATTATATTAAGCAGATTGCTTAACAACATTCTGTTGCCTTTTGCTCTAATCTTTCCGTACTGCCTTGAAATTCAGATATTATATTTTTTAAAGTAGCAGGAGCTTGTAATGATGTTTTTTCTGTGGTGCACAAGAAGGTTCTCCTCCTTCTTAAGGGTCAGTTATAAAAATAACTAAGCACTACAGACAGTGGTGACCTCTTCTATTATGCAATCTGGAAATTGTCTTCTAACATGCTTCTGCTGCACATATATCCAACCTCAGAAACAGCTTTCAATTACTTTATTTTCATCTTTCTTCATGCTTAACTCCTTTTACCATTTGCTTCTGCCAAATATTACACTGAAATGCAGTGGTGCCTTTAGAAATGGTGTTGTCCACCGTTATGCCTAGCATCTTGTAAAATCTAACAAGACCTAACATTGCATCCTGGGAAGGCCAAGTATGATATTCATAGAATCACAGAACAGCTTGGGTTGGAAGGGACCTTTAAAGGTCATCTAGGTCAACCCTCCCTGCATTGAGCAGGGACAACTTCCACTACATCTAGATCGAGAAAAAGTCAAAAGTTGTTCATCATTTACATACTTCCCAACTTTGCCAATCAATGCAGCAAATGCATTTCTTGACCTTGCTTAGAGAAAAAAATGAGGGTAACCTTTAAATACTAGGAGTACTTACACATTATGGATTTCTCTGGCTAGCAATATGCATCTCAGTGATGAAAAATTTGACTGAAAAGGCTAACATTTTTAAATTACATACCTCCAAGTTTGATTAAAATTCCTTCTTATCTGCACAAGAACATAAAAATCATTAACCAAAATACGTGCAAGGACAGAAATGACAACCACTAAATCTTTCAGGAGCCCCTCTGAAGGGACCTTGACTTTTTTCCACTTATTAAAAATTACATTTTCCACAATTCACATATCTAAATAGGAAATAAAATACAAAGACTACTCTGCAATGGTATTAGTACTTCTCTGAAACAAACTGTTTCAGTATTGCTGGGTTGTTTGCCTGAGGTGATTTTTGAGATGAATGTTTCTAACATTAAAATGATGAAAATTAGGAAAACGACACAATGCTGAAAATTCCAGAGACTCCATTTTTAGTCACGTACTAGTCTGTAAGTATCAACATCTTATATGTTCAAAAGTGAAATGCCTTAAAGCATGGACTCCACAGAAAGCAGCACTCTGGATGAAGTTATGTCTAAGCTAGTCTCTAAGTTCTTTAGAAACCTTACTCCAGTCTCAATGTCACAAATGGAAGAATTAAGCAGTTCAGCTTTTTTTAGGTTTATGCCTAAAACGTATTGTATTGTAACGTATTATAAAAGACAGTGTACTTTCCTTCCTTTTGCCCAGTGACTTTCAAAAATCATGGAAACACCTTCCTTTCCAAGAGAAAACTAGAATTTGCAAATTTCAATCAGTATTTCTTGTCTGTGATAGACCTCAGACAATACAAATATTCTCATCCTAAGACTGCCATTTTCTTTTCTCAGAGTTGATGAATTCTGCATGGAATGCAATGAACAAGGTCCCAGTTGACAACAATGAGCATGAACAAGCATGACTTGAGTCCTTTTTTTTGGAGGAGACCTGAGCTCTGGTATCTCATTGAGTAAGTAATTTAGTATCTATTTGAGCACATAGTCATTGCTCAGAGCTCACAGCACATATGGGAGCCCTAGTTTGCTGGAGTACAAGCAGGACAAAACACTCTGAAATCCTGACAGCATAGAAGTAAAGATGGGTGGTATACGCAGACCTGCAGAGGCTTTACAAGTGGTCAGCACAAACTCGTCAAATTATACCTAAAAATAGTTACTTAAGGATGGTGTCTAGGAGCCCTGTTCAAACACAGGCAACAGATGAACAGGACCTGAACATTCATCTTTTGGAATTAGGCAAATGTGATAGTGTAGAATCAACTGTGCCCCTACCTCCTCCTCTGTGTCTCGGCCTAAGTGCTTGTGTGAAAGGTTTACATATTTTCTACATATTACAAGTATAAATGAAGGTTGGTTTAAATGAACAGTTAAATTATGAAGAACACCTCTTATCACCTGCAACAGACCTCCATCAGACAAAAAAGTTAACAGTTGGGGCTGACCTCACTCCTGTCAAACCCTTTGAATCTTATCACAGAAGTAACTGGAAGGCTAGAAAACCTACTTAATTTTAATTTTTGTTATTTGCTTTCTGAAATCCCAGATTAAAAAAGTTTACATTCTTAAGCACTAGCCAAAACCATGAGGACTATGTATATTGGTTTGGGTTTTTTTCCATGAAAGCTGAGATTCTCACTGGGACAGATGTTACAAGTGTATAATTCATTGCTCACAGTTTACAGTATGTGTATGTTTTGCTAAAGGGCCTTGTGGCTTGTCAGAAGAGCATTGGGCTGACTGCTTGTCTTAACAGGCAGCTACCTACTGGTTCAAGTAGGATGTTGGGAAGGAAGAGGGAGCTCTCTCTCAGAGAACACCAAACTGGAAAATGCTGCTGCAGTACAGGGGACAAGACGGAAAGCTGCACAAAGCAGTGAGCCATGAGGATGATAAAAGAAGTCTTGAGAAAAGTAGGGAACCAGGTCTCAGAAACAACAGGTAGACTTTTCTAGAGACCACAGAAGACTACAAAGGTCTACGTAAACAAATGAAAAATAAGAGGCCTTGCTTTTGCACACCAAGGACAAAATCTGTTTTCAAACGACTACTTGAGTATACAACACCCAGCAAATCTGTTCTGTATCAAAAGGAAAAAAACCAAAAAAACAACACCTATAAAAGTTTCAAAGAGAATATACCAAGAATCTTTAAGGAAAAGGTCCATACAGGCCATACCCCAGACCTCTGTCTGAGACAACCTCACTGGCCTAAGACATAAGGCTTAAAATGCTGAGGAAACAGATACATCAATTGGAACTGCATGACGTGTCTTCCTGAAAGTACTGTCAATAAATTATTTTTTGCATACGGAGATTCACCTTTGCTCTAAAAAAGTCACTTATCCTGATAGAAAGAAACCTTATTGAATAAAATGGCAACTTCTGTTTGCATTAATTTTGATTTTCCAAATGGAAAAGATCAAACAACAAACAGTGTTTTGCTAGCATTTCTCTATGACCAGGAGGAAAACTAACCTAGGAGGAAATTTGGCTCCACACTGAATAAAAAAATTAAAAAGAGAGCCCAGAAAGCAGAAAAGTTGAGTGTGTAGGATGTTAAGTACACTTGCTCATGACTTCCCCTCCCACACTAGATTCAATTATTGCTTTTTAATCATTTCCTTTGAAGAGAGGAACCTGATAATCAATTTGGTTGTTTAGAAACCAACTTCACACACACACGTATACACATAAAAAGTACAACTAGAAAGATCTTTAAGTAAATGTCTGTTTGTTTACAAATGATTCAGCATATCAGAAGATTCTAAAAATGCAAGAGTTACAAAAGTGGCAGCTTGTTGAGGAGGTAGGTGGTGAGACAGTAGAAATGTGCATTAAGGTTAAGTCACTGCATGTGAGTATAGAATGATGCAGGATGTGTAAAGATTTTTGCAGGAACAAAATTCCTTCCTGGAAAGGAACACAGATGAGGAAAAAGTGCTTGAGATTTGCTTTCTGAATGTTAGAATTTATTCATTTTTATCCTGAAGCTATCCAAAAGTAGTATTTTATGCCACTTCACCTGTCTTTTGAGTATTTCCTAACCATTTACAAAGGCAGACAGAAGTGGACTCCCAGCAGGGCAGTATCTAACCTTTTCTGATGATGCAGCTATTATTCCTGGAACATTTGCTAACTTCTTAAAGAGCATTTTTTTCTCTTTTATCCCACAATTGCAATTCATGCAGAATTTGTATTATAAAATGTCATTAATGCTAAGCATACTGTCCTTCTATAGCTATAGCCTGGAAAAGGCTATTTTATAGATCAGTGAAAAAGAAAAGAGTGTCCTTTGTATGCTAAAATATGTACTTTCCAATCCTGAAAAAAAAATTAAAATCCAAAAATTTAATGTCTTGCAAAAATTCCAGCATTGTTTATCTCATGTTGTCTTTCTATGACAACTTAACTAGTCAACTTGAAAAGGCTTGTGAAATTGTGAGTATGCTTTAAAGAAAAATACACACAGATGAAGACTTACAGATATATATGTATGGTTAGAAAAGGAAAAGAAGCAACTAAGAGCTACATTACTCCTGAAATTTCATTTAACAAAGATTGTGCTTCAAACAAGTCACTTTAAAACAGCAGCACAAGCGTGTTTCAGTGCCATCTAGCTAATGCTCAAGGTAACTTGCATCACTGCACAGAGATTTATTTTTTTTTCTTGCAAATATCCTTTCTTCAATAAAACGCAAATGTAGAAGAGGCACATTGTTTTAGCTTTAGATCCATCAGTGTGTTGAAGCATAAAAAGCTCGGGTCGCTCTTGAAATACTTTAGCTTTGATGTATTTATGTGAGGAATGTTAAAAATGTAACCCCCAAACCCTTTATGCTGTGACTGAGTTCTTGATCTGGACAGATACACATGAATGAGTACTTTAAATACTGCTCTTTCAAGTATAAACATATTAGGTGTCATTATGCAACTATTCTGTTCAGTTCTTTTGTGCCATACATTAATGGAAGGGTTGAGACAAATAAAAAAAAAAAAGGAAGAGCAAAGAAGGAAGAACATTTCAGCTTGCTTTAATAAATGGTGTATTGAGTATTGATTTCTAAAGAAAAGAAATTCGTAAGAGCAAGTGAAGAACATATTCTGAAGAGTGAAACACAATGCTTTAAATCCTCTGAAATTTCATTTTTCCTCCTTCATAGAATGGGTTTCCAGATAATAAAAGACATTTGCAGTCCTGACCATGTCATTGTGACTGTGTTAACACCAACTAAAAATGTGAAAGCTTTCTGAACTTTAATCAAAATTCTCCAGATTAAAATAATTTTATAGTCTAACACTTCTCCCTCCAGCCCAAAATAGATAGGAGGAAAAATGGTTTCTTTTGACTCAGTAATGTGATTTTATATCCTTTAAAAACCATAATTGAACCATAATGGCCTAGCTTTATATCTTCCTGGCTTGAAAGTGTACTATTCAAATCTCTTCAGAACTATCTGAATAGCCAGCACTACCTACTTAAGTCATGCCATTGAAAATCTCAGAAAAGAATATATATCAAAATCACGCTTGTTTTCCTCTACAGAGTTAAATGCATTTTGGACTGCAGATTACAAGAGCATGCAAAATGAATACCCTTAGCAAAAAAAAAACCAACCAACAAACAAACAATAAAAAACCCCAAAACCAGCAATTCCAAAACTGGGCTAGTCAAGTAGGAAAAAAAAAAACAACAAGCCACCAAGCAAACAAACAAAAAAACCCCAAGAAATTGCAAAGCACAAAGTAGGTGATTATGGAACATTGTATCAAGGCCAAAAGTACCTACTAGATAATTCTGCAATAAAGGTACCCTTTACTTCTCCTGTTACATAATCTTGCACTACTTAATTCCCTTGTCCCTATGTTCCTTTGTTGCTAACATTTGACTAACTCTCTTCCACATACCTAGTAATACCTTTTCCCGTTAGTTTAACAGTCAGGTTTCTCAGAGGGCATTGCAGGAAGAGTATTCTGAAGAATAAGAAATGTCACCAAACAAAACATGGGTGGGATTAAATCATGGTACAGGAACTTGCTCTTGAGACCCATTGTGTTTGCTCCAGTCAAGCAAAAGCAGCAGCTAAAAGCTTCCTCCAGCAAACTCCGCGTTCCCCCTCTGCCCTCCAAGGTCAGCCCCACATCTTCCTCTCCATCCACCACGAATCATAGTGGGGAACAGACCCCTCTTCTTTCCTCACCCTTCCCACCAGGCGTCTCACATGAGAACTCCCTCTTCAGCAGCTGGGTGGGACAGCTCTAATGATTGCAGATTGGTAAGGGAAGAACAAGGCAGAGCAGTAAAGTAAGACAAAGCAGAAGGAGCTTTGCAAGGCACCTGTGTGACAGTGAACCAGCAATGCCTGAAGTGAACATGAAGATAAATGAGCTGCTTAGCGGACTAAAGGGGTGGTTGGTGGTTTTGTTTTCTTAATTTATTTTTTTTTACCATTACAATGGTGAATTTATTGGGCTCAATAAATCAACTGTTCTTCAGATGATCATGGTAAGTTTCCATCTGACAATAACCACCAGCTTACACAAACTGATCTCCTTTTGTGAATTAACTACCTTCATTGTTTCATTAACATTAACTGCTTAGAGATAAGCCTGCAAGTTTCCAGTAGAGTCTAAAGAGGGTTAAAACAGCTTTGAGAAATCCAAGCTTAGCTTCTGGGGAGGATAAACAAATGAAGAACAAAGATGTCTACTTGGAGATATTTTTGGTTGGCTAATCGTCTTTATGTTATCTAAAGTCAAAAACTTCCCCTAAGCCTTCTCTGGTTTGTGTGTCTGAATCATAAACAGGCTGATAAATAAAAAGTATAACCGAATATGCCTAACTGCTGCTTTTGCAGCCATAATCACATGCCTTTTCAACAGTCTCACCCATAAAAAAGCAGATATTAGAGTTTGTGAGCAACTGAAAAACTACCAGTCTCAACCACTCACCCAAACATACAACTGATCTCAAACTTCCCCTAAGTTCCTCTACTGTATTCAAAAGAAATTGGATAGTGAAGAACATAAAGAGCAAACTAGGTACAGATCATGTGTGTTTGATATACAAACATTGAAAGTTACTGAATGTCTACAAGAGCTGTAGTTTGTAAGGCAGTATCTCTCCTTCCCATGACCACTCAGCTGTTCTTACAGGCCAAGATCTCTGGGACAGTGATGGGTCCATCTTTATACCTAGACAGAGATGCAGACATTGTCCTTGGTCATGGACCAATGCTCATAGACTAGTCATACAGAGCTTTACAGGAATATGAGGCTGGAAAATGTAACATAAACAACTCTGGGAATGTAAAGCCTACTTTAGGAATTAGCTCCATTTTTCTTACCTTCTCATGTCCATCTTGGATGCTACTATATACAGCCATTCAGGCAACTAAAAATACCTCGGACAAAAAGTTGCTACCTTCCAAAAATGTATCATAACAACCTGCTAGTAGGGAAATACCTTCTTGAATAACTTAAAGTGATGGTATACAAGTTTGTTTCTGCATCATGTAACAAGCACTTTGTTTGCACTAAGCAAGGGCCTGTGTGAAAGCCTAAAAAAAGATTAACAATTCTCAGAAATTATTTGGAAAGTGATCCCCTGATCTCATACCATTTTTCCACAATGACTTCAAATCACTGGTGTGTGTTAATTACGCTGACAACACCGACACTCTTACGGACGCTCCTTCTTTGCTCTGCAAACCTATGAGATTAGACAACTTGTCCAATGGATTAGGGTAATTGTATTAATTCCAAGATAAATATGTCTAGTGGGAATTCTGCCTGGTTTGGCCATCATAGTCCAGCTGAGGCACTTCCATCAAGTTGTCAATCACCTCCTGATGGGCTTTCAGCACTCATGACCCTTCTAGGAAATGCTAGGTGGTGCTTTATCAGGTATAGTAGTTGTTCAGAGAGCAAGAGGAGGGAAGCAGCAGGGGAGGCACTGGATAAACCCATGGAATCTGACCTATTGCTTTGGGCACCTCCTCAGATTTTGGCCTTGTCCCAGCTGGCCAACAGTCATGCTATTTTATAGAAATCTTTTGTTAAGTAAGTGTGAAATGTTCAGTGGAAGTTCCTAATGGACTGCACATCTGGCATAATGGGCAAACACAACCCATGTGAGACTGCAAATCTGCAGGCCAATAAGGAAGCCTGCACAGGTGGGAAAAGACCACCATAGTATGTTGTCCTTTCTTAGTCATATTTTCTAGGCGAGACAAAACTTTCTGTAAGTAATGAAGGAAGAAAATAAAAGGAAATATTTTAGGTTTTCTTAAATATTAAAGCATTTTAATTGTTGCAGATGATTGTCAGGAATCATTTTCCCCAACTATAATCATTGATTTTATTTTTAAAGCAAAAAAGAAACAAATATTCTTTGAAAGCTCTGAAGTAGCTTCACAAAGCCTAAAAGGGACTGAGAACTTCAGTCAAGTAGCCAAAGGGAATATTACATCTTTATTATGAAGGAGAGAAGAAAAAAAGGGGAAAAAACAATTGCAAATTATGTGCTTGTCAACATTTTTAGGCAGACTGGCAAATACAAAGGATTGATTCACTGTCAAACAAAAGATGAAACAGCATTTCTTGATGGCAATTAATAAATATTAGAAAACTTAAAAAACATTTTGAGTAGCTACTGTAAATATTTAAAACTTTGGCCACAAATTGGAGAATCTTTCAGCTAATTGATGAGCATTTCTCTTCATAGTGTATTAAAATTAACTTTTTTTTGTATATGCATACCATCCAGACTCTCCTAAAAACAGTACAGAGAGTAATATTTTGAAATTTTCACTGGAAAAGCAAGGGAAAGCAAGAGAACGTGAGTCACAGTGGACAAAGATCTATATGGAGAGAACTAGTTTTTGTTAGCAATCCTTTTCCAGCATTGTTTTTAAAAAAGAAAAAAAAAAAAAAAGAATTCAGACTGAAAACACACCTTCTGGCAAATCCTATTCTAGTATTTATTTCTGAATATTTTGAATGAGGAAAGGTTTTAATATCAGCTGATACTATGTTACATAAGAACAGCTCCCATGTAAGTGAGGAGGATGGAAAGAAAATTTTGTTTCAAATTCAGATGTTCCTACACAGACAGTATCTTCCTACTTCTGCCTAATAGGACCTGCCGAGTAGGAATATATATCAATATTACATAAAAGCTTATGTATTTCTGGAGAAGTGAGAAAGGACAAAAAAAAAAATTTTTTATATATATATGCACTTTTAAAAAATATATATCTTTCTTAAGCCTTCAACACACAATTAGCACTAATGAGGCCTGCTATCTACTGGCTGCACAACCCACAGCCAGACTCTTTGTGCTTGACACAATGATGCCATTTTTCAGAACTCAGAACATCTTGTGGTTACTTTGATTTTTGGTGTCTAACAAGGTGCTTTAATTAAGCCAGTAAGTACTCTGACTTTGAGAACATTGCTCGTCTGTCAAATTCCATTCTCCTTGACTGATGGACACTAAAGTAAATGAGTAGAAAGGTGGACAGAAATACCAAGAATGGTAATGTAAACTGTGTATCTTTTAAAATAAGCCTACACCAAATCACCACTACTAGATTCTCATACAACACTGTCCAAAGATTAACTGGCTAAAAGTCTTTTGTTATCTAAAACTTGTTAATTTTATATCTATAATTTAAGAATACCAAAGCTGCTTTTTGCCACTTTCCAAAGAATCATACATTATGCCCTGTGCTAAATTTTGACCTAGACAATATTTATAGCTAGGTTATAAATTCTAGAAATAAGTTTAGAAGTAGCATTTGCTTGCTGAAGTCACTCTAGGAGGATGCTGGGAGGAAAGTACTAACAATGTTACTTTGTTGAAGGGTGGGAAGTTAACACTGAGATAGCTAAAAATGTTGAGGTTCAAGTATTATCAGGAAGAGTTCTGAAACTGAATTTCCTCTTGAGTACAAAATAGAACTTGAATAATTAGAAAAAGAATATACACAGAAGGAAAAACAGTTGTGCTAATCTCTGGTAACTGGCAGACATGGGGTTTAACACAGTTCTATTTCTCCAATTCATAATCACAGAATCACAGAATTGCTATGGTTGGAAAGGACCTATAAGATCATTGAGTCCAACCATCATCTATCCCTACCAGGACCAGTTCTACACCATATCCTTGAGCACCCTATCTAGACAGCTTTTAAATACATTCAGGGATGGTAATTCAACCACCTCCCTGGGCAGCCTGTTCCAGTCCTTGCCAACCCTTTCAATATAGAAGTTTTTCCGAATGTCTAACCTAAACCTCCCCTGGTGTAACTTAACACCATTTCCTCTTGTCCTGTCAGATGCGGCTTGTAAGAAGAGACCAACACCCACCTCCCTACAACCTCCTTTTAGTTAATTGTAGAAAAAGTTGTAAAAAACAGTTACTTCCAGTACTTGGCATCAGGCCTTTGTTTCTGATTTGGGTAAAGCAAGCTCCGAAACATGTTGTCCCTTTGCCCCACCACACAAGGGACAATGCTGCTGAACCAGCCCATTCCCTTGATTCCTGCAGCCCCTTATGCCACGGTTGTGACAGATACTCTGATACCCCTACAGCACTGGGCTGACAAGATTGCATTTCCCTGGTTCATGCCTGGAATGTGCTACAAGCCGTCATCTGTGCAGTTACAGATTAAATGCTAAGACTGTCAGCTTAAGACTTATCTTTTCCCACTGGCTTTTTCCTAAGCCACCTCAGTGATGCAGATCTCAACAAGCTTTACTCTTGCTTAATAACTGAGAAGCATCCTGGGGTCTGAAGACTCCATTATAAATATACTGACTGATCAACTTGCATTAGTGATGTTACCTTCAGACTAGCAAGTTTGGCTTTAAGTGGCATCATATATAAAGTAGTTCATAAGACAGAAGACAGAGGACTTCATATTTCTGTAAAAATGTATCATAACATTCACTCATTCGGAGGAATGATATTTTCCCTTTTAGGTTTGATGGGTGGAAGAAGTGAGGACCTCCTGGTGCTTCACCCACATTTTTATGGTGATTTACTTGACAGAGGAGAGACATGACAGCACAACCTTCTGAGAGATTGGTATTTTCCAGAAATGCAGAATAAAGCATTAAAATATGCTAAAAGCTCTTCAGTTTATCCCATGAACTACAAAAAAATCTGCTGTCACTCATATGTCTAGGCTTTCTCATCAGTTGCTGTTTAACATTTATCTAAACAGTAGCTGACAATTAAAAGATTGGTCGAATGCATTTTAAAATCTTTCCTCTTAAGAAATTTCTACTAGACCTAGAGAGAGACATGCACATCACTCAGTCTCACTGGCAAAGTATCTCTTCAACATGGTTGATGCATGGGCAATTAGCAGGTCTTCCAGGTTCAGCAATTTTTTGCTATTTCATTTTCCTATTGGAATATTAAAGATTATATATTTAGATAAGACTTTCAAATTTTCACCTTCCATCATCATTCATCACATTAAACCAAAAATAAATAGTTGTGCCCTTGTGACAGTACAGAGCTAACATAAGAGCAACTGGTTTCTTTTCCCAAAAAATGACTATTAAGGTAAATTTATTGTCTTGGTGTATATAAACGATTCCTGTCTAGATTTGGTGTGTATAACCTTGTTTTTTCCAAAGCAAAGGGCTATTTCACAGACACTTACTGAAGAAAAGTCTTGGCTCAGGTCTTGGCCCAATCTGTTCTGTGGTTATGGCAGAGTCTGGACCGACCAGTCTTGACACCAGAGCTTACACTTTTATTTTCTCCTCTCTCTCCTTAAGTTTTACATTTTTATAGGATGTGCTTCTTCTGACAAAGCATAAGGTAAAGAGAAGATCTCAAGATACCAGACAATTCACCATGAATTAATCATATATTCCACTTTCATAATTTATCTGCCTTTTTCCTCCTGATATTATATTTTCCAACCTTGCTCTGTCCACACCATATAAGAGGCTTCCATCTTTAACTTGAAGAAATATTTCCAGTCTGGTGTAACAGAGGCTCATTCTTTGCTATAGGACATGAAAAAAGTCCCTTCAAACATTATATTTTTATTATTCAATTATTTAGAAATTAACAGTCAACTCTCACTCATATCACATTCAACTTGCATATTTTCTTTTCTAGTTTTCCTTATGAAAAAAAACTAAAAACAAAGCATCTAGTCCCTGACTTTTGCTGCTCTTGTCCAGTTATTAAAATTTTTTACCCATAATTATCTCACGTGGAGAAAATTCTGAAAAAGTGTTGGCTTTCAAACATTATAATGCTATATACCAAGGAATAATGTCATTCTTGCGTTATGGCAGAATGACAAAGCCCACAGAACCTATTTCAGTGATGGTTTCTCTCCTACCACAGCACACAGACATTTAGGTTGAATTCACTGATCCTTATCATCCTTAGGAAGATACGGTAGAACACAATTAATGTCTTCAGATTATTCCTCTCCTAACATCTGGTTTGTATTTTGTAACACTACCACACAAAATTTCTTTACACAGCTGGCCTTTTTTCAAATAAATCCACTGCATTAACTAGCATTTTTTCAAACAAATTTTCATATCCACATTTCTAATCCATTTTTGGTACTAGTTCCTAAATGGTTATATATATCCTCATAAATTGCAGGACCCTAAACCCTCTCTAATTCAATCCCAATGGCACTCTTCTGAAGTAGTAGTTAATAGCATAACTTAGCAATACTTTGAAATGTTAAGTGGAAGATAGGAAGCGCAAAAGCTGCATCCTAACTTTAGGTATGGCAATTATTTCTTATACCTGAGTGAACATCTGTGATCATTAGTTTTAGATTATCATTTCTTACAGGCAGATTCACTCTAATCTCTTAAAGCCACTTTGAAATTTCACATCATTAAGTTTAGGTCTCCCCTTCCAGTTCCAAATGTATACTTGAGCACAACAGAGCACCTATTAAAGAAATACTTGGCAACATAAAAATCATGGCAGATGGGCAAGGGGCAAAGAGGCACAGAGGTCAAGTTTAGTAGGCCAAAATTATAAAAAAAAAAAAAAGCATCCTTTTCAGATCCTCTATTGTAATGAAAGGACAACATACATAAAATAGGTTTTTCTTAGTCATCTAGAAATGTTTTAAATGACCTCAAAAGATTACCTCTGTTAGCTTGAGAGTTGTCCTTTGTATTATCTCCTTTCACTTGTGGTATACTTGAGTCCTACAATTTCAAAATCAACTACAAATTTCCTTAGCTCATTTTAAGGGACTCTTATAAAACATTTACAAAGATATAGAACTAATATATATCCAAATATAAACCTCTAACATCTCAGTTATTTGTGATAAAGTCATTTATCTCTTTGATTTCTCTGTCAGGTACCCAGGCTTTCATCCACATGGTAACAGTCTTAACAAAACCAATATAAATTATTTTTAAAGCAACATTGAGATGGATAACAAATATCCTAGAAGTGCAGGGTCCAAAGTTCAGACAACACATTTTTTAAAATACTGGATACAATTTGTATATTTTTAACTGAATCATTTACACTTAAAAGTTTAGAATTTCTAGGTAAAGTGAACCACCAGCCCTTCAGAAGCTTACCACTAGCACAGTGTATGATCTACCTACTAAATTGCATCCCAGGGTACTGAAGGAATTGGCTGATGCGTTTGCCGAGCCACTCTCCATAATATTTGAGAAGTCCTGGCAGTCAGGAGAAGTCCATAGTGACTGGAAAAAGGGTAACATCATGCCCATCTTTAAAAAGGGTAAAAAAGAAGACCCTGGGAACTACCGCCCTGTCAGCCTCACCTCTGTGCCTGGGAAGACCATGGAACAGATCCTCCTGAAGGATATGCTGAGGCACATGGAGGACAGGGAGGNATCAAAAGAAGTGTGGCCAGCAGATCAAGAGAGGTGATTCTGCCCCTCTACTCTGCCCTCGTGAGACCTCACCTGGAGTACTGTGTCCAGTTCTGGAGCCCCCAGCACAAGAAGGATGTGGACATACTGGCACGCGTCCAGAGGAGGGCCAAAGTGATCAGGGGAATGGAGTATCTCTTGTATGAAGACAGGCTGAGAGAGTTGGGGCTGTTCAGCCTGGAGAGGAGAAGGCTTCAGGGTGACCTTATAGTGACCTTCCAGTACCTAAAGGGGACCTACGTAAAGGCGGGGGAAGGTCTATTCAAAAGGATTTGTACTGATAGGACCAGGAGTAATGGTTTTAAGCTAGGAAAAGATGGATTTAGACTGGATATTAGAAAAAAGTTCTTTAACGTCAGGGTGGTAGATCAGTGGAATGGGCTGCCCAGGGAGGTGGTGGAGGCCCCATCCCTGGAGCCATTCAAGGTCAGGCTTGATGGGGCTCTGAGTGGCCTGACCTAGGTAAAGATGTCCTTACTTGTGTAGGGAGGTTGGACCAGATGACCTCTGGAGGTCCCTTCCAGCCTAAAACATTCTATGATTCTATAAATGAATGCATATCAAAATATGAATACACACACATTCTCCTCTGTATACCACAGAGAGTGGTATACTGAGTGGAAAACAAAAACGTTAAAGCCTGAGCTGTAATTTAAACTATGAAGTCAATATTCAACCACATTATGAATTCATATTTTTCTTATTAAATTCCATTCTCTTCATCATCTTGTTTGATTTTACAATCTTTATAAACAAAAAAATAGGGTTAAATTGATGTACTTTCTTCCTTGTGTCCCAGCTACTCAAATTGGGTTGTTATTCTGAAAAAATTATTTTGGTGACAGTGTCTGCATCCTGCTTTTGGATGGTTTGGGGTTTTTTTGGTTGGCTGGTTGGTTGGGATTTTGGGTTTTTTTTCAGGCCTTCCTCATTATCTCTAATGCAGCTCTTTCTCTGTTGATAACAGTCTCCCTCACTTCACTCTCTTTGGAAACCATTAAATCATACTATTTTTCACTGCCTTTGGGCTTCTTCTGAAAGACTTATCTGTCCATGTATTCTTTTATTTCTCTTCTACAGAAGTAACGTGGTTTGTTATTTAAAATGTTTGTTAGCTTCATGAGAAAATGCTACTTGGACACAAAATCATGTTTCATGATCCTGGGATTTCTAATCACTTAGCCACAACTTCCTCTCATCTTTAAGTAGCTCCATGACAATCCTGTATTCTTTACTGCAACATATCAAATCTGGATGTCCCTGACAGGCTAAAAACAGGAATTTTGACTTTGCATCAAGCATTTCAATGTGATCTTCATCCAAATAATTTTTTTATGCATGCTTTGAAAATTATTACAGCTTTTTAGAGATGGGGATAAACCTTAAAAAGCAAATCTAAACTTACAGATCAAGGTATACGTACAACAATCCCATGCTTAGATATCAGAGAAATCTTCTAGCAGAACAATAATCCTTTCAAGTCCATTGCTGCTGTAACTTTAGATGACAAGTCCTTAAGTGTCCAGTGAAGTCCCAGACAGTATGCCTAATGTGGAAATTGATTAATGAGACTTCAGTGGCAGCCACAGCTGCATTAACATGTCCTATCTCAAGTAGCTGAGGGTAAACATTCAGGATTTATTTACCTGTGTTACCCACTGCCAAAAATTTTACCATCCAAAGGACACAATAGTTTCCAACAAATTTTTCTTCCTGCGTGACAGACAAAAGCTATCCAAAACACAGTCATCTTTCCCTTTTCTATTTCTCCAATAACTTGAAAAATATCAAGCGAACTTTGTTGCACATGGACTTTGAAAACCATGCATTATCTCATCAGTAGACAAAAAGCCTTTTTACCAATGCTTTGCTGGCTTAGATATTGTTTAACTAGCCTTCCATTTCTGGGGAAGTACCTCTAGATACTCCCCCTTCAGGCCCAGTCATTTGTGGCCTACACACTAAGACAACATGGTCAAATAGCAGCCAAAGCTATGAAGCAAATTTTAACTAAGAACTTACATGACCTTGAAATAAGTTAGTTTGTTCAAAAAAAGAAGTTCAGCATTAGTCACATCAGGACTAGATTTCCAGCTATTTTCACAGTCAGGAAGAAAATCACTGTTTCCCACATACAATCAGAGTTGCATCTATGATAGCTTAAGCATATCATAAAAGCAACTTCTATTAGATCGAGGACCTAAAGGAAAAAAACCCACAATTTTTGAACATGAAGCCCTGCTTTGGGTTTCAGTAAGATTTTTTACAGGACACCACACCCAGAAAAAGTCAGCAGTCCCATGTTAAAAGCCTTCACTCATTCACTCTTAAGGACAGTACATAGAATAAGGATATAACATTCAAGTGCAGAACTGGTGAAGTTATGACAATGTTAACTGGACATTTACATTTAATTAAGCTTCCACAGGGAGTCTATACCTCTGCAAGCAGCCTATATAATTCACACTTGGCTGTACTAGCCAGCTAATGGCAGACTACATCAGATAACCAAAAAAACCCATGTATAGAAAACCTGATGTATTTAAATTTCCACAGCCACTGACATTAACAGAGGGGGCAAGAAACAACTTACTTATTTCCTTTAACATCCAGAAACCTAAGTTTCCCAGAAGTATTCAACAAAAACTTAAGCTACATTATGACTGAAGATGCAAACATATATCATTTTAAAAAGCAGCTCTCGGATTTTTAGTGAGAAAATTTCTGAGCCATTTTGCTGCACCTCTTTATGTTGACAGGCTTGGAAGAGGTCTGTTCATGCTGAGCAGCACGGCTTTGGGACTCACCAAAAGGTTAAGTCTGCAGTGAGTTTTTAGACATGTATGTTCAGGGGTTTTTTTAATACTTTTTAAAAAAACAAATCTAAGTATTTCAAATTGTTTGTGTATCACAGCAGCATAACATTTAATCAAAATACAGTAACCGAGCCCAGAGGATGAAATAGGGAAGCAGACCATCTGACAGACAGACTGACTTTAAAAGCTCTCCCTGAGGGTTTGAAGCTGTCTGCTACACTACAAGTAAAACAAATAACTGTATTACGACATTAATTTATTATCCCAGTAAGGCAGTATGTTGGTTGCTAACTACCAAGTGCCACAGAATGCAAGACCACATATCAAATAAGATTATATAAAATTTTGCTTTTTGTTAGTCTGCCAAAACTTATAAGAAAACATAAAAACACTGCCTGCAATAGACACAAGTGCTGCATCCCCTGGCAGATAGAGCACCTCTGCTGATTAATACAGGTATAGTTAGCCTGTATAGATGCCCAAATTTTGGCTTCTACATTATACACTTAGCTTTTCAATCAATTCTTTAATTTTTGCCATCGTTACTCTTTTCTCCCTTTTTTCCTTGCACTTTTGGCAGCTAGTCCAAAGAGTTGGACTTAAGCACACACTGGAATTCTTTCATTCAAATACAGAGAGGAAAAAAAGAAAAAAAGAAAAAGCTTTAATTAGAATGGTTACAGATCTGAAGCTAAAAACACTGAGCATTAAGGACTATGCCAAAGAGCATTGTCTTCTTTAATAAACCTACTAAATCACTCCTGCTTCAGAATAAGGTTATCATTTCAGACTGAAATTATTATTTCTAGTAGGAAACTAGGCTATAACTGAAGGAGAGATTGATGCCATGCAGCTATTACATGAATATATCACTTCCTTACTGGATGTAGATTTGCAATCACAAATATGAACGGGGCACATATTAGTGAAAAATCTACCCTGACACCTGTATCTTCATTAATTCACCTGATGATGGCAGGGGTTATTATCAGATTATCAGAGCACAGAGAAGCCATCTGGGTACTTCAGAGCCTTGGAGACCAACCTGAAAGCACAAGGACACATCAACCTTTTTGCTACTGTGCAGCCACAGATTGCTGACACCACACCCTATCATGAGCTGGGCACTGGCAAGGTAGAAACAATTATTTGCAAGGATCTAGAGCTAATATAGTACTATATATATATATATGGTATATGATGGACCAAAACCAATTTTCTAGACCAGAAACTGCTGCATTTAAAAGAGGCATGCTTTTTAAAGTTGCATTTAGAAATTATACATCTTCAAAAGATATCAACACAGAGCTACCAAAACAGTAACTAAAATATGAGCGTAGATAAATTGCTTTTTTTTTTTTTGGGTTACATGTAATACCTTAAGTATAACTGCAGGTAAAAAGTGGGACTGTCTACAGATCAAGTAATCTGCCACAACTGCAGCTAGGTCATAGTTTCGTCTTACAGTACCCTAACATCTAATAAGAAGCACAATTTTCATCATGTAAGGAATTTTTCTTCCCCCTTTTCAAACTTCAGGATTACAGATGAAATCCTGGAAAGATTTACTCTACAGATTTGCAAACCAGAAAGCAAATTAAAACTTTCCAAAGTTAATGTTTACCTCTCAATTATTAACATTTCCTTCTGAGGTGCTGGAAGGCCTGAGATGATGACAGTGCTAAGTTATTTTGACTACAGGGTGTCCTGATAAAATGAGGGTTTATAAATACTCAGGTCAAATCCTGAGTGGTGTATCTGTCTGGCTAGCTTCAAACTTTGTGCACTAATACTGATCTGGTATCAGGCAGACAAGGAACCCAGCTACTTACCCTGCCTTTAGATCCATTTTTGCAGTCTGTACTCTAAGGTTGCTTGAATTAGCTAGCTGGATACTTTCACGTTATATGCTTATCACTAACTGCAAAAGTACAGTACAGATCTAACTTGAGATAAGAATTTCTTATCACTAAGATCTTTTACAGAAGTGGATTGACATAATCAATTCCCTCTTCCAAGGAAAGATGTCACTATCAGAACAAAGATGCATGGACACAAAGTGAGGTGTTTGGGTTTTTTTATTTTAAGGGTGTTTTTTTAATTTTGGTTTTTGTTTAGCATGGTTTTTTGTTCATTTCTGTTGGGGTGGGGTTTTTTGTTTAGCTTGTTAGGGAAGGCTGTGTTTGTGGTTTCATTTTTTTTTTCACATGAGAGATATGTATGTATGTGAATCAGTAAGAGATCAGAGAAGGTGCAAAGGAAGCAAGGTAAAAATATATACTACACAGGTAACTTTCCCCTGAATAAGACTCAAGACGCTCTGCAATGCTAGCTGAAAGAGATTTAGAACTGAGAGAGAGATACGTAGTTTGATACTTTTTGCTCTGGAAGACATTACATTCAGGATTTTCTTTGTAAAAAAACTCACAATTGCCTAATCACAGAACCAGGTATTTTTTAATCCATATTCTCAGCCAGAATCATCCACAAAAAGCCAAGTTCTTGGTTAAAAGGTCAGGTCAGAAGAGGTAAAAACATATAGCGGTTTAAACAAAATACAAAAGCAACAACAACAACAAAATCACTCTACAAAATTGCTAATGCTGACTTTCCACAGATCTCAAATTACAAGAAGCCAAAAATGCTATATATAAGGTAGTCCAAAGAAGCAAGATCTAAAGTTAAAAAAATTGGCATCACTTCTATTTTAAAACTCATGAGAGCTATTTTGTGGTGGTGTTTTGCCACTTCTAATAATGTCTTTTAAGGAGAAAAGTCTCCAAGTAAGAGATAGAACTACAATAAATGTATATTTTAAAAATAAACTGTAATCTCAGAATCCTTACTAAATAAACACTGCTGTTGATGCAAGCTTCACTGTGCTCTACAGCAGTACAAGCTGCCCAGGATACTTTTAAAACATGCAGACTAAAACATGCAAAAAATTTATTCATAACCCCAAAAGTCCTGTTTTCTGGGAGAGAAAGAATTTACTGAGACTCAGTACAATTCTACCCTCTCTTTTCCTCTGCTCCCTCATTGCCTTTATTAACTCAATATGCTCCTACACTCACTTTAAAGACTTTGTTGCTATGGGAATTTATTTCCATATTTTATTGTCAAGGAGAAAAACAAGATTTTGGTGATTAAATATCACAGAAGCTCTGACTTTTGCACAACCCAATCAAATGTAAAGCCTTAGAAGCAATCTGTGTATGTGTCTGAAAGTCTTATCACTCTAATAATAAAAAGGTACATATGTTCTAGCTGGCAGTTAAGAGCCAGGTACACAAATTCTCTATCCCTTCCACCAAAAGATTCTGAACATTTTTAACGTAATTTCCTCATGTGCATTTTCAATTAGTTTCCTAGAAACTTCAGAAAAAAAAAAAATTATTTTGTTTTCCCCCTCCTCCCAAAGTGGACTTTCCACAGCATCAAGGGATTCTTCTCTTTTCTGAGACATTCAAGGTTAGCAAGGCCAGAAATTTACTTCCTAACAACTGACCCATAAAGTTAGCTACAGGACTGCAAGCCTGGGTTCCTTCCCTCCCCATACCTAATCTACATTGCAGCTGGAAAAAGAAATATTACCATATGTATGAAATATCATTCAGTTCCTCCAGTAAATATGCCAGAAAATGTTTGCTGTCTTCTATCACAACTGGCTGTTTCCACTGTAAATCTCATGCACTTGCATTTTCCCTCTTTTTAATACTATAACTGTCTACACAGGTTAATGTTTAGAATCACTCAGGCTGGAAAAAGTGTGCACATAATCATTAAATCATTATGACTTACATAAAAATGAGTATAAGCCAGGAAATTCAAAATTAAGCCTAATACCAAAAGAAAAGTCTCCCTCGTGGCTTAGGGTTTGCATGTGCTCCTGCTCCTTCAAAACACCTTCTCCAAGGGCTGGACTCAGAGCTCATGCTTGTACACCAGGAATGGCTCTCTCTTGGGTAGGACTCTAGGAAGACAATTGTCTTTGAGAATACAGTTCTATCAAATAGACTCAGGGAATGCATCCCAAACACTTCAGTTCTGAAACTGAGGTGACTACAGTTAAGATGCTCAAAAAAATCAGTAGCCTGATCTTCACATACTCTCAGCACCATTATCTTTCCTGAATGTGCTATTAATGTACTGCTGGGAGTCAGAACTTGGAGTGTCCAGAAGCTGCACCTGCTCCCTAATCTATTTGATTCTGATGGGGGATGGACATAAAGGTTTTTTCTCTTCTGACACTATTAGCATGTGCCCTGACTGCTGGGAGCAGAGAGCCTAGCTTGCTATTTAGCTGTGATCAACCAAGTGCAATGGGTTCATTCAGTAAACCCCACCAGGAGCTACGAGCATTCAGCACTTCATCAAATCAGGACATTTAGGTGTCTAACCATGACGTTAGTAGGCTAGCGTAAAGTACTCAAGATTGAACATTTGTATGCAAAGCACAGATGTAAACTTTCTATCTGGCATTTAACAAACACGAGGGACACAAACTTGAAGAATACAATCATGAAGGTATACATGTTAACCAAGACACCAAAAGAGGCTTAAGAAGAAAGGCATAACTCCTGAAGCAAATCTACATGGAAGGAATTACACCAGAAGACAATTAACTTATTCAGACATCACTTAACTTCAGCATTGTATGTTGTTATTCCCATTTTGTGGCCAGTACCCAGAAAAGTGACTCAAGGGCGAAGCAGAACTAGAGGTAAAAGGGACACTGCTTTCCGGTTTGTGAACAAAAGGAAAATTGAAGATGGGCCAAAGCTGCATGTATTTCTTATCCTTCAAAGTTCATAGGCACCCAAATTCCCTTATCTCAGAAAAAATACTCAATACATTGATCATCCCTACCAAAAAGCATGGAATTTAACTATTCTTTAATACTGATATTTTAAACAGGAAAACTACCAGGTGTTAGAAAAACACAATTTTACAAAGCTTCTTAAATTAGGGAACTAAAGTAATCACTAAGATAAGAAACCAACACCTGCAAATATTCCTAATGTTCCAAAACACAGTTCTTACACACTATAGTAAATTCGGTGCTTTCACTTGACTCCTTAAATATTTTGAAAACATTAAAAGCTAGGAAAGTAACATTGTCAGCTTGATATTATTTGCACAGGTTTTGTAAACTGGCAAGCAGCAAGCCCATCAATGCCCTGTAATTAAACACTACCATGAAAAATTCGCACTCTTCTTGAAGTTAGTAATTGGCATGTAACCTCAGAATGAAAAATAAGTGCTAACACCAACTGTGCAAAGCCCCTGGAAGCTTTTTCACCCTGTGCCTCAAAAGAGATCCCTTTTAAGCCAGGGGAAGAATGGGAAGAACAGAGCATACTTTGAGTGCTACCATGCAGTATAAATCTTATGAAAGACTGAAGACAGTGACAACCTTTCTCCAGCAAACTAACCTGTTAAATTGTTCTTCATGTCTTCACAGTCTCTGCAAATACGAAAAGACTTTCTTTTTTTTTTATTTACTTACTCATTTATTAAAGAAGCCTTTGCTTTTTCCATCTTCCCAGAGAGGCATTTTCAAATATAGGCTCCAAAATGTAATTGTAGACTTCAAGTGGGTGAACAAAAGTAATGCAGATTTTAGTAGCAATTCCAATAAAGACATTACAGATGTAATATTAAAATATAATCCATTTTAAGCCAGTGACTTCAGCAAGATAGCTCACGATTCCTCATTTTTTAAAAAATGCATCTGCAAAATTTGCCTTAGAATGCTGTACTTCTATCGTATGTGATCTTTTTCAGTGGTTTAAATGAACCCACAAAAATATTTTCAGGAAACAACAGCTATTTATACATATTGGTGTCCAATTCACTATGACTCTACTGGCATTACAGGAGCCTGCAGGAGACCAGCATCTCTCAGAATGATAGTAGAGGCCAATCTTGCTTTTCTTATTTCAAGATCAAAAGGAAAAGCAGCAAGGAGCTGTGGGAACTACAGGAAACAGCAGTATTAGCTACTTGAAATTGTCAAGAAAGAAGTAAATTGCAAAAAGCTTCTTTTGTCTAGGAAATATCTGCTGGGGGCAGGGGGAGCAATGGTCAAGACCGTACAGGCCTCATGCTGCTGCTATCCAGCAGAGTGAAGAGAAAAGCACCAGGCTGGCTCATCCGCAAATATGAGCAATGTATGTGCAGGCACATTCGTCTCAGCATTTCCACAATTTTGTACAGGCTTAAAGCTGCCAGAAGAATTAACCCCAAGCTGACCAACACAAAATGAGATCACACAGCAAGGGAACAAACTGGGCCCCATCTGGCAATGGAGCTCCCAATCTTTTCCTCAGCTCTTGAAATGCAAAGGTTATGTGGCACACAAATGCAACATTTAACAGCCTGGTGCACTTGAATATGCAGCTCTTCTTAGACAAAATGAACCTGCAAGAGGTCAGGTCATGTTTTGAAGCTGTATGTTATTTATTATTTTAAACTGGGACAAAAGTAGTCTCAAGGAAAAGTATGTTTACTAAATATCTGACTTCAAGGATGAAGTCTATTCTGTCAGGGAGCAGCTGCTCCTCTAACAGTCTGAATACTGCATTTCAAAAACTAAGATGGGAGTAAAGCTTGACCAACCCCACACAAGTGTTTGAGAGCAATAACTTACAAAATAATAACTTATCGATCAGACCTGCCAAAATACGCAGGCCTGTGGATAAGTTCAAGCACAAAAAGATTCCTTAATTTGTAGAAAATAAGCAGAAAATTAACCATCAAGCTAGATTTTAACCAGTGATAAAACACTGCTGCAAAATGTCATAACTTAAAGATGGAGAAGAGGTGAAAACAAGCAAGATTGTATGGCATTGCTAAGGCTTTACAGCTCCTTGGAAGAGAAGGATAAAACTACAAATTTAAATCAGGAGCAGCCTTTTATTTTGAAATTGCTTTCAAAAGCACAATAGTTCTAAAAGTAGTGACTTCAAAGAATAAAGAATGCATAAAGTGGTTTATTTTAAGTTTAGAGTGTTTTCAAAAATCAGTAGCTTTATCTAATACCCAGCAGGTCCTATTTTGAGTGGGAATCATACATATCACCCACAACTAAGGCTGTTCCAAGATCATAAAAGAAAGTAGTGTTTTATAAAACTTGGTTTGGTGGTTGACCATGACATCCATGGAGGCCCCAGGTTTACATCATTACCTTAAATAAAATATAGGCCCCCAATAAAATTGCTCTTTACAAAACCAATACTGTTATAATAGCACAGAAGGTTAGATAATGCATCCTGCAATCCAATTTGTGGTTTATGTTAAGCTATAGATACCAATAACTAATTCCACATGTGACACAGACCTCCCAGAGGGAGATTTTAATCAAATAAGTGATGGGAAAAGAGAGGTTTCCTTATTTTAGTGTAACAAATCCCCTGTACTAAGAATATGTTGATCTGGTAAAATGTTACCATACTGTAGCTGTAGAACATACAGCTGTTTTAGTTATTTCTGTAAGGCAGTTTGTACACATAGCCACAGAGCAATAAATATTTTATCATTACCATTATATTAAAAATGAGCTTTAAATGCATTTGCCCCATCTTTTTAGCTGCTAATGTTGTCCAGCTCTATTCTCACTTAAAATTTTTTTTTAAAAAAGCACAGTAGGTTTATATTAGCTTTGTACTACTAATTGGACAGAAGACTGTGTACTGCAATGTTGAGTAATGGTTCTGCTCTCAAACTGGAGATTGCAAGTACAAAAGAATTAGGCCTCTGAATTTGCGTATGTTCTATAATTACAAACTTGATCACAGCTCCTTCCCCCATTCAGGTTCCCCCCTCTTACCTCTACACTTGTGGTCATTTAACTTGCAGAAGTCTAGTAGCTGACAGGTACAATCATCCAATACCTATGATACATGACAACTCAATCAATCTACATACCTGCTATGCAGCATACACTGGAAATGACTCAAGGTTTAAAATGCTGAAAAAAATCAAAGACCTAACTTTCTTCCATAAGGAATGCTTTGCCCCAGTAGAGCACAATTTTTTTGTTTTCTAAACTGTCTTCATTTCAGATAATTCATTTACAACTGCAGAATATACACTTCCATCAAAATCTGCTGACTTAAAGACCGAGAATACATTCTTGTCAGCCAGTCAGACAGAATAAAACAGAGCTAACCAAATGAAATGGAGTCCAGACTGACAATTTTGCCAGCCAGAGTGAGAGCATCACAGGCAGATGGGAATACAAGACTTGGCAAAAGGAGAAAAATCAGCAGCCAAGTTCTACTGAATAACCAATACGCAGATGACAGGGAAAAGAGCTGGATAGTTTAATAAGTAGTTATGATATACATTTTTAAAGTGCATTATGAATAGCTTCTAAATAAGGGGTAATATTCGTCTGCTCTGCTGGTGGCCCTGCTCTGCAGCTGCCTTGTGCAGAAGCCCTGCCAGTCTACTCAAATCACACTGGGATGCTGTCATGTACTTGATGTGTCAAATCAGGACTCACAAGATAATAGGTGTGAGCCCAGTAAACAGCTACTAGTCTTGTGTAGTAGCCACCATTTCATATTTATTGGACACTAGGCCCAAAGATAAGAACAAAGTGGAAAAAACAGGCTTGTTACCCCAATGCCACCTCCTAACACATGTTGGAACATTTTTAAAGCTGCTTTTACCAGCTCATCCTTCACTGGCCATCCTGAAGAAGGTCACTGGTTGTACTGTTCTTTAAATATAATTAATCATGCCTCAGTTTCCCCAGTGGTGTATTCTGAAAAAGCTTATACAAGCCAAAAGCCGTAGTCTGGCAGCAAGTCATTCAAGTCCATAACCACTCACTGCCTCAAACCTCTTTGCTGGGGAGAGAGGCACAGGGAGGAGGTGTTTACAGGTTAATTTTTACCTGTTTCCTCTTGAACCTTCCTAGGTTGTGCAGCAAACTGGAAACAGTTGTGTCAGCTCAGCTGGACAGGGCTTACCTTAAGATTAGGTAGATTGAAAGGGGTAGTTCCTTTCTACCATTCTGTTACAAAGCATTCAGTTTCATATGGTTACTGCTTGCTTGCTTAGTACAGACTTGAGCTAACCATCTCTTAAAATTATTTTCCTTTCTTCCTTGGCTCTATTCTACACTTCTCTTCTCCAATGCACTACAAAAGCCCATAACTTTTTCCTAGACTTCCCTTTTTTATTTCTTTTTTTCCTTTTTTTTTTCTGCAGTTGCCCTCCCCTAGTATTTATACCAGGAAAACACAAAGCACAAATTCCAGAACAGGTAAACAAACACAATTCTTCCTAATTGCCCAGACACTCTCATAAAGGGTACTCTGAAAAGATGAGGTTTTGTTTGGTGAAAGGTTTTTTGTTTCAGTTTAAACCATACTCCAGCTTTTTAAAACTCGAGTTAAGTGGCTCAAGCCACTGGCATAACACAGGATGATTCATCTCTAGATGGCTACATCGGTCTCATGCAATTTGCAACACAGGAATATCTTTTCAAGTGAGAAAAAGTGTAGGCAACAATAGCAAAGAAAAAAAACACAAACCAAACCCTTATTCCAAAAGTTGATTTTGTTTGCTTAAGGAGATTTTATAGTTTGTTTTAGGAAGAAAGAATTTGTCAGTTCTTATTGAGGACACATTTTATTTAAGGCCAAGGCAGCAGCAAGAAAAAGGCAACACCCAAATGATCCCAAAGAGATGCAGAGCTGAAAGCTTGCTTCATTTTTGTTTGAGTCTTTGAGTCTGTGCTTTAATTCTGCATAATCCAAAAATTAATCTGTTGGCTACATACTTTGGGATTTCGTTTTGATTATTTTAAATACAAAACAAAAACAAAAACAAAAAAACAAGACAAACCCCAAAACAAAACAAAAATCCCACTTGTCTCTAGCATTGTATGCATAAATGCATAGAACCAAACCAAAACCAAAGCTTTTAGTAATAAGACTTAGCTGTTATTACTAATGATTTCAGGAGAGCCAGGTTACCACTTTAAAATGCCTTTAAAAGATTTTAAAATCTCTTACAGCATAATCATCTTCAAATGATTTGAAAATAAGTCTAAAATGTATTTTCAAATCAACAGGACAGCATCTAACTTGCCTTCGTGGTTAGGACTTGTCAAACATTGGTCAGACACACTACGATTCAAATCCAAATTTCTCAACTCCATGTGCATTGGCCATTCTCAACTTATCCACTGATATCAACTAAACAGCATCCTCCAAAAACAATTTCCAGTCTTCAGATGGAGAAGGCGATTCTCTAAACAGTATTCTATGTGAAAGGGTAAAACTCTGTGGTGGGTTTACCTTGGTTGGGTGCCAGGTGCCCACCCCAAGTCCCTCTATCTCTCCCCCCCCCACACACACCCCAAACCTCCATCAGCAAGGCAAGCAGGGAGAGAGAGTAAGACGGAAAAGGAAAACCCGTGGGTTATGATAAAAAGCAGTTTTAATAAATAGCAGAGAATGCAAGGCTGTGCGAGAGCGAAGCAAAAGCAAGCAAAGCTGTTACTCTCTGCTTCCCATCCGCAGGCGGTGTCGGGCCTGTCCCAGGAAGCAGGGCTCCAGAACGTGGAGCGGTTGCTCGGAGGACAAACGTCTTCCCCCACGAATCCCTCCGTCCTCCTTTCTTTATAGTTGAGCTGACATCACATGGTATGGAATATCCTATTGGTCAGCTCGGGTCGGCTGTCTGGGTTGTATCCCCTCCCAGATCTTGCCCCCCCATACCTTTGGTGCTGTGTGAGCACTGCTAGTCATAACGTGGGTGTGTATTATCAACAGCCTCTGGACTGCAGCATGAGGGCTGTATGGGGAAAATCAGCTCAGACAGACCTACTACAAACTCAAAGACCAAAGAAAATATAAACAGTGAGAAAGTGCTTCAGAAAATACTGACTGAGAAGGCAATGCACTGAAATACTTATTTTTGGTATATTTTTTAGGTAAATGTTTTTATCATACAGTGTGAAGCTCTCTGGAAGATTAAACATTTGCTTTAATTTGCTTTTAAGGTGCTATCTTTGTTCCTCTGTGATTCACTTGTCTATTTATTTATTTTGAATTTAAAGTGATTATCCTTACAATAGGCTTGTATTTCACTTTTTTACTTCCCATGGGTGCTTGGCAACAGGAAACTGTGATGCTAAAGGTAGAGGCTGTGCAAAGCTGGAGTACAAAAGAATATACAGACAAGTATTCAAACAGAAACACTTCTCATAGCAGGTTAGGTCAATTAAGATATTTCTGACATCCCAAGCCCTGCAGGACAATATGTTCTTACGAAAATTTATGTAATTTCTGAATTATTTTTGTAAAACTTAAGTAAAAAAGAAGCCTTACTGAATATGTTTTGTAACTGAAGCTCAAGGCTGAGCACCTCATCACTGTAAATGAATGAACAGAGGCTTGGTCAGCAGTACTCAACCTGCACAGATGTATAAGGAAAAGGTAGACTCTTAATTTAGTGAATTAGGAAATGCATTTCTGGTGGATTAAGCAAAATATTCATATTTTTGTTTACTGCTGTCTCTCCCCATAAAATTCCCTCCAACTAAAATCCAGTCTCCATAGAAGTTTGTATTCTACACAGCACAATTATTATTTCTATTTTTACAACAGGAAAAAAATTGAGGCACTGATACTGGTTTGCTGACCAAGTCAAGTCTGATGCTGGATGAAAAAAAGCACAAAAGCCAGGTGTCCAAATGCAGAGCTCCACATCTAGGAAGAGAGGCCTTGTTTTCAAAGAGTTAGGATGCAGAAGCTTGCATTTCACTTGCGTCACTTAGGTCTCTTCCTGACCAATTTTACCCTGTCTGTGAAGCAGAAAAGAGGGAAAAAGGGAAGAAAAAACCCTTCCCCAGGAAAAGTTCATCAGAAATGTCTGTAAAGGTTTTGTTTTGGAGCAAGGAGTGTTCTGTATTTAAAAACTTTCTAGGTCCATGACTGTATCTTGGTCATTGCAGGCTGCAATGAGGAGAGACTGTGAGGAACAGGAGTTCAGATTTGGTGCAAAGTCATCCACAAGGTATTCAGAATTTTGTATATGCCGTATCAATGCTTTTACCACTGTTTAATTCTATAGGATAGGCTAACACTTGAGTTATGAACCAAACTCATTGAAGCACTTTACAAAATCTCATCCTGTATTTTTCAGAATAAAGCTTGCTGTTACAGATGCACTTTTTTGAAAAAATGAGTTTACTGTCTGTTTCTGCTCAGCATTAGGTACACAATGCAACATATAGTATTTAGGTACTAACACTGCACAGAGG
This sequence comes from Brachypteracias leptosomus, assembly GCA_013401335.1. Classification (NCBI taxonomy): domain Eukaryota; kingdom Metazoa; phylum Chordata; class Aves; order Coraciiformes; family Brachypteraciidae; genus Brachypteracias; species Brachypteracias leptosomus. The sequence continues at coordinate 28,347 of VYZX01023026.1, read as the reverse complement.
TCTAACACACTCCAATATACAACTTAAAAAAAAAAAAGAAATTCTTCTTCCCTTTCGGCTTTTGTTAGAAAAGAACATGATAATGAAGCCAATGTGTCACAGCTCTTTAGGAGGGAACTACCAGAGACTAGTTTTTTTGACTCTATGTTTTTTTTTTATACTAGAGATATATATTCTATAAAACCAGAAATTCACCACTTCTTTATCAAAATCTACAAATTCTTTTCAATTTGAGTGAGAAATCAATACTTTTAAATCATAGTTCTTGACATAGATTGCAAAGCCATATTTTGTTTTATTGCTTTTCTTGGTTATGCCTCACATGAAAAATGCATGTTCCTATGAAACATTTTCCTCTGAAGTCAGTACTTTTATGAAAGAAAGCCATTTCACTGAAAATATAATTACATATATTCAACTTATTTGTACAGCAACTAATGTAAATGAGTCTTGATTTCAGCTGGGGTTTCTGGGTACCACAAAACACATGTGGCTTGGGGAGAGGGAAGTTACGGGGTTTTTCATGGGCTTACTTGTTTGCTTATTTTACTTGCTTGTTTTTGGGCAAGAGTTAAAAAATGAAAAATATTTCTTGTGTTAAGGTAACAACACATTTGAGTCATAGTTACTAGTATGGGGAGAAAAAAGACATGCCAGAGGCATGCACCCAGGTCCTACGCATATGTTAAACCTGAACAAAAAGAGCTCTACCTTTGCCTTAGGGAGCCTGTAGATGATATCAGCACTTGCAAGCCAAACTAAGCTGAGTTTGCAAGATACAAGAGGATAAGAGCATGAATGAACTCTCTGCAAAAGGCAGCCAGTTATCCCATGCTCAATTCGAAACAGAATGCAGAAAGAGCTGCTGGAAGCAAGGAAAGTAATTGAAAAAAATACATCCCCGGTGTCAAGTAATAGCAATGGATGGATAATAACACATTGTTTAAACAAAACGTAAAACCCCCATATTAAACTGCTTTAAATGTTCTCTCAGCATTAGACATCTGTGCTTATTTTGGGGAGTTGACTAAACTACTAAGAATTATTGTGTACTTGAAAACTCATTTAGCTCAGTTTAGCAGTGATTGGTGCCTTACAAAGAGCTTACAGGAAAGAAGACTCACCTTGTATAAAGCAGGAATGATCTGATGCATTTTCAGGCGATGAAATACAAAGATATCATACACAGCTGAAATGGCCAGAACAGTCACTCCCTGTTCCTTCCACAGCATGCTGCATCCTGCACAGAGCCCTGCTCCCAAGATCCAGCCCCAAGTACTTGGTGAGGAACCTCTAGTAGAGCAGTGCTTCACATAACACATCAGGGAAAGCAGAAAGAAGAGGCAGGCTCCAATGTCTGCCCTCCCTACAATCCCTGCTACGGCTTCCGTGTGGATCGGATGAGATGCAAACAGCAGACCTGCTATCAAGGTCCAGTAACCATCCCCAAACAGGATCCTGGAGAAGTTTGTGAAAAGGCCTGTGACTGCAGCATGTAACAGGACGTTTACAAGGTGGTAGCCCCATGGGTCCATCCCTCCAACAGCATGGTTAATGCGGAAGGAGAGCGTGCAGAGAGGTCTGTAGGACTTGTGGCTCCCACTGTGAGTGAGTAGTGTCCCCCAAAAGTCATTGTAGAAGATATGGGTCCACGGTGTCTCAGGAAGAAGGTCCTGGTTCGTCTTGATAGCTCGACTACAAAAGACAACAAAAACTTCATTTCAACAGGAGGAAAAGGGAACAAACGCAAGACTGTGAAAATGCAATCACATTGCTACCACAAGAAAGAATGGCACTGCTTTGGTGCTGCTTTAATTCAAGTTTTGAATTTTAACAAGAGGTGTTAGAAAACCATGTATCTATAGACTTCCCACTAAAGCAAAATTTCCATATAAATTGGCTTTTAAAACATTAGAAACAGATGTTACACTGCTTCCATTAAAAAAACACCCTTCCGTGACATTCTCTTAGTCTAACCCAGGAATAATTGGTTAAGATTTGATGAGTTATAATTAAAATGTAAAAGAAATATGAAAAAAACTGACAAACATTATTGATGAAACAATGGATCCTCCAGTAATTCAGAACTAAAACCCCAACTGGCCTTTTATACTGAAATTTTAATTTAGATGTTGGAATGAATCTCACTGACATAGATGAACAATAAATACAGAAGTCTGTAGGAGCATGCAAATCTCTGGTGCTGCATGTGGCACTCCCACAACCGCCTCGTACATATTTTGATTGACAGTATTTTCTGCTAACACCTTGCTGAATGCAGACAGCAGAATATTTTACAGATGAAAATATACCTTCTTTTTAAATTTCTTATATTTAAAATTGAGGAAAAAAAACCATTTTTTAGGTTGTATTAGCTTATGAATTCAAGTCTGTGTCAGCTTGATTGGAAAAAAAATGCTACAGCTTTCAGCATTTATGTTTCCAACCACTCTGGCAAGGACTGATGCCAACCATTAGCAGTCTCCATGTCTAATTCAGTACTGTAAAAATCTGTCCCCTATAATGTTTATACAAATCCAATCATTTGCATTTAAAATCTATGCTGTGGGAGAAAGTGTGAGACCTGCTTAGTGCAAAAAGCTGACTAGAATTTAATTAGTTACTTGCCTTCATAACCGAAGTTGTATTTAAGCAATTCTTTAAAGATGCATTGTTGTTGCTACTGAGCTTAACTCAATCTAGCATTTACTTTACCAGGGAAATTAAGAATTCAGACAGCTGAACACACTTCTATTGAAAATATTAAACAAGAGAGATGATTTACATCTAATTCTGTCTCATTTTGTCTTTCTGCCTTTCCAATAAGTTACCTTACCTTCCCATAATTAACAATTTTCAATTCAGATGAGGGAAAAAAAAAAAAATGGTGTGAAACTCAGGTTTGTGTTTGAAATGCTCTATTCCAACTCATACTCCAAGACTCCCCTCACATCCTCCATTCCCTTGTAATCTGCACCCAAATCCCTTTTTTTTTTATGGTATTAGTTTCAGGAATTTTGTCTTGTTCTATAAAGAAAAATGCTCAAACACTGATATACTGTGCCACAGAATCTCCATGCAAATACTCTAAATACCATGCAGCTCAGCATTTCCATTGTCCAGAGCACATTGCTGTAATGCTTTCAGACATGCTTCCTCTCGGCATGTCCTTTTGTCCCTGAGCATATGGAGGTTATGGAGAGGTCAGCTTAAATCCTTTAAAGATCTGATGATGCTTTCGAGAATACTTGAAAATTTTCATTCGGACTTCTGCTTATGCATTGGATCAGGTTGCTTGTATTTGTTTTCCCAATCTCACACACATTTTTCTCATTTTAGTCCAGTCGCAAAAGAACACTGGAAGAAAACAAGATCTTTGTTTTCACGTTATTTATCTTGTCCTTCCATGTCAGTCCTTTCCTGAAATCTAATTCCTTTGTTTGTGATTTCAGTTTGTAGTATCACTCTCAGAACCATTATCAGAAAACCAGGAATTCAGCAAGAATAAAGCAGGTGCTAGGCTAGAAAGAGTCCTTCCTTTGAGAAAAACACAATATGTTAGAGTACAGACTCCTGAATGCTAAGAGAGCCGATCAGATGTCAGGATTTAGAGTTGAAACCTTGAACTGCAGAAGAGTTTGTTCTTGGGGAAATATTAAGAAAATAAGTGGCAGTAATATTGTCAGCACAACTGCCCTCCGCTGAGGCAGAGCATTCTGGTACTAAGAGCACAGTGCACAGGTTGTTCCTAGGAAATGGTAGTTTTTGTTGTATCTTTTGCAAATTTTGAACTTTTCCAATACTTGAAAATACTTTCAGAAAATTTTCCAATACTTGAAGCCATGCAACNCCCCCCCCCCAAAAAAATCCCCAAAATCAAAACAACAAATAACCCAATATCAAAAACTCAAAAGGATGCCTTGAAGATACAGTATTAATCACTCTATATTGGGGTACAGATTTCAGCAGGCAATTCTGAAATACTCCTAGTTTCTCATGGTATAAAGGCAATAGAATCTCCTATCTGCCAAGTACCATGAAAAATACAGAAGCTGCCAGTTCCAGCTTACTCAGTGGTTCAGTCAGGGCAAATGTTGTAGTCAGCAAGACAATATTTTAAATCAAGTTAAAAGTTCTTTCCGTATCATCTTTTTTGCTAAAAGTTTGAAAGTAAAAGAAAAAAAAAATCTAGCTAATGCTTTGGGATAATACAAGAGCAAAGCTACACGTCCCAGAGCAAAGAAGCATGTCTTACATAGGTTGCTTGTTAACGTTCAACAACTACCCTGTTTCACATTACAACATGTAAGAAAAAACACACTTGTCCAACATTAGACTTGACTGCGCAGGAGGACAGGATGCAGGAAAATGAGCATCTGAGATAATGGAGCCAGGCAGCTCTGCGCCATTTTGCCCTCAAAAGAAAGAGCGTACAAGGTCTTCGGTAACTCTAAGGACAACACCGTGGACACCATTACTGCAGGTCAGACCAATGCAGCCCATGCACAACCAGCCATGGCTGCGACCATCTGCATCCCCAACCTGGCTGTCTAGCAACACTATCATGAAAAACATGAAGTGGAATGTTCACCTCTGTGAAGGGGAGAGAAATACAAGCTCTGAGTCTAATAAAATAAAAGAATAAAAATAAATATTACTAAATTGCCCCTGTCAGGGCCCTGAGGGCCTTGACAGCCCTGATCCCTCTCCCAAGGTTCCCCCACCCTGTCCATGGCCCAGGACACCATGTCAGCCCCCCAGGGCCATCAGCCCCTGTCCCAGTGACAGTGCAGCAGGTCCAGTCTCCAGCTCCTCACAGCCCTGCCCTGCCTGGCCATGGGACTTACCGAGCCAGGTCCATCCACCCACCCACATCCCAGCCTGTCCCCATCCCCAGGGAGGTGCCCGATGTCCAGGGCTGGGGCTGCCCTCCAGCTGCCCTGCTCCTGGCTGAGGCAAGGCCTTGACTTTCTTTAATTACTAAATTAACAAGCTGCTAACTCTGCTGCAGTATTGATGCTCAGCTGCCAATTTCAACAGCAATTTTGAAAGCAGTCCCTCTTCACATCCTGGCAGGTACTGCTGACGTGTCCTTTGTAAAGCCTCCCATGCTGGCAGCCACCAGGGCTCTCCACAGATAATAATATTAATTGCTGGCTCTGGGAAAGACTCTGGGATAAAGGAAAACTACAAAACGCCTTATTAGCCTTGTCTTCTCCTTCACTCACAGTTTACCTTCAGGTTACATCCCGCAGATTAGTCCAATCTTGCTAATGGGCATAACAAGAGAAACTCTCCAACTGCACTCATCACTCAAACAGAGCTGTAAACTCTGCTCTCGCTAAAAGGCAGCAGGTCACCAGGGAAAGTCATTTTTCAAAGCTCCAACACAATCGGCATTTTTACTTTCAAGCAGCCTCAGATAAGGGTTGCAGACTCAGTCAGGGAACTTGCTTTCTTCAATTTTTAATGCCTGCCCATTTCACGCATCCCGGGAGAGCGGGATATCTTATTCAGTGTACACCAAATAGCTGGATTTGAGAGGAGGGAAAAAAAGGAATCAGAGTCAGCTATCAATTCTTCAGAAATGGAAGTCTGAAGAAAGACAAAAGCTGTAAAGGCAAAATCATAATTTCTAATCCACTCAAAAGAATCCTTCTGCCTTCTGCCATAAACCATTTATTTCCCTAGGTCAGTACACACCTTGAATGCAATTCAGTAAGATTTTTTTCATGAAACTAAAAAATGCCAGAGTTCCAGCAGTTCACATATGCACACAGACATGCACAAAAAGACAAAAAAACCCACCACATGTTTTTAAAATTAACAGCTATATATGTCCTAAACTTCTGCACTAGTGCTAAACTGATCCAGGTGTTAACACCAGGGTAAAAAAACAGATGCAACATTCTAAAGTGATTTAACGCGTTAAGCCTTATGTCCAGCTTCAATATTGCTAATGGTCCCCATATGCTGAAAATGAACATCAGCATTTGAAGAAGAGAACATATTTTAAAGAAAAAGGAGAACTCCCAAACGTGCACACAGGAAGCCATTGACCAGCCCTCTCTCACACAAAATAGATAGGCAGTGATAGACTGGCAATTCTCTACTTGGAGGTTCTTCATTGTTTTTCCTCGAGATCATTTTCAAATACTATTCATTTACTTCTTTTTCATAAATAGCAAAGGAAAAGCACCCTAGAGTATTTTTACAGTGGGTCTTAACAAGTCATCCTAAGGATGCTTTCAAGATTTTATGTTACTTGTATAGACAACAACCCTGAAAACAAAGCCAGAGCCTATTTTCTGGAGTACAAACAGCTTCACATCCCCAAAATATACAGCAGCTGAGTCAACCCTCCAAACTACTTACAGGCTCTCTGTTAGGCAGGTGCATGATCAGACAGCAGGCAAGTAGAGTTTGTCATACTCTGGACAATTCTCATATTTACCTGCAGACTAGAATATACATGTAGCTTGTATTGACAGGATAAAGAAAGAATCAGAAAATGCTATCTAGTATGTCGAGATATCTTAAGAAAATAATCAGCATAAGTACATTAGAACACATTCATTTAAATGTTTAATTAAAGACTCAAGGGAACCAGTTGCCATTCTGTTAGATTTCTGGTGGTAATTATGTTTTACATGTTCTGTATTAACATTCATTCCTTCTCAGCAGTTGTGAAAGTGGAATTTATTTACAAATCCAGCAAGCAGTAAAGTTTTCTCCATGCCACTTCTCGAAAAAAAATCTCTATATTGTATATCAACTAGGGACACCTGCAGGAGACCAAATTATGTGCATCCTCTGGGTTTCAAGTTGCAGCTTTCAGTTTCTCTTAGAACAGATTTTCATAGGTGAATCTCTAAGGAACAGCTTAATAACTCAGCTGTTTTCAGATGGGAAATACTGGGTAACAACTAGTTAAGTGATATATATGATCCTGAGTTGCTGGCGAGACTCTGAGAATAGGACTATACATACCAAACAAATTGAAGGAAACACCTAGGTTCTAATCATATTTTAAATTAATTAAAGGAAAACCTAACATCACAAAAGGGAAATTACATTCTAGTAAGCTAACACCCAGTGAATTTTAATTTCTGCCAACACTATCGTCTTTTTCTAACTGTATAGAAATACCTGAATGCATCAAACTCAGAGGTCAAACACTGAAGACAGTATATATATATATATATTAACAAATTATAATATTAGTTATAGATTTTGGACTATTACTGTCCTATTGCAGTAACTTCATACTCATCTTCAGTTTAGTACCAGAAAAAATAGGAACTACAAATAACAGGACTGTAAGTAATGTTTTACTCATAAAACTTATTTGGATGAGACTTTCCTGAATTAGATATAAGCAGAGTGGAATGATGGATGAGTGAGACAACTATAACTATACCCTGACATGATTGCAACTGCTATCAAAAATGAAGACCCAGAGAAATAAAGAAAAAAAAAACCTCCAGAAAACAAACAATATCACAGAGAAAAGTTATGGTCTTGTACCACAGTATAAGGTCAAAAAGACTTTCTCCAATTTTCTAAGCTGCACAATGCCTTTTAAAGGAAGGGACCTTCTAAAATAAGTAACATAAATTTGCAGAATGCAATAAAAAAAAAGACATTGGAGCAAGGTAACTTGTTCCTTGCTTATTTCCATGAATGACTATCAGCTGTGCTTTGACTTTGTACCTCAGTAGGCTACGATCCAGCAGCCCATCAACTGCAGACTTCTAGACTCTACACCTTTGCAACTGAAGATTTATGATGTTACTCAGAAGGAAGCGACAGCAGTAGTTACGTGTAACACTGAATGCTGCTGGGCATTGCCTTTACACTGAAGTATGCTGCATGTATTGATTTTCTTATTGACTAAAAGAGATTTGAAAACTTTAAGTAACTAAAGGTTCAAAACATTATAGTCACAAGAAGGTTGAGATGGTCTGAAAAATCTTTTCCATCCGCATCATAAATATTTCCTCATATGCGGAAAGACTCTGGCCTTAATATTAACCCTAAGTGCACCTCACTCCCTCTCAGTTTAAGCTTTAGTCTGACATAAAAATCAATGAAAGATGAACTATGTGAAATCTGGAACCCTAATTAACACCAACTGCCTGGCATAGTACTATTTGATTATTCATGCACAGGAAAAAATGCATGCTGGAGGGAAGTAAGAGAAATTATTCATATTTTCTGATGCTGAACCATGGGGTGCCATCAGTTTTCTCTCAGGAGGGAGCAGAAGGGCTCCTGTCTTCGTCTGCTCCCTGAGTTTCTTCACCACAGCATGTACAGTAGGTCTGTGAAAAAACACTTGTTGAAAAAAATACCTAAATTCTTAAACCAGAAAATGCTTTCTGCTGTTCTCACAGCTGTTTCACAACCTAACTTCACTCCTGACTACACCATACAACATGAAATTGCTAATTCTGTTCCCTAAGACCTCAAGATACTTCTGATAACATGTTTTTTCAAATACACATTCAAAATTATTCTTTAAAATATTCTTCACTGTCAAAATACTGCCTGGCAATAACTCATGATTTGTTTATTTTATAGAAATATATATATGTAATACCAGCTTCTGAAGCATGGTCAGAATTCATAGTTGAAACCTCTGCTGCCCTTTTCAAACCTATTTTAGATGACAAAAATGGGCCCAGCAGGCCTTATTAGATTTACTGTTCTGCAGTAGAATATGGCACTATACTATTTCTCTTCCCCACTTTCTTTTGAAAAAATAAAACATAAATAATTTTTACCATTTCACTATACAGCGACTCACAGCAGTACAAGGATAGATATTTTAAGGCTTGAGAATACAGCAGTTAGAGCAGACATGTTGATCTTCTTAACCAGATTCATAGTATGGATATTAAAGTACTTTTTTTTGACAAGCCACCTTCTGAATAGACATAAAGCCTTTCCAAGACACACACATCTTAAACCATTACCTGAAAACGGAAGCACATATAGTGTACCACTACAGCATATAGTTTATCAGTCATACATCAGTCCTACGACTATGGACTTCTCTGTTCTTTTCAGTATGCTGGCAAACTGTACTGAGGAAAACCTCTCAGTAATTTTATTTTTGAAAAATTACCTTTTTTTTTTTTCTTCATTCAATCTATTTTTTGACACAGCATTTTCAGAAAGTTCAAGATTATACATAATTATGCCCAAACCCACGCCTCTTGAGCACTCTAAATTTAGAGCCTGAAAGAATTTTTAGGCAGCACTGACTTTTATTTTTAGTGAAGCATTGAAGAAGATACTCAGGAACACGTACACACACAAATATAGAAATAATGAGTAGAGGAGAAACTACTGAACCACAATGTAATATACACATTCTTTTTGGTTTTGAAGGGAGGTGAATGGTGGGGAGTAACAAAAAGCATTGAGTTGTTTTACGTAAGTTCCTTTTTTCAAGCCTTTTATTTAAGCACCAAAATACCCATCTTAACCAAGGTCTTGTCTAAGCTTAAAAGTTTTACTAGTTTAACTGGAAGATTCAAACTCTATTTAGTGAAAACAATTTGGTGTATGCATATCCAAAGAGCTCATTTTAATCTCTGTACTGGCTTTAGAACTCATATTGAAGAAATGTCCTTATTAAGGGAAAGAGGAAAAAAAAAAAACAAACCAACAAACCAAAACAATCCCAGACCCAGCTATCATTGGTCATGTTCAAGGTTTTCACCATAAGAATCAAGTGATTCAGAGAGAAAGCAGATTCACCCTGGCTTTCATACCCACAGAACTCTCAAGCACAGACCCCACCACACTACAAACTATCAGCTGCAGAATGTGTGCCCACCCAAAATTCTAGTGTCTTCAAAAAGTCTTCTCTTCCCTCCCTTCAGCCCCACCGTAACGTGCATAAATGCATAAACCTAATGTTCTAACACATAACCAATTGTACATCCCTCATTGTTTTTCCTACCCAAAGGATATCATGCTATCAGATTTATGGGGGGGGGGGTTCTAAAAACAATAATATTGTACAGAATAAGCATTTTCCATTTAGGTTAAGTATATTTTGGTATCTTACAATATTTATGCTGAGACCTGAAAAGACTATTTTTCCTGGCAAGAAACTAGAACTCTTGGGTATCTTTTACTTGTAGGGTTGTTCATCTTTAGTATAACTGCCCTCAAAAGTTGCTCAATTACGTACATGAAAGATTGCCCACAAATACATTAACTTAACACACTATAAAAGGTATCATTTTTAGACAGCAGCTTCCAAATAAAGGAGTAAGTGAAAGCACAAGAGTTAAATTTTGTCTTTCCTAAAATCAGTCTGGTCTAAGGTACCAAACAGATGCCACTGGTCTTCAAAATCATTACTATCTTCCTAGTCTAGTTTACCAGCTTCTCTGAAATGCAGTCACAGACGGTTGTGGTCATAACCCTACTTATAGCCAGATACTAAGCAACATTAGGAGGGTAAGGGAATCCTCCCTGAGAATTAAAAATATGAATATATAATTCATTCTGTTTCAGGTCCAAACTCCATTTACACAATCTTGAACCAAAGATGATGTACTGGCATTTCAGTGAAATAGTCTGAGGAAACATACAAAACACAGCAAGTTTAACTTGATGGAAAAAGCAGCAAGAAATGTTAACATATACTTGAGATAAAACCCAAGGCTTACATTTCTCTGTGACAATAGTATATTCACCAGTGAATCAACCAAAATATTTAAAGTATCTCCTCAGACAATTCAAAATTAAATAATAATGCTGCACTTTTTCTTCTCAGATTCCTATTAAACAAAATTCCTACAGAATATATAGAGGGGCTGAAATCTGCCTAGAAAGCATTTGTGATGGACAAAGTTAGACTTCATCCTCAGGCATTGCCACAGATATGTCAGAGAAATTCCTGAAAACATTTTTATAGTTTTATTTTTTTTAGTAGGAAAATAAAAAAAAATGGAACTTGCTACACACTTATGACAAAATCCATTTTTTTTTGAAAACTATATTCTACCAAAAAGTAAAACAACCCAGATAAATAAAAACGATATTTGGTCCCTCAAATGTGTCATGACTTCTAGTGAATAGAGTGACTGTTCAGCATAGTCCTGGATGAATGAACTACGCTCTTTCCAGCTCTCCAACTTCTTTATAGGAGCACTGTGGGATGTCCTTCATAAATGTATTTCAAAAGAGCAGACTGGCACCCACCCATTGTGAAGGTGTTGATCCTACTGAAGAAGGCTGAAATGAGTTTTTCTGGTTTCATCTGTTTTTCTGTTTCATCTTTGTGCCTCAACAGCTTATCCAGATGCAGGGACTCACTAGAGTACAACAAAGTTTTGTAGCATGCCATAGCAATTGTGCAACACTAGAAACTGAAAACATAGCAGTGTTTAAAAGAAATTTTATTTCTCTTAAATCCTTGGTTAAGTGCACCCAGTTAGTAAGTGAGAGTTTGGAAGTGACATCGAAAGGACTAATCACAGCTATTTTGTAAAATAATAGATGGTCTTTACAGTCGCCATTACATGCAATTCCGCACCAAGCATACTCTTGAGGATTTTACTGGACGCTGTCAAAAATTGAGCTAAAAAGACAGGAAATGACAAATTAGTTGGTTTACGTTATCAGAACACACAGGATCAAATTCTTATTCCTGCTACATTACCATTAATCCAGCTCAGTATTGGAATAACCTTCAATGTACATCACTGAAACCAGTAGGGTTTTACAATCAACTGCAATTGGCATAAGCTTTTACAGCCTTTCAGGAGACTTTTTACACTTTCAAGCATAAAAACAAAACAACTAAAAAGCATTCTTTTCTGTCTTTTTGAGCTGCGGCTGGGAGGCCAGCAGTAAGCAAAAAGGATCTTAGACAATAATTCAGTTAAAGTGAAGCCATTACCAGAATTACATACCTGATCAACCTTCCTGACAACACCATTACAGCTCAGTCAAGTCAAGATGAACTACAAAAAGCAGCTAGTGTTGAACTGAAACAGTGCCAGATTTTCAAGTTTCTCCACTTCTATGCTAGCCAACTGCTTGCCCTTTTCTCCACTAGTGATCTGCATGCCATTTTATTTATTTTGGTTTTTAAGCATCTTTAGCTTTCCTTAGAAATATCCTTATAAAAAATGAAGGTCTGAAGACCTACTGGAAGATCAACTCAATATTTAACTGCTGGGGTTAACTTCCCTACTGTAACATTTAAGTCCAAGCATCCTTGACAGCACCACAACAGAGGACTGCATTTTTCCTGGTAGCCAAGAAACCCAAGTGCCACAAAAGGTTATGGTATTTCAGAACTCTGGCCTTTAGACAATGACAGCTATAAGTTCTGCCTAAGGAGACCTACAGAGGAAAGCTGATCGAACATAAAGCTTTACAAAAGCTCTAGGAAAAAAAAAAAAAAATCTACAGCTTGATTCTTTCAGTAGTCTACAAACACAGAAATGGTTTGTGGGGAAACAATTCTCATGTAGCATTTTATTAAGACAGAGATTGTAAGTCACCTCTCAAAATAACAGCATTGTTACTGGACAGTGATAATTTTGCCTTCTTTATTCAAAGTAGAATCATAGAATGTTTTAGGCTGGAAGGGACCTTCAGAGGTCATCTGGTCCAACCTCCCGACACAAGTAGGGACATCTCTACCTAGGGCAGGCCACTCAGAGCCCCATCAAGCCTGACCTTGAATGACTCCAGGGATGGGGCGTCCACCACCTCTCTGGGAAGCCCATTCCACTGATCTATCACCCTGAGGTTAAAAGAACTTTTTTCTAATATCCAGTCTAAATCCATCCTTTCCTAGCTTAAAACCATTACTCCTGGTCCTATTGTTAAAAACCCTTTTGAATAGACCTTCCCCCACCATCATGTAGGCCCCCTTCAGATACTGGTAGGTCACTATAAGGTCCCCTCGGACTGGCTGAGATCACAGTAAGAAGAAACTTCAAACACGGGGTAAAAAAAAGTCCTGTGTAGATTAAGAGAAACACATATCACTCAGTGCAATGAAGATGACCCAAATGAACCAGAGAACAGACTGCCTGGAGAGGTCAGTCAGCACTTTCAGACTTCAGAAAGAGAAAACCAGTGGGGACTGTGCTGTTGTATTTGTTGACAAGGCAAATGCATTCTCTTCCAGTATCTCAGTTTCTCACATAAGGATGGAAGAAATACAGAAGTTCACCTTGGAGAGAAGGAGCTTCAAGCTCATGTGTCTGAGATTTAACCAAGTTTGTTTTCTACTAAGGATCTATATGTGTTTCATATATATCATTTAAGGAAGAGTATTGTAATGCTGTATTTTTTTCCCAAAGAGTAACAGTCCATTTGAAACTTTGCATAAACTACAGTGCGTATCTATCACCTACAAAGCTGGGGAAGGTTACTTCTTCAGAGTTCAGGCTCCCTCTTTGCTCTCTCCCATGGCATTACGAGCCACTGAAATTTTAATGAAGAAAATTATAGTTTGCCAGACCATATAAAACAGCAGGATATATTTATTTCTGCATAATAAAAGCAATCCAGAGTAACGTAAGGAATGAGCAGGTTCTGCTCTATGAGACTTGTTTCTTTTTGGAGGGTCTACACTTATGCTGCTACAAAGTCATTGGAATTCAAGATTTATTTTTCACCATAGGAAATTAATTATTTGGAATAATACAGTCATGTGTATGCATAACATATTTCCCAGGTTCCAAACATGTTGTAGTACACAGAGAGACATATAACCAATAAATAATATGGCTATCCAACCCACACATCCCATCCACTAAGACAATGTATCACTCATAGCATATGAAGATTTCAGTGTAGACTCACATGTTCTTTTAATGAAATATGAAGAAATACTGAGATAGTAAGATGCTGCTATCCAACTATTTTAGAAAAAATTACCCAGATCATGTATGTAATCAGCCATGCATACCTCATTCAAATCAATTTCATCATCCCCTCTTCTAGTTCCTTCTCAATTCTATGCTTGTAGGATAAAAGCCTATAGAAATCAGCATGGAACAGAGGCAACTACTCGCTCATGAGAGGCACTGGGAGCCCACAGAAAACCCAAAAACTCACCATCACATTTTCAAACTTGGTGAGAATTGGAAGTCCCACCCCAGGAAACTGGGCCGAGTCTAACTGGGAACTACAGTGGCGTTGAGTATGAGGATTCTTTCACTTGGAGACACTCAACTTGAATCCCAAATGTACAGTGAATACTTAACCATCAACTACGGAGAAAGATAAAATTGTATTTCTAGAGACAAGCTGCTGTTATTTTAATATTATAGGCCAACAAAACAGACAAAAGTCTAAAATAAAAGGTCATTTCTGTGGGCTGATATTCTGCAATTTTATGTATAAATCAAGCCAGGTGACTTATTTCCAATAGCTATGAAAATAATAAAATTGGTTTCAATGACCTCAGAGATGTATATGCTTATTTGTGGTTGTGGCCCCAGGCAACCCTGAAACCAGCCACTCCATTAAGTCAGAAGCATGGCACACAGTCAAGCTCCTGTAAGAGTTAAAGGTCTTGCACATACTTTCTTTGTGTGTTTATTTGAATAGAATGGTGACTTTGGGTTTTGGGCCACCCATCACTTACAGACCTCCCATAATATTTAAAGGAACTATTCAGCCCAATCTTAGTATACACCAGTCAGCCTTGGGATACTAACTCTTTAAACAAGATGTAAAAGCATCAAAATTTGAAGCAATGGGGAAAAAACATCAAAACAGAGTTTATCTGGAGTGTATTATTTCAGTATTTTCCTATACAGATGAGTCATGCAACATTTTGTGTGCAGTTTAATTACAATAACAAGATAAAGATCCTAAATGCTGTCACAAAGCCAAAAGAAATACACACTAAAACACAAACTGTCCAATATAATAAAATAAGAAATAATGGCGGCAATTATCAGAAAACAAAGGAAGTCCTCCATGTCACCATACTGTAAAATATTTTTTAAAATAAATAAATAACTAAAAGAACCTCTTTTTTCTCTTTCTTCTCCAGGGTCACAAAAAGAAGCTGTACAGCTGACTCACAGAATCAGGAATATCACAATGGTGTGGGGACATTAGAAATTAATTCTGATTTGAACATTCAAAAATAACTCGCCTTTCCCAGTAGTCTTAAGGACACCCTGCTACTAAATAAACAGTTTCTCAATCTGGGCTCCAGAGCCAGAAAAGTAATAATGAATCACATTTTCATTCAGAAGCTTAAAACTTTTTTTTTTCTATAACACAAAAAAACACAGTGTGTCCTATATCTACCTGTACAGCTAAGCACTCTAAAATAAAACAAATTCACAAGGAATAAATGCTATGCCTAACAATGAGTAGGGGAAAATATGAGTCAAACTTGCTAGCATATATAACACAAAAGCTATACTTATGGCTCTATTTTCTTGCCAATGGTAACGCTTTTTATCATAAAAGGTCCCCCTCAAAGACAGCAAGTATTAAATTGGTACACATAAAGCAAACAAAGTTTTTAGAACTTTCTAAGAACAGTCAACCTGATCCATCCCAGAATTCATGGCTCCATCTCCATATTTTAGACTTGAAATATCAAACAAAAGAAAGTAGCAAGCAAAATGTTCTACAATAGTGACCAAATTTGGAATTTTTCTTTGATCAGGTACCACAATAAAGGTTGGCAGGTACCAATTCCAGCAGTACCACTTCCAGCCTGGCCAGCTACCACTTTGAACAGTCATAAATTATGCAAGCACGTATACATGAACACTGCAATTTAGGAACTGTTGCTTTAAAAGTTGATTCACTGCTAACATCTAAAGTTTAAATTTGGCTCCTGCAACAGAAAAGGGTACAAAAGCATGACTGCTCACTAAATGCCAATGAAGGAATCCAGTACACCTCTCAGCAATAATAAAAATCAATTTATAAAACAGAATTAGTATTTATTTGTAGATGATTTTGTTTGTAAGTGCTCATTTCTTTAAGGCCTTAAATAGAGTAAAGCATTGTCAAGAACAGTAGAAACTCTGAGTTCTGCCACTCCACTTTTCCTGGCACCCAAAAGATTGCTAAAAGAAGATAATGATGCTCTAAACTGAATTTCACACAGCTCTTGTCACTAAATTGCCTAACTCAGAATAGAAAGTCATTCATTAAACACAGGACAAAAGCAACGCATCCAACCAGTTAAAACCTGTATTTCCAAGACTGCATCTGAATTGCTCCTGAAAAGTAAAAGTGGATAGAAATATACAAAAATGTTTAGGTTTCATACAAAAATGAATGCTTTAACGGCCACCTCAGCTGAACTTGTTTAAAAAAGAAGGAACCTAAACATGCAATAGGGTATCCACTGTATAAGGTAGAAGTGGTTGGCAGGGCAGTTTGTCGCATGCCTGACAGTTCATTGTGTTCTCTTCTTGAAACCAGCACAAAAACTAGTTTGCAGATACCTCACTCCGGTAGGACACCCCACTGTGCTGGCAACACAAGGGTTCCTTCCCACCAGGCATGTTTTGTCTTTGTGGAATTAATTTACAGGCAGGAACAATAATCCACCCTTCCTCTTGGTATTTATTACATGGCTTCTTACTGTCTGAAGGATGCTGATGTCTCTTGGATACGTTTTTGTAATTTTTCAGAACTTATTTTAGATGCTGTGTAATTACTTTTAAACTGAAGTTTCATGGTGATGTTTTTCTAGCTCAACTGATTAAAGCTTGTTTAATGGATCTTGAAGAAAATATATTATTCACCTTAATGAGAATTTATGCAAATCACTGCCACAAGCTTCTGCAGAAAACCTTTTCAATTAATTATAATTAGGCTTTTCAGTTTTAGGCTTCTGGGTTTTTTCTACTAGCAAATTATAAGCACAATTTTTTTTTTTCCAATTGTGGGAGATTAAGAACTTCATTGGTGTGACATACAAACTCCTATACAAACGGACTTTTAAGTGCAGAGCCCTTTTCATCCCTGCCATTCAGATCCCAGATATCCGTGATTGGAAAGAAGACAAAGTTGGTCGTTGGTGTTGATATACATGTAAATTATGCCTTGGCTTTAGAAGAGTGATTTTATAGGAGTATTCAAATATTGGCATGTTTCCCCAGAACTTCTGAAACTCTCACAAATATAAAAAGATGTCTCTCTAAATAGAATATTGTACAAGTATTTTTTGTACGTATTTCATGGGCATTTCAGTGGCTTGCCTACTTAGCATTAGTATAGAAAACCTTGCTTAAGTGGATAAACTGTTCTTTGAATACAGCCAGAAATATTCCAGTAGAGTAACAACTCAGAAAGAGCAACACACCTACTAGGAATAAGATTTGAACTATTTTTACAGGTATGGATCTACAGTGATGAAGATAAAAAGCTCTATATGGCAGAGATAAAGAAGTTAGAGGTTATTATTATTAATTAGATTATATAATATTAAGAAGTTCTCATATAAAAGTGAAATCCTTATTGTAGTGCAACTGATTTCCTAAAACCAGGTACTTGTAGCTCTTCAGAACAAAAAGCTACCTAGCATCACTTTGGTACTCATTTTATCAGCTGAGGTCAAGGAGGGAAAGTGGGAGAAGATTTTTGCTGTAGTCTTTCTAATGGAGAGCATTAATTTTGGAGAACTGCACAAGTGCAATGAATCTTGCATGTTCCCATTGGGCTGGATGGGGCAGAACTCAGCCACTGTTTAGTTCCCAACCCCTTCCTTGAACTGTGAAATCCCATCCCTGATGCCAGAACTAACCCTAAATCACTCAAACTGCATCCATTCCCTTCATCAAACTCATGATTAATTTGGGAAGAGAAGGAAATACAAGATGGGAAGGGACTGTGAGGTTCTTACCTAGAAATACTATTCAGGGAAACCAGTTTCTGTTTGCCCCCATTTAGCTGGCAGAGTTGCTGGAATCCAGTCCTAGAACACTGGTGTTTTGACAGCATCTCTCTTTCAAAGCAGTCTAACATACCTTTCATTGTCCCTGCTCTTCTGCTAGGATTTCCTATGCCGTAGCCCAGTAGGGATAGAAATTAGGTTAAAACAAATGACTACCTTGAACAATCCATATTCTACAAACTTACAGCTACCTATTGATGACAATTCCCTGTATGTCCCTTTTTTTAGGTCCAGAAGCATGGCCTGTTTTCTGCTACAAAATGGAAGTTCTAATCCCCACTGATGGCTGCAATCATAGCTTGCATTTATAAAACAGAGGAATTCATAATTGGACATAGATATATTCCCTCATCTGTCACAGTTGTTTAATTACATGCCATTTAACCAAAAATGAAAGAGCACTTCCTCTTGGAAAATGTGAAAATGACTGTTCTGTTCTAGGTTTATAGTCTTCTAATCCATAACAAATGTGCTCACAAACAAAAGTTACCACTCTCCAACCGTTAGCTCCACAAAATCAACCAGGGATCTGCAAATCACGCTGTTCCCCTTTGAAGTTTATATTGCCTCGACTTAGGAGCAAAAGTTTGGTGGGCTAATTCCAACTGCATTGACATTTTATATAATGCACTGCTAAACATTAGAGATCTCAACAAGACATACTTAGGAATACACCTACTGTGCCCCAAATAGTAACACTCAAAATTAATGTACGGGACAACTATCTTTCACTAAACACAAAAACAAGAGTAAGACTTTGGAACAGCAAGCAGATTCATTAGAAATTAAAAGGCAAAGCAAATAGCCACATAAACAAGGTGAAACTGTGCTATGCTTTTAATTTCCAGGCAGAATTTGGCAGCTGGAACTTCATTAGCAATTCTCTGGGTGATGTATGAACCAGTTCAACCTCCCATGACTGTACCCGTTCTGCAGGGCTAGCAGTAGTAAATCCGACATAGTACTAGAATCAGAAAGACACACACCACCACCTTTCAACACTCTCCGTAAAGGGACATGGTTTAGTTTAAACAGCCACTTAACCCTTCTGGAAGTATGGTTATGGTTAAATGACAGAAATCATCTTTTGGAATTCAATATTCACTTCCAAGGGGATATTATTACGTAAACTTGTAATCTCCTTGTTTAGCCATTAGCACTGTCTAATCTGTCAACTTCTTTCTAAAAGTAAAAGAGATCTTGTCTTATAGAAAAATAACTTAAATGCATCTGCTGGAGATTTGGTTTTTTTAATCCAAACAACTAAAATGTTCACCAATATCCTAGTTCTGACTTCTAGGGAAAGGTACAAAAACTTATAGTAGTGATCAGAAGTCATCTGACTGATTAGGTTTCTGAGAGATTCTTTAGTTCATGGGATAAAGTTACCACTTGGAATTCCAAGACAAATATTCCTCTAAAGAATTTGTTTATATGAATGATGCTTTATTGACAGATTTTCTTTTCTTAAGAGTCATCTAGCCAAACAAAGATAATCTAAAGGAAGATAATTACAGTAACAGCAGGAATCTAACATTCAGTAACGTTTTTCTATTGTAAGTGATGCTTTCATGCACAACAACATTCAATACCATAATGGCACGAACTGGCTTTCAGCACTGTAATTTTGAGAATTACAGTTTCAGAGCCTCAAGTATTTTGCTGCTGTAAGATTTCAGATTTGTTCTGCTGTAAGTAGCCAAATCTTCTAACATTTCTCCAGTTCTACATCACATTAGAAGATATTTCCCCCTCCTCCAACTTCTTTTCCTCTTGGCTTCTGTGTTCTCCCATTTGCATCTAGGAATATAGGATTACTAAACCATATTGGGGAAAAAAAATAAAATCACACAGTAATTAATACAATTACTTTCCCTCCTAAATAAATNAGGTAAACCCACCACAACTTTCAATAGAAATCTATTAAGTTGTGATGGTCTTTGTCAGAAACATCAACTCCATCCAATAAATGTTTTGGATTTTTTTTTTTTTTAAATGACCTACTTTTAAAAGAAAGTTTCCACCTCCCTATTTCAGCTTTGATTACCCCACTGAGTGAAATTAGCTGGTCTAAAAGAAAAGCCACACACGTGCATACAGACACACATATTTCTTTCCCTGAGCACGATTTCCCAGTTTAGCCATTCTGCATGAGCCCTGAGGTTGTGACAGCTCTCATGAAGCTAAAGCTTGCTCTTAAAATGAGCAAAATTAAGTAAAGTGAGGGAAGATGCCTTTATGCCATTTTTCTACCTTGCAAAGCCATTCAGAAATAACTATGTATAAACTACATTTCAGTCAACAAAATTATGCGCTAGGCTTCATAGCTTTCCTGTGCACCTTTAGAAACAGAGGAGGAAGTGGCTTTGAGAGTCACAGACGAGCTTGGAAGGAAAAGAAATTATCTGTCGGAAAACCTTTCCCTAATAAATTACACAGTGACTTCCTGAGCCCAAGAGGTTGGAAATAAATCTAAACAAAAAGTACCAGTATGTAACTGCCTTTGATATTCACTGCTATTATCACCTTGCTCCACAGAGAACTACTAGGTATGGTAACTTTTTTTAATATTTACAGGAAAAAGTCTTAATTTTAGAAAGAGCATAGTTTCAGAAGAATAACAGTCTGACTACTTGAAACTAAATGTTGTACAGAGTTTTTCTTCTCCACTACTGAAACAGAGGAATTTTTCCCACCATGTTTTCTTTAATAGCAAAAAAGGAAAGACATCTTAGTAAAAGTAAAAGGAATAGCAATTTTAAAAATTTTCTTTTCACCCTACTTTGTGCTATTGGTAGATTCATGGACAACTGAAGGTGGGGTAAGGGTCAGTTGGTTTGTAACATGCTGTAATAATCTGGAAATTAATGAATTCACAAGAAAGCAATGTGTTTTCCTTGTTGATAGTTGGAATGAGTGATCAAGGTACTGTCCTCTCTCAACAAATTTTGATTTATGATGCAGCACTGGCTCTTAGGAACTTAACCACTCTTAAGCAAGTAATCAAAATTTAAAATAATCTGCCCTTTTAGATGATGCCAGCTTTTAATAGTCTGGCTAAGAGTTTCTTCATGCCAAGTTCTGAAATCTTGTTCCTAAATGCAGATCAGAAAACTTTTACATCTGTATGTAAGCTGTTGTGAATATGCACTCCTTTATTTTTCTCTAATTACATCAATAGGTCTATCATCAAGTATGTTGTTGTTTATGGGGGTTTTTAACATACATATGAACTTGACACCTTCCAATGTCCCACAAACCTATTAAATATATTTGTGCAACAAATAGTCAGCATAATTTGGGGGGAGGGGGAACAAAGAAACACAAAACTGTTTCTTTCATACTACTGTCCCATTATGCCCAGGAGGGCCAGGATTTTTACAAGCAAGCACAGTCATCTACTGTTCTGCATGAAGAGAATTTAGAGCTAGAGAATTAGGTTAAACTAAATTAAACTGGTTTTTAATTTAGAATGTTCTAGTTCAGTCATTTTGTTATACCCTTGTGGGGACACAGTCTTAGTACTGCTGATGGGTGTTTAGCCACCAAGTTTCTCGTCTACCATACTGTACAGGGGTGCTTTGAAAATTAATTACTGTTAGTATAGCACTTCAAAAGTGTAAAATACTATGTAAATACTAAAGGCATTTAGTTAATGTTAATAAGTAGTTTAGCTAAAGTTCCATTCACTATAATGAATGTAACCATTTTATATTTTCAAAGTTCACAGACTGTCTATAAAAAAACCTCACAAATATTTAATAGGCACTGAATAACACACTGAAAGCATCGACAGCCTCAACTCGTTGTTTCTGTAATTGATTCTGAATGAAGCCAGTTCAGAGCAATCATCTCACAGGAACAGGAAGCCTACATGAAATCAAAATTCCCAAATGAAAGGGCAAGAACTCTGAGTGCCTTTTCTGCTGCTGTGACCCAGAAAGCCATAGAGGGCAATGAGATTGCTTTAACTACTGTGAACTTTGAAACATGTTTTAAAGGTCAACAATTATTAGCTGAATAACAACAAAAAAAAAGCTAGCATCTTCATTAGCCAAAAAAATCATTGCAGTAAAAAAGCTGTTCCTGTAACAGCTTCTTGATATCCCTAGTCTCTGTAAAACTTGATGGTTTTTTGTTTTCATCCTGCACTGTAAAAATTTCTAGGTTCTAAAGTATGAAAGGCCACCTGGAATAAGCACACGTGGTGTTGCACTTACCCTGCTATACACAACCTATGTAACCATTATCAATGCAAATAGATTCCTTTACCCATAATCAAATCAAGAACAGAATTAAGTCTATTAACCTTGCATTAAACAGTACAGTTAGAGAAGAACATCACTTTTGGAAAGCACTGCCAATTCTTCAAGAGCAGAAATGGTACTGGCCAAAGGACCAATGTTGGGTGCTAAATATACTGGCCCATCTTCTTGTCAATGGCCATCCATGTGGCCATGCTTCCCAACAAAGATAGGTTAAAAAAAAACAATACTCCACACTGCACTATTTACACAAGGGGGTTTTTAACCCTCTACCAGGGTAGTTCATTCCAATATTAAATACTCTCCATTAAAATGTACATGGTCTACTAAAACCAGGTGAACTTAAGAATACATATCTGAATATAACTACTTTACTGGAGCAACAAATTATTATTCACACTAATATCTGTGCAACCAAAAAGGTCTAAAAATATTTCTTTTATTCTGTATATGTATACAGAAGATACAAGTATTACTGATCTTTGCCATCGTATTTCCTCCAGAAAGATCAGTAAATGTACTAGTATTCTGCACTGAAATGTATCTGAATTTAAACCTCTCACAGCTGTGTGATAATGAGCTTGATTGAACAAGCTACACAAAACAGTTCACATTTATCAAATCAGCATCAGAAAAATCATACCTAGTGCATGCATTCATAAGATCAGCAGGAAGGCATCACAATTCTCTTTGCTACCACTTCTAAACTACATAAATAGTCCCTTTTATGCTCTGTAGAAGTTGATACATTTCAGAGTTCAAATGTCTGGTACTGCTACAGCAATGCCAAAGTTTGATGCAACATGCACAAGAAAAGGGTTCCTGGCATTCACATTTAACTGAAATCTCTAGTTCCAGTTGCTTGGCTTCAACAGTAACATTAAAAAAAGTCATGACTTCATTTCAGAACATCATTTCTGTTCTTAAGACTTTAGTAACAACTTTCACCACTAGTGAGTTTTATATTCATAAGAGGCAACAGCGGTCAGTCAGATGTTGGTTTAGGGGCCCATACCTAAAAAGACATCTGCACACACTGGAGTCCTGCCACCAGTACTCAGAAAAGCCACTACCTGTTCCCAATAGCAACACTGTTTATGCACCTGATTCCTAGAACCCAAGTAAGTTCACTACTTCTGATGGGTCCCATTTTATTGGCATCCCCAAGTCTCCAAGGTCTTCTCACATTTATGTTCAAATCATAGTCTGTCAAAAGGAACACTGTTAACTATAGCCAGGATAGAGGGCCAAAGATGGCAAAAAAACAGCAAGTCAGATTCATTTTTGTTGAGTAAAATTTCCCTTAAAAAAGGAAGAATAAAGTAGATTGCTAATCCAAGCAATTTGAGAATACAGAGTGATTACTGTATTATAATGACAATTAGTAGACTACTCCTAGAAATACTATAGCTAGACTACTTCCCACAATACTGCATTACTCGATTGCCTCCCACTGTCATGGCACACACATGCAATTAAAAAAAAAGTAAAATACTTGAAAAATAGAAGATATTTGAACCCAAAAATTTAGCTGTTCACTTACACAGCTTTTCTTTTAAGTTAAAAGTAAATTCACTTTACAATGTCATTTAAAAACATTAGTATTTTTAAATCTCTATGGAGTCCCTGCATTTTAATTCAAATATTTTATTTAATTAAAGTTGATTGAATAATGCTACTATTCTGACAGTAGCGATAGTTTAGTGTGTCTGCCCCAGGCTTTTTCCGAGGTCTGCCCCAAAGAGACAAGTCAAAAAGCTTCAGATCCTTTTATTGAAGCAGTTTATCTATCCTCAGTTAATGCTTACTTCACACTCAGCCTCCTTTTGAAAATATAAAGAGCAGGCATGGAATAAAGCAGCAAGCAACCAGAGGAGATAAATAAAACCCCTGTGAGTTACAGATAGAAAGAACAATGTGAGTAATACTTTACCACACAGAAGTACAGTTATTCCTTCCTTCCTCTAAGTTTTCAGACTTTCAGGATTCTTGAAAGGAAGAATGAAATTCCAAGACCAAAAATATAATAATTATAATAACAACAACAACATATGAAAAAGGTTACCATGATTCTTTCAAATATCTAATCACAATGATATGCCTAGGGGCAGACTTGCTCACTTTGAGTCAGATTTTATTAATTAATGTTCTGTGATGAACAGTACAACTATTTAATTTGTTGCCAGTTCACTGGTTAAATAATCCATGCTGTACATTTCTTTAGAGAGATGGGTTATAAGGTTGTCTCTTAACATCAGCTGATTGCTGCAGCTTCAGGTCACATTGAACCATCTGGAAAAGCAGGAAATTATGCCTTCATGTCCCAAACCCCAACAGAAGCAGCTTCACAAGCTGGAGGAGCTTTTGGAGCTGGATTTGTCAAACATGTTATCTCTGTGGTCTAGTGAAACAGAGCTTAGGGAATTGGTACCCATTGGTACTGCTTGCAATGCTCACCTCAAGCAAAGGGGACACAGTTCTAGCCTTGGCAGTGTCACATAACTCAGATTACCAGAATTTTAATGCCTACTGAAATATACAGATAAACTCTTTAGGAATCTAACTGTAAAAAAAAAACAAAAACAAAACAAAAACTCTTGGCCCATAATTCCTTGTTTGTAAAAGAGCAATAAAAAAAATATTTCCTTTGCAGTAAGGATGAATATTACAAAGTGTGTGAAGAGCTCAAACACTATAGTGATGTGGGTTCACATACACTGTCAATGGAGAACTTAGTTTCAAGCTTAAGAAGGAAAATAAGGGCAAAACAAGCACTAACTTGCTTGACAAATGAAAATAATTATAAATAGTCCTACCTCCTCCCTTTTTCCTTTATATATTTTCTTTGGAAGACATTAGTTTGATGGAATGGAGAAGGATTACATCACCAGTGGGGAGTGTACAACTAATATCGCTAAGATATTATAAGTTTTTCTCCAGTTGTAAAGAAAAATAGTAGTTCAGTGTTTGGGCCTCCACTTGAGCTCTGTGCTGAAGGCACTCATCACCATAGAGGATCCCATTTGTGAATTTTCTTTCTTCTGTTGTGGGTGGAGGGGAATAAAATTCTACTTATTACCTAAGCAAACATAATAGTCCTGGTCGAAAAATATTAGGTGTGATTATTTTCATTGAACAACCTTTCAGGGGAAAAAACCTGAAAAGATACATAAAAGAGCTTTTAGGATTTAAGTGGAAGTGCATATCTGGATCTTGCTTCTCTGGTGAAAATGGGATTTTGACAATGAATTAGCTTCAGAAAGGTCGGGATTTATCTGAATAGCCTGTAAGTATGAAAAATGAACCATCAACAATGAATCAGCTTTGCAAGCAATTACATTTCACGACAAATTCTCCTTTCAAAGACTCCTTGTGTCCTCATAGCACATGAAGTAGGCTATAGGCTTTAAAAATACCATATATAATGCAAGAGTTACTACTCTGTGCTTATGATTATGATCAATACAATAACAAAGTATCAGTCAGTATGTTAGCCATCAATTTCTTTAAACTCTCTTACTTGATGAAAGTTTGGTTGCTACTGAGCAAATATTTCCAGTGCCTGCCTGTACATACACAAGCCTTATATGTACAGAAGAATTCTCTATTCACACATATATACCTTATTTGTAAATACTGGACTGTACATTATTTAGAATACCAAAATGCACCTTTCCTGTTTGCTTCTTTCCATGCCAACTATCTCATATGTTCATGTTTCATAGCTTACTTCAAGTCTGCAATTACCGAGTCACTAACATTTTTATGGCAGCCCAAGCGAAATGGCACATAAAAATCTTTTCAAGCATGAAATAAGATGCCTGCATTTTTCATGCTGTTTAAAGACTGTCTGCAAAAAGCAGCAGGTGAAGAAATGCAAAAGCTTTCCAATCATCAAAATTAAATATACTGAAAGCAACACAGAGTGCGTGCAGATAATGACCTATCGTAATGATCTGCATTTGTAAGTAGAAGTCATCAGTACTAGCTCCCTTAATTCCTCAATATTTTTGGAGCTAATCAGCTTCAATTGTGCCTGTAACTCTCCTGCTTTGTTTTCTTGAACCTTCTCTGAATTTTACTCCCTACCTCTCTATTCAGACTATGAAACAAGCTCCAGCCCAGTCCTTTCTGAATAAGCAAAGACATCTCTGTTCAATTCCTTCCTAGATTGGCTCTAAAGGACTTTTACCCAAATGGTTTTATACAAAAGCAAATGTCTCCAGTTCTTAGAAGTCTGACATAGAATTCTAACACATCATTCCATGGAAGCAGCATCCAGGGAAAAAGGCATCCATTCACACGACAAACATGCACTTATGCCTGGGTTCACAACATAACCCAATGCAGTTGTGAGGCTGTTCTGCCAAAGGCAAATTAGACCCCATGAAAGGGAATGCCTGTTTTATAAAGCTGATACTGAGAATCTGTTTCTTATAACACATTTTCCAAAGCATAACAGAGCTCCTCTGTCCCTCCCACATTTCTGGACTATAACACCAGCAGATCAGTGAAAGGTCACAGATCTGTGAATCAGCTGTGTTTGATACGAGGCGGAAGCAAGGCTGTGTAGCCAACGTATGAAACATTTGGACCACAGCAGGAGAGCATACAGCAAGGGCCAAAAGAGTAAGCTTATGCTGAGCACATAAGAAGACATAACAGGTCTGTAAAAGTAATGACTTCCAGCCTTCAAGAAATACTCTGGCATTCCAAATCAATATAGCAGCAACTCTTTTCCTGCCCTGACCTATAAGATGTCATCCTCTAACAAATGACCCA